>JAVJAQ010003892.1:0-330688 GCA_032362365.1 Zygogramma bicolorata
AAATAAATAAATAAAGAAACCTGCACTGGCACCTATTAGTTGAATGCAATGCCCTTCGTGGTATCATCCAAGGGAGCAGTTGTGTTTTGACAGGTGCCAGCAGAATCCTACTGTGTAGGTAGGGTGTTTGAGACTGTCTGAATGAATTGTTTTGAAGATGATTCGTTTTAACGCCAGTCTTTGAGTATGCCCATCGACTATGTGGAATGTTTTTTGAATCAATAATAAGAGTATCGTTTAACAAATGCAATACAGAAATACCTCTCGAGAAGGAATATTTCAAACACCCTTTTTTTGTTACTTGTACCTATCAACGAAGTAAATTTTATTCAGGTACAAAGAAACAAAAATATCAGTCTCAAAACTAATTCTACGATTGTAATAAGAATGTTTTCAAACATTCCTCAAATTAATATTGAAAAATAAAATTTCCATTTGAATGAATACTGTTTCAGTTAATGAACCAAAACTCACTATATCCAGTGTAGCTTCGTAGGGTACCATTGAAAAGAATTTCTCAAGAGCTTTTAGATGGGGTATCACAAATAGAGGATTGTCATTCAAAAAACATATAGTTGGAATGGCTGGGGGCGATAGGGTAAGTGAACAGAAGTCAGCTATTTTGTTTCCTCCTCCCGATTATGGAAGTTGTTATTAACGATTTTTTATATTTCATCTGGTTGCTCAGATATAACTATTGTATATTATTCAATTGTCATCCTGTATAGGATTATCGGTGTTTCTGCTGATGCTGTATTGCATATAATAAGCCCAAATTGTTTTCATTCACTAGGTGGATTGAAGATACTGAAGTTTCCAACAAATGATAACACAGGAACGGTGATTGTGAAATCAACGATGTATAAAATAGTTATTCTTCTACCAACCGCAGAAAATGTTCAGGATTGGGGTGAAAAATTCACGAAGACAATGGGTTCCCAGTCTCATTTACCTAGGATAATTGGATATTGAGTTATAGACGTGATATATAGAATAATGTTGACTTCCAATTATAATTACTATTGAATTAGCTTTTAGGATTCACATAACGTCGCTCCGTGCGTCGCGACGATCTAATCTATTTGGTCAATTGGTAGAACGCTTGGAGTCGTGCAACGTGTTGTGTATTATGAGAAGGAAAACTTGCAAATTAGGGTACTCAAATCTGATGACGAGATATAATCGAGAACATTTCGACAATTCCACGAGAATGAACTGCACAAAAATAAGATTTTGCCCATATTGTTAGCGTGAACTTTCGAAGAAGATATTATCAGGGATTAGATGATTATTTCACATCAATGTTGAAGAAATGACGTGGTGCAATTATTACTCTCAAGTGATTTTGATTACAGGTTGACCATTCTAGCGTGGCCTCTGAGATTTGGATGGACAGTAGTTATCTTTCTGCTCGTTTCCAGGCATTTTTGTTACTGTACTCACCTTCAATTTTCTAGTTTCAAACCATGTGTCTTGGCACGTGATCAGCATCCTGTAACCAAGAAGACATATATTAGTGAATGTCGTAGGGGAACGTGGCATCATGCGGCATCTTATATGTGCACAGTGTTCTTTGATGCGGGTTTTGATAGCTGACCGACTCTGGCCAATGTATTTATTGTTGCAATGATTTCGTATATCACCGATTTCTCTGTGTTTCCTGATGATCACGAAGCTGATCATACATCTTCAGGTTTTTTGTGTTTTCTGAAATACTTAGATAATCCTGAATATGAATGAGTACCTTGGTCATTATAAAGGTAAATTTTGAAACGCAGGGAAGTCGGAAATATCCGAAATCAGTTGCCAAGATTGCAACAAAGAATACATCGATCAGAGAACTATCAGAAGCATATGAAGAAGGGCAGGATGAAATGAATGATCATAGAATTAGTTGAAGCAATTTGGGACTGATCAAGATTGTGTATAATATGAGGCTGCTCGATGTATTCGATAGCAAATTGTGAAAACATTATGAATAGCGATTCCCGCTTCTCAGATCAATGTTGCAAAAAGCAATACGAATAATCCACAGAATAAGTTCATGTTGGACCTAGAAAAACCTTCGGATCCCTCAGAAGATGCTGATTGAACACGCGTTGAGTGCAAGTGAGATCAGTTTGATATAACAACAAGCATGACCTATCTTTGGCTAAAGGTTACAGGCCTGGAATTCGCAATAGTGAAAAGTCATGGAACCAAACGTACCCAATACTTATTCGATTCCTTTGAATGAACTTATACGATCCACTCTGTTGGGTGTTCTCATGAAATACTACCGACAATTGCTCCGAGTTAATTTTTTGCTCATACGAATTTCTCACCATCATCAGTATAGAAGGTTTGTGTCATCCTCTTCGAGCAAAAATCGTTCGGTTCCTGGCAAGAAAGCTTCCGTCGATAAAAAACAGCGCTTTAGAAGATGCAAGTGAAAATGCATACCCTACATTCTTCTTGCTACGTAGATATAAAAGGCTAACAGCCGATTGCACCAATTTTTCTTATGTTTGCATTAAGCTAAAGGGCCATTAATGGTCATTTAACACTTTGCAGCGATTGCACCATAGTTCAAGAGATTATTGAACACCTATTAAAGAACCCTCAACTATCTTGAAGAGTCTCTACTTTGATGGTCTCATAAGGAATAGTCGGTGCAATCGGCCGTAAAGGAATCAACACCTGTAACGTCGAATACACTTACAACTCCAACCCTATCTTCGAGTGGAGCGATTAAACAGTGTAAAATTCGATTATCAATTGAAATAACCCAAGGACATTGATAATAGTTCGAAAAAAAATTATAACAGATTTCGAAAGCTTGTTGCTTGGAAACAGACCAACGCCGTAGCAAAATGCCACAAATGCTTTTCATACAAATTCTTTACTGTAAAAGGATATTTTTGGTACAACTGATTCTGTAATTTCATTAATAATCTAGATAGTATCACAAACAAATTGTGACATTTTGAGATATTGAATATTCAAAAAGTCAAAATCGAAATAAATCAATTTCTTCCACATAGTCGATGGGTATACTTGAAGACTGACGTTGAATCAAATCATCTTTTGAACAATTCGTTCAGGCCAGTCTTAAATCTACCTATACAGTAGGTTTTGGCTGGCACCTGTCAGAAATCAACTACTCCCCTGGCTAATACCACGAAGGGCATTGTATTATATCCGACCGGCGCCAGTGCAGGTTTCTTCACAGGGGAAAATGGAAGAATTGATTTTCAATTATTGGGACGGGCACACTTGCAGACCGGTTTCGGGCTATTTGGCCACTCATCAGTACAAGGTTGTGCCATCATCAACATAAAGTCGATGACTTCCCATGATTTCTTTTTAATTCGAAACGGTGCAATTATGCAAGCTCTACGTAAGTAAATAGGTGCTAAAAGTGATTCAAGGTGACGCGACGTATCGTGGAACGATATAAGGAATTGAGTACAAGAAATAATCTTCATAAATATGACACGACCTTGATTATCAAGCTACTATTTTGATTGATGCTTAATTTCTCTTGTATTTATTAATTTGACTCGAAATTATTTTGGCATCAATAACCAGAGGTAAAATCCCTCGGGCATTCTTGTTGATCACCTTGATGAAGAGTTCATAAAGGCAGGCAGTACGCGTTCATTGTAGGTCTTGGGTGAAGAAATGCATATGCGAAACTGAACATAATGGTATTGTTTCTTGTATGAACATTTGAAGACGCCTTGAATCTAATCGTCTATCGAGCATATAAAATATATATATATATATATATATATATATATATATATATATATATATATATATATATGTATATGTTGTTGTTGAGTTCGGGTTGAACCGCGTATGGAGTTTTGTTCTCGACGTTTCGGCTCCGATTTTGGAGCCATTTTCAAGAGGTTAATGTGACTTCACGCTGAGGTCTCAATCTGTTGTTGTCTGTTGGGTCTCTGGGAATGGAAGGAGAAGTTTGATGGCGGCGGATGGATCTGTCAATTTGATGGTCTGTGAATCCATTTTGAAGAAGGGCTGATTTAAGTTGGGCTAGTTCCTGTGGTTTGTTATGGAGGTCTGTGAGGTTGATAGATCTGTGTATGAGGGAATTTACAACGGAATTGGTTTGTGCTGGATGGTGGTGGGAGTTCGCGTTAAGGTATCGGTTTGTGTATCAGTTTGTAGACCGTGTGGATGAAGGAGTCATTGGTTTTAAAGCTGTTACTGACAAAATCAGCCGAATCTCCACATTCCTCCGCTTCTCCAAGGACGAAATTGTCAATGAATCACAGAGTATATACGAAATACCATGTTCAGATTGCCATAGAACATATGTAGGCCGGACCAACAGACGTGTGACAAGTAGAGTATACGAACATCAACTTGCTGTCCGAAAATCAGACCCATCTTCAGCTCTGTCCAAACATCATCAAGATACAGAACACAATATAGACTTTGAGAACACTAAGACCATCGCCACCGCAAAAACTCTACAAGCTCGTATAATTCGCGAGGCCATCGAAATCGAAAAGCGACCTTTCTGCTTAAAAGAACGTGACGGCGGTCAGAGACTTCCAACTGCATGGAAACCCCTAATTTCCAGATGCCCAGTCCCCACCAAGACATCCGACGGTGCTTTAGCAGCACCCGCTGCTATGAATACCACCCAACATCCCTCGATACCTCAGTTCAATCTAAGGAGTAGGCAGATTGAGACCTCAGCGTGAAGTCACATTCACCTCTTGAAAATGGCTCCAAAATCGGATGGAACTTCCGGTTGCTCCGTGTCTGGAATAGTTTCCTCTTGTCAAGGAAACTGTTCCGGATCAACCGTAAGTTCCAGCTATCACATCTCTGACCGCGGAAGCTTATCCGAACTTCAAAATGAAAGTCGACACGTCGAAATAATAGAACGAATCCGTGAAAACATCAATTTCTACATAATACCTGAACGGACAGGATACAACCTTAGAGGTGAATGATATAGTCATCAATAAGATCGGACCAATTTCTAGTCAGATAATAATTGAGGAGCATTATTATAAATACCAGATTCTTTGGCGAACAGACAATTTGTTTCGTCTTACTTGGTTATTCTGTGAGGGGAGTGACCAGGACGGTAAAGACAGATATTCGTCTCAGAAGATACCAAACGGATACAAATCCGGAAAATTAATCTTGCATATCGAATATTCGTGAAAACATCGATTTCTACAAATACATACAGGGTGTCCTAGAATTTTCCGAACAAGCCATATCTCCGTTACTGGAAGAGTTAAAGGAGTGATAAAAAATTATTTTTTCGAGCATCGAATTGCCTTCCATATAACGCACCCAAAATGCTCTGCCCTTTTTTTATATATGTTCATGTTCATATCTCTAAAAATCCACCCCTTTCTCCATTTTTCAAACGGCACCATTCATTTCTTTTTCGCAGAAATATAATTGTTACATCATTGTTTATCTGGCGACGAAGTAGTTTTTGAAATTCATTAGTCGCTTATTGTTCTTTCAAAATCGGTATTGGTTGGTAGCTGCACTTTTCGTTTGTACAAAAAATGGTTTTCAAAAGACGCCTTCTGAAAATTGTTCGCGTTGATACCCCTTATGATTCACTGAACATATTGTTTTCAGTTCTGGCAAAGATCAATTTTCCAAACACCAAACTGATATTATTCGCACTCAATGCGCGTTTCGCTACCGATACTGATACAGTATTAGTATTCTTCTCCGGAGAAAAAAAGGATAATGTCATTTGAAAAAAATGGGGGTGGGGATGATTTTTAGGGGTGAGATGAAAATGAACAGATCATTTTGAGTGAGCTATATGATGAAACCTAAGATGCTTCTATTCAACGCTAGTCTTCAACTATGCTCACCGACTATGTCGAATGCTTTTACATTTTCTTCTTACGGGGAAAAGGCGAATTCGGTTTTTTTCTGGGATGCCTTATCCATAGGCAGATAGTGCATTAGCCACGGGAGTTTTTTTCTGATAGGTGTCAGCCCAGAAACTTTCTGTGTAGATAGTTGAGACTGGCTTAAACGAATTGTTGGAAAGATGAATCCTTTCTCGTATGTTTATATAGAAGTTTACCCTTATGGGAGGAAATGTAGCTGAATATAGTGTGGTCAAGCACCAATATGATAAAAGGAGTTTCAAGTGCATACGTATTGAATATGCTCGGTTATTGAAAACTAGGAAGGCAAAATATACCAAGTCCCCAGCTCTTCAATGAACTTCCTGAAGAAATCAATGACAAGAACCTATTTCAGAAAATTATTGAAAAAAGTTTCAATCTGTAACCCATTGTATTCTGTTCAAGAATTCTTTCTTATGAGATTTCAATAGTATATATATATATATATATATATATATATATATATATATATATATACTAGCTGACCCGGCCACGCGTTGCTGTGGCTAAAGTTTTTGTTATATTACATTATAGTGAACAATCTAAGAGGAACAATAAGAGAACATCAGTCACGGAGTCCACTATGCTTTTTCACACAGATGGTATTTGTAAAAAAATATGGTGATCTCCTTATTTGACTTTCTACTACTATAACCCTTCAGTACAATGAAATTATTTACGAACAAAGACGAAAATGTTGATGTTGGTATACAAATTCACTGGATTGAGATTTGAAGGGGAAGTACGTTGAACACAATTAATTAAAATGTTCTTACACTTGATATTAAGCAGAAATCAATAGGTACAAAATAAAAATTTATCAAAGGTAATACCACGAGTCCTTCAAATTTAATCAATAAATTTTCATTTTCCACAAAAACTTTTTTATTTGGCAAAAGTATGAAAACAAACCGATTGATAAAATCGCGAGTCCGTAGGACGAGTGATTTTATCTAATTCGGTTTGTTTGAATGCTTTTGCCTCAAAATAAAAAAGTTAGAGTGTTTCGAAAATGAAAATTTATCTTATTAAATTTGAAGAACGAGTTGTATTTGGAAAGATTATTTTTTGAACAAATAGAAGAAAGAACAATTTAATTGATCGGTATTTCATTTACATAAGAAGGAAACGAGAAAAGGTGAAAATTTTACTGATTTGAAATGTCAAACAACGATGTAGGCCCTCTATGATCCAGAAGAGATATAATGCTCACGCATTGAATAGGATATGACGATACCAAGAGATGGCGTCACACCTCTCATTGTCATTGTACAAGGTTGATAATTGAAAATTTCTTATGACATGAAAATCGCGCCAGAAGGAACATAAAATCATTCGTTATGTCGTTGTATCAAAATCTGCATACAACGGTTTCTTCTCATACAACAAAAAATGAATTGTATTTAATGAAAACTAATTGTACGCCATCTTCATTTGAAGGAAACCTTAAATATTTGAATCGCTATATCTGTCATAAAGTTGAGGTTATGAGTTATTTACGTGTTTGAGTGTTCATTGAAATGTGTTATGTTATTATTATGCTGAAAAAGTGAAAAGTGAATGACTATTAATAATAAGGTAACTGTTCATTCACGATAATTTATATAAATATGAGCCAGTTCAATAGAATCGACGCGGTTAACCGTATAGTTTTGACAGTTCAAAGGTAAACAACGTTTTATCGAAACAATCGAAAGGACCAGGCAGTTTTATCAGTATAATACCCAATGATTGGCTAGAATAACCATAGAATAACCCGCTACTATTGGTTGAAATGCCAAAAACGTCACATTTTGACAAGTGAAAAAAATAATCAGATTTATTATTTCCATTCAATTTTATAACAAATATAAGTATATTACAGTATAATACAGTAAATAACATGTGACGCTTAAACTCATGAATGAGGTAGGCAAGGCAGACAGTCTTAAACTTTTAAACATCAATATCTATTTTTTTGAATTAAAAATACTATCAATTTCAATTTAATTTAACACCAATCGGTGCACAATGTTTTTGGTTAACCTGTCTTTAGCTAACACAAATAGATTCGACGGTTTCCCAACACGTGAACACGCAACATATAGTTGCCCATGAGAAAAACATGGATTTTCCAAATCTAAACCATTTGTGGTTGTGCATGACCTTCTGCTGTCCTGATTCTTTGAGCTGGATTTCTTGATTCAATTTGTTCTGCCAACTGATGGGCTCAGCAGCGCCATCTATTGATTACTTACTCAACCCAGTCGAAAGGTATCGACATCTGTTAGAATCATTTGGAGTTAACAGATAATTGTGACTGTCAAATAATAACAGACAAATAATTAGCAATAAATTAAAATTGCGACTATAATTTGAGATTCAAACTATCCTATCTCTCAAGTTGGATCGAACTGCACATGGTGTGCGAATTTTATTAATATATATATATATATATATATATATATATATATATATATATATATATATATATATATATATATACTTCACTTCACTTCAATCCACTTGTTAAACGTCATTACATAGCTGTCATTTGCGTTTTGTTATTCCAAGTCTGATTCTTTTTTGTTATACCACGTTTTATAGTGACTGATGACGTTTCATGTCAAGTCACACGGGAACGCTGTCGAACGGGATAAAAAGTATCCTATGTCCATCTCCTGGCTCTAAGCTACCTCCCTACCAATTTTCAGCCAAATCTGTTCTGCCGTTCTTGAGTTATAATATATATATATATATATATATATATATATATATATATATATATATATATATATATATGAAGCGAAGGGTAGTCTTGACTGACTAGTTAAGGAGAAATACGGAATGTTGTTTGGGGATGCAGTCAAATTACTGGGCTGTTGTTTAAAGAATACTCTTTGTTATCTGGTCGAGCTTTCGAGAATGTTTATTCCCTTTATCAAGACATCTACAAAATTTTAATCATTATAAAACAGTTGTAAAACATTAAGAAAGTGTACTTACTAACGTGAGGTTATAGTAAGAAGTAGACGTCGAATGAGGAAAAGTATCAGTTCTCTGTGTCTCATTTTACGTCTGACTTCTTACTATAACCTCACGTTAGTAAGTACACTTTCTTAATGTTTTACAACTGTTTTATAATGATTAAAATTTTGTAGATGTCTTGATAAAGGGAATAAACATTCTCGAAAGCTCGACCAGATAACAAAGAGTATTCTTTAAACAACAGCCCAGTAATTTGACTGCATCCCCAAACAACATTCCTATATTTCTATATATATATATATATATATATATATATATATATATATACATATATATATATATATATATACTTCACTTCACTTCAATCCACTTGTTAAACGTCATTACATAGCTGTCATTTGCGTTTTGTTATTCCAAGTCTGATTCTTTTTTGTTATACCACGTTTTATAGTGACTGATGACGTTTCATGTCAAGTCACACGGGAACGCTGTCGAACGGGATAAAAAGTATCCTATGTCCATCTCCTGGCTCTAAGCTACCTCCCTACCAATTTTCAGCCAAATCTGTTCTGCCGTTCTTGAGTTATAAGTGGTGTAACTAACACGACTTTCTTTTATATATATATAATATAATATATATATATATATATATATATATATATATATATATATATATATCGATTGCTCAGAAAATTTTATTCTTGACAAAAGTTGGTGCATGTTCCAAAACTATACCAAGTGTACCTGAAATGGCTCTATGACGATCACCATACAGGATAGGCCAAAAAATATAAATTTCGTTCAAGAGTAAAGTACCCTTATTTCAGAAAATATAGAAATATGTTGAGGAGAAAAGTTGCTTGGAATTGAAAGTTATGTTTAGATACGAAGTCATGGCCTGCTATTCGATTTTTTTTTTCTTTTGGAAAATTTTGAATTACCCCCGTATGATACATATTTTTACTATTTTTATTCAATATGTATTTACATGGATTTGTATTTTTTTAGGTGACCGTCAACTTCTTGTTCGTTGCAACGATATTTAACAGAACTCTAAAATAACACAAATATTTTTATGTAGTTAGTAAAGTATTTGCCTCGTTAAAAAAAGTATTTGTGTTATTTTAGAGTTCTGTTAAATATCGTTGCAACAAACAAGAAGTTGACGGTCACCTAAAAAAATCCATGTAAATTATACAAATTCACTTTAATTTGATAGGAAATACTCCCAATTTGATTGTAGCTACTTCAAATACATATTGAATCAAAATATTGAAAATATGTATCATACGGGGGTAATTCAAAATTTTCCAAAAGAAAAAAAAAATTCGAATAGCAGGCCATGACTTCGTATCTGAACATAACTTTTAATTCTAAGCAACTTTTCTCCTCAACATATTTCTATATTTTCTGAAATAAGGGTACTTTACTCTTGAGCGAAATTTATATTTTTTGTCAAGAATAAAATTTTCTGAGAAATCGATAATTTCCCATTTGTTGCAGACTTAGTGGACCGCACTGTATATATATATATATATATATATATATATATATATATATATATATATATATATATATATATAAAGCGAAGGGTAGTCTTGACTGACTAGTTAAGGAGAAATACGGAATGTTGTTTGGGGATGCAGTCAAATTACTGGGCTGTTGTTTAAAGAATACTCTTTGTTATCTGGTCGAGCTTTCGAGAATGTTTATTCCCTTTATCAAGACATTAACGTGAGGTTATAGTAAGAAGTCAGACGTAATTTTTCCTTTCCTTTGGTAACCACCTCCGAGCACGTGCCGGTGAAATTTTAATTCTCCAAAAATTTAATTAATATAAGTTTTTATACATATATATGTAATGTTGAATGCAATGTGTGACTCTTTTTCGAATGAGGAAAAGTATCAGTTCTCTGTGTCTCATTTTACGTCTGACTTCTTACTATAACCTCACGTTAATGTCTTGATAAAGGGAATAAACATTCTCGAAAGCTCGACCAGATAACAAAGAGTATTCTTTAAACAACAGCCCAGTAATTTGACTGCATCCCCAAACAACATTCCGTATTTCTCTATATATATGTATATATATATATATATATATATATATATATATATATACATATACATATACATATATATAAATATATATATTCTTTTTCTGTCGACGTTTCGGATCTCACGTTGGAGCCATATTCAAGATTTTTTCTTGACTTGGTGGCGAGGCCTAAGTCTCCTTAACCCCCAGCTCTCATATTGACTAAGTGAAGACCAGTACTGTGTTGCTGGACAATATTTGGACGATGTTCACGCAATCATCCTCCCTGTTCAATGTGCAGTCTAGATACCCAGTACAGATTCCTCTGAAACAGATATTCGTCCGGAAAAGCTGATTTTTTTATGTAGTAGGTATACAATTGTCTATTATAAATCATATCTTGATATGAAGGTGCCATTTTGAAAGGAAGTGTTGAAACAACTGAAAGTTTCTGCTCGTGGGTAGAAAACGGTGATTGGTTTCGAGGAACTTTTCAACAAAAGTTGCAGGAAATTATAACAAGGATAATATAACAAGACCTTGATGAATAGTCGACTATTTTGATTGCATTTAAATTTCGACTGTATTTTATAATGATTTAAAAAGACATAATTTTGGCATTAATAATCTGATGGCCCTAAGGCAAAGCTCGAGTGGTTTCATCTCTGGTTATTAATGCTGAAATAATGTCGAAACAAATTAACAAATACAAGAGAAATTAAGCAGCAATCAAAACAGAACCCTATCAATCAAGGTCGTGTTATATTAAGGAATATTATTTCTTGAACCCAATTCCTTATAACCGAGAGACATATTCACAAAATGAAACAATTTGGAATGATTCATTCAAAATATCAACAACAATCAACAAAATCCAAACAGAAACAGCACCAGCGCTATAAATCATCAATTGAAATTGAAACCACAATTGTGACTCCATACGTTATTTGTACATCTCACTGTATTATGAGGAATCATAGACTGGAAAACACAATCTATTTCTTCGTTTTCGGTTTTGCCCAACTGATTAATTTTCAAGCACTTCAACACGATTGATTCAATTTGACGTTAAAGATCTATTCATTTGAAGTACTGTCAGATGCACGGGCTGTTTGATATAATTATCATGCTGAATAGTCGGTGACTATTGGGAAGTTCATAATTTTATGCGACGTCTGGCGGAAATATAACGCACTGCTATAATTTCACAAACGAACGGCTTCCATTTTTATGTGTGTGAATTTATTGAGTTCTTTGGTGTTGATTTAGGAAATCTCATCTGAAGTTGTAATTTTTTTTTATTAATAATAACAAACAATCATGGATGCAGACCGCTCAGTGAGCCGTATAAAGTGTTTGGTGCCAAGTTGCCGCAACTCTAGGAACCGAAATCCAAAGTTGTCTTTCCACACGTTTCCAAAGAGAAATACATCTTTGGTGGGAAACATTACGGAAAGTGGATTGAAAGAGAAAAAAGACAGGTACAAGGCTTGGAAAATTAAACTGAAACTGCATAAATCACCACCTAGAGCGGCTTCAGTGTGTTACTTGCATTTCAAGAGAGATGATTTCTTGTTATCACCTGGTGATAAAAGCCTCTTTGGTTCACTAACACTACACTAAAACTAAAAAATGTTCTGGAACAAATATCATTAGATTTTAAAACACAATGCATATATGTTCACCTCCAATGAATCGTATTGTGCGGCTATTCAAAGCATCATGAACACAGTTATATTAACCTTCACGAGAAAAATTTCGTACAATGAAAATATAGCAAAAAAAACACCAAAATCTTGTCTAGCGAGGGCAACTGATGACTGGATTTCAGTTTGGCGCGTTATTTCACAAATGTAAACAAGGTAACTATTTCAAAATGGTGGATATAGTTTAACCACCACCAGCGCCCTCATCGGTCAATATTCTGCTCATTGTGCACCATGCAAATAATCGCTAATGGTGCGTGTTGATTGGTCTTGTCAAACAGGAAACAAAAGTGTGATTGGTTGATGACTGATATTTGACAGATGAAAAAATAATCATTGAACAATTCGCGTAAGTTTCACATTTAGCGCGAGACGCGTACAACCTTTTTTTGATCCAAGATAAGATCCGAAATCCTCAATTTTTGCACGGCAATGGCTTCAGCAAGACATGTGAGTTGCAAGAAAGGAATGTATAAAATCGGTTCAAGTTTCCTGTAAAATGTTGCCATTTCAGTTCTGCAGAAGATCTAGCCCAAATTTTGTTAGGTCCCGTGAGTATATATAAAGATGTCAATTATGATTTTAATCATATTTGTTTTTAAGTTTCCAATTCGAATATTACATGCAAAGTGTTTCAAATAATTGAGGTTCCTTCATGAGTTGTGTACTTTTCAATTAATTTGTCTGAGAATCTATAACCCATTGAATTCTATTCAAGAATTGTTTATAAATATATATATATATATATATATATATATATATATATATATATATATATATATATATATATTCGATGCATATCTGCCTCTATTCGTTCACATATTTTCAGATTTCCCTAGAATCACGTTGCCACGCATTCGATATTGAATTCAGAGGTGGCCAAACCGCTAAATCTAATTATAGTTTGACGAGGTGCCTGAGTGTGGTCTAGCTGTGGTTTATCCAATTACGTACGCATCGATGTCGATTTACCAGAACATATTTTTCATATATGTCCATGTTTGATAATGAGTCTCCGTCGCCAGATAACACAATCAGTGCTATTTTAAATCGAATTTGGAAAAACCACTAAAAAATAAACTTTGTTAAACAGACCGCGATACAGTCAACATTATTTTAAGTGGGAACTCAACATTTGTTATGAATAATGCAGAGAGTGATGGTTTATAATAATGATGATAGTGAAAATTGTTTTTCCTTTTTAGTTTTCTCCGTGTTCCGTACATACATTCTTGTCATTACATTATCAGAAATATCCCATTTTTATTTTGTCCCTTCTTACTTTCATTGTATAAACAAAAAGTATTATGCTGTCGAATATTATTATTGATGGATATCTTTCTAATAACTAAGTTGCGGAAATCACATTGAATGATTTTTTGGATTCATACCCATACAGCACCCGATATCCTATGGACGTCCAATTCATGTCCAATTCATGTCGGAATAGCCTTGGACCAATTTTGGATATCCATAGGATATCCAAATTTTGGATATCCAAAGTATTCCCAGTAAAAAATATCCATACGATGTACAAAATGGATATCCTTTCGGATATCCACGATGGATATCCATGAAGGATATCTTATGGACATCCATTTCGTACATTTATTGTATAAATAATTAATGTTTCTTCCGCAGTGGCACCCTACGAATTGGCAACCCAAATAGCACACGACGTCCTGAAGACGAACCATTTATGTCCCAGTTACGTCGATACGTCCCGGGACGTATAGGAGACATTCGAAGAACGTACATTACCGGATGTACCATGTATGTACTGGTTAGACGTCCCATGTAGGTACATACTTGGTCCCGTTCCAATCGGAATGTAATAAAAACGTACATGCTTGGAAGTACTATGTACGTACTTTATTGAGTGTCCCTGATACGTTTACATTAACTCCTCTTCAGGTACGTACTTTTCGGAATGAATTAGGGACATACCAATGACGTGTTTTTTTGTGAATCCCATGTACGTACTGCTCAGACGTATCATTTACGTACATGTTTGGAAGAACTATGTTCGTACTATTTGGACCTTCCAGGTGCGTACATATTGAGTCCCTTTCAGATACGTATCTTTCGAAACGTTTGCGGGACATAGTAATGACGTACATTTTTGGAAATCGTATGTACATACTATCTGGACGTCTCGTTGACGTACTTTTTTGTACATACTGTTTGGACCTCCCAAGTACGTACGGATTGGGTTCCTTTCATTTTCTACATTTCTGTTAGTATGTACATACTGTTTGGACCTCCCGAGTACGTACGTATTGGGTCCCTTTCGGTTCAAGGGGTATTGGGATTTTGAGAGTGATCACTTAGTGTATTCAAACATATATCAATATTGGTAATGCAATATTCATAATGAATTATTTCTAAAAAAATTTGGAAAAATTGAAACATCGACATGTGGTGAATTTAAATACCAGAAAATTACATACAGAATTTTTTGCACAGCAAGTTTGATATTCCAAAACCGCCATCACATGAGACAGTGATCCTTTAGTGTTTTTTCGAATATATTTTCATTGTTACTGAACTTTCTAAATTTTAATATTATCTCGAAGAAAACTAACTTGAAGTCATCACATCTATAGCACCCAACTCCTTCTTAAAAACAAGTATCTCCGTGCCGTAGAGCGTAACAGTGGTCGACAATAATATCTCCATAGAAAAGGTCGAGAGTTCAAGCCCCGCAGCAACCAGGTCTTTTTCCAAGTGAGTATTCGGTTAGATGGTTAGTACACTTGAATGAGTAAAATTTCCACCTTGACTATTTGGTAAAAAAGAAATGAATAATCCCGAATATGAAAACTTAGATTCATTAATTGATATCAAATGATATATCATTACGTTGTTTTCGAATATTGATCTAATATCGCCGAATGTTCACATTTTTTTTGTGGCCACCATTGATATCATCTACAATATAAGGTTAATATTCCCGTAATATTGAACCAATATTGGTCAAATATGTTTGTTCTACTTGGGATAGCGCATACAGAATGGAAAATGTACGTCTTCGGAATGTCCCAAACAGTTCCCCTTTCTGTACATTTCAGGTCCTGTGTGGACTAGAAAAGTACGTACCTGGGATTACCGACTATGCGGAAACGGTAAGTCGCAGGGAGGTCTTATGTACGTCTGTCGGAGACAAAAGTACGTCCTAAATACGTACAATGCATCCTCACCGTACATATGCAGTACGTCCACTGGACGTACTTGTGCTATTTGGGAACGTGATTGGGCCATTTACATGGACATCCCAGCAGGAAAGTTGATATATTTAACTTTTTATCCTTTATGTAAATAATATTTGAATATAGCGTCACCTCAGCGAAGACGTGACGCGCGACGAGAAATGCAAAAGCGCTGCATTGTGAACTCACCTCGACTCTGTTTCCTGACGTGCAACCGTCTATGGCGTCTGTCAAATGTCGTAATTTTGAGTCTGAGTGTTGGGTCGGTTTGAAAATATTATGTTGAACTGAGTTGAAGCGTTGTGGTAAGCATTTTGCAATAATTGTGTTCATAAAGAAACGAAAAATAGTGGTGTGTTAGTTAATAATTGTAAACTGTGATCATTAGCATTTACCGTGAACGTGAAATTTTGGAGGGAAGCAAGTGAATTGTCGAGTACTATATTCATATGTTATTCAATTGAGAACTATTCAAATTCATCAATAACTTTTCTGTTGAGAACTCTTGGCAAACTATTTTTCAAATTTAAACTTTATCAAGTATTTTGTTTGAAAAGTAATGAAAAAATTAATAAAAAATTCTTATTGACGACATAAGTTTTTTAATCGTTCGTCTACCACTCTACAGTTTATCTTAGCTTGTCTAAATTTTTTAAACACAGCGAAACCAATCTAGCAGAACATTTTAAATTGCACATACGGCCACGTTGAGTGCCTTATCGCAGGATATATTACTGACTATAATCCGTTGTCCAAGAAGTTTGCAGCACTTTTTCACGTCTCAAGCTAGGTTGGTTTCTCTGTAAAGAATTGCACAAATAATTATGTGGAATTATGAACAATATCTTATGGACGTTCTTGATGGATATCTCATGGATGTCCATGAAGTATATCTCGTAGATATCCATGATGGATATCGTATGGGTATCCATGAAGGAAATCTTATGGATGTCCATGAAAGATATTTTATGGACGTAGAGGTTGGTGGCCTAAGAATGTCTTCCGACTTCTAAACAAAACTTTTTTATACGCCTTCTCCTCTTACGAGTGCACCCAGGAGGCAGGCCTTGTGCGGGCAAGGGTAGGCTAATCAATTTGGATGGCGAAGCGCTCTGGGCTGTCTTACCGATTTTCACCGTTGCAGATTTGCTATTTCATCTGTAGGAAAAGCCAGAAAAACCCACAGTGCTGCTGGGTCGGTTGGTGTATTCAATCTAGATATCCCACCTACCAGGATTGGTATGTAGGCAACCAACAATTGTCTATCGTACCGAGCCGGTCAGAAAAATTCTGCCACGACTGCCGCTTGAGAAGCAGAAAAAATAGCTTAATCGAATATAGAGATCACGCCTTAGACCGCTTGGCTAAACCGACCGATAATTTGGGATATAATCCTGGGACTCACGACTATGAAGCAATTTCAGAAATACCCAATTTGCAAACATCAACTGAACGAAGGTCACAAACAGATTTCACATTTCTACATAAACTTGTGAATGGTTGTATGAACTCGTCTGATATTGTTCAACCTTCATCACTTAGTGACAACAGGACAACAAGATATTCTGATAACTCAGAAACATTTATGGCTAGTCTATTTTGGGATTAGGAAATGTATATTATGATGATCAATTTTCTAATTAGCAAATTGTCTTACTTCATAGCTTGTGGAGGAATGTTTTTTATTGTCAAGTCGCAGTCGTTCAAATATCAGTCATTCGATTAATTTGAACCAAATGACTATATCTCTATAAGATATTGAACTGGTCAATTTTAGTTTAGCGTTTAGCAATTGTTTTTTTTTAGAGATGTTGAAATATTTAATTTTTAGCATTGTATATAGGACTTTATTTCGTTTGATATTTTAATTTCTCTCCAATTTTCGAAGGTCGTATTTTATGTGTTTGTAATATTTTTTCAAATTTGTAAATCGAAATTAAAAAAAAAATTGCTATCCCTTGAAATTTGCGCCCCAGGCTCCAGCCCACTCAGCCTGCTGTTGAATTCGCCACTGATTGAGATGAACTATATAGTTGCATATTAGATTTGTTATGAGAAGTTCCTGTATCAGAATCAAACTTTACGGGTAACAATTTATGTTCTAAAAATTTTTGTTGAGCAAGGCCCCAAAAATGGGCTAGAAATTCATCGTCAAATTGTTCGAAATTTTCTAACTCACTTCTTTCATTATTGAACCATAGTTATGCCTCGTCTCATAATAGCGTTTCAATAAATTCTTCGAAATGATCAAAAGCAACATTTTCTGACCATCTATCAGAAAAAAAAATGAATGGTACCAGATGTTGTCGTTTTATGTCATCAATAAATATTAGTTCATTTTCCTGAGAGCTGTATATTACAGGTTTTCTTCATTTATTGGATTCGTTAATCTTGTTTCAGTTGCTGTAATTCTTTCATGAATTTCCTTCACTTGCCTATCTATGTCTTTTATCTTTTGGTTTTTCCTTCCCCATCGTTTTGTTTTCAGTTTCTATTCATTTTCTTCGTTATCATCAATTTTTTTCTTCATCTCGATCTATACTTTCATCCATGATTCTTATCCTTTCATGTACTTGATTTACCATTGTCTCAGTTTCTTTTCTTGTTGATGACAGTTCTAGTTTGAATCATTCAATGGTCTCATCTATTTCCTTCGTTATATTCTCCAGGGTCTTTGTCACTTTCACTTCTTGAGTTGCCATATTTTTTTCCTATATTCTTTATGTTCCCTCCCAGTTTTAAATTTTTTTGTTTCATGAGGGTTTCAATTCGATGTTCCATTTTCCCATTTCTTTTTTTATTTCGTTTCATTTTTGTCATTTCTTCTTCTCTTTCATATTTCATTTCTTTCTCCTCCCATTTCAGCTTATTCTTGTAATATCAAATTCTCTATGTTCATTTGCAGTTTCTTGTGATGTGTAGTTTTTGTTTCATCTCCAATTTCTGTATTTGTTTCTTATTGTTTTTTTCGCTAGAGTATTTGTTCCTGATCAATTTAACTCTGACATATAGTATTTATATATCAATTTCATTATTTGAAGTTTCTATTTTTTGAGTTGTCCTATTCAAAATATTGAAGGGGGTCATCAAAGAAAAGCACTGTATGTATCACTTTGAGAAGTTTTGTTTATTGATATGCGCTTATATAATAGTTTACAAGTGAAATTTATAGAAATGGCCAATAAATATTTTTTTGCGTACGACTTCGAAATTGTTATTGATTCCAAAGTTGAACTAGTGCTAGCAGTATTGACTTTCAACCAGGGCAAGTGAATTCTTCGTGTGCAAGAAAATGAGAAAGAATGAAGTTTGTTGCATTATATATAATTCATCGTGTTTTTTTTTTCAGAACAAACTATCAGGCAGGTGAATTGCAAGGGAAACAAGAAAAATAATGATCGTATTAAACTGCATTATCTCATACTACTGCATTGCAATTACGAATTATATGAGTTTCAGTTCTCGCATAATTACTGTGAATAGAGTTCAAAGAGGCAAACAACTCGAATAAAAGCCCCAGTGAATTGGAAAAACTCCTTCAGGGAATGGAAGTTTACCAGAAATTCGTTTTCATTCTGAAATTTATGTGGCTAGTCATCAGGAAAATGAAGATGAATGGAAAGAAGGGGTTATGATGAAGGATATTCAGAAAATTAATGTGATAGAATAAAATAGAATGTTTTCTGCTTTATGCGAGTTCATGTTTATTCAGAATTCAGTGAGCATACTGTAGTGGAAAAATAGTACTTGCATTATTTAGCAAGTAGGTCTTGTTATTGACTTCCCACGCTGAATCTCAGGTGTACATGGTGATTCGCGGAACCGTAAACCACGAGAAGAATCCCTGACCCGGTAGAGAATCAAACCCACGACCATCCGATTATTGGCCTGAATCACACTAATTCAAGCGGAATGATACCGAAAGCACGCATTCACAAAATGAGCGTGGACATCTTGTAACACATGTTCAAGCAAGCTATAGTTCTGCAATTCTTAGGATCCGACAAATCTTCATGGCTCGGGATTAGCACCCCTCGACAAACCATTCCGGAATCAGCTGCTCTCCATTCAGCTGAGAAATGAACATTCTGGCTAGATGGAGGTGGGTGCTCTGTAACTTTTTCAACGAAAAATTTATCAGGACCTGGAGCAGCAAAGTTCTTCTGAGCTTCAAGGACTTTCCGAACTTCATTCATGGATATGGGTTGAAGCAGGAATGCGTTCTTTAAGAATGTCCTTGCCCGCCAGTCGAGCCCCTTTTTCGAAGCTAAGTAGAACCGAGTTTCATGTGCCCTGAGTAGACTCAATTAGCCGAGGATCACAAATCATAACGTCCTGCATCTGGCCAACTCAACTATCACTACCATTATTATTTTCATCCAAACCAACCCAGTCAGGTCCGCACTTCCAACTGCTTCGACCCAGTGGCCGCGCCTTGGGGTAAGTGATCTCTGGCTCCAGAAATCGTGAGTCCTGAGCAAACGTAATGGACCGGGAATAACGGCCTCCTGCACCGGCCAAGATCCCCGCAACATTCCGGCATGCCGCAGTATGATTTCAAGCTTCGCGAGTAGTTGGTGATTCTTCGCTCACAGAATCGCTCACTTCATTGTAACATCGTAGAAGGGTCGGAGACTTGTCTCTCTTCTATAGATACTTTCACGGTCGATGCTCTGCCGAATTGTTATCAATCGTTAAACCCTTGGCAATATCTACACGGATGACCCGACTAGTACAGAATTCCCACCTCTTTGTTGTGAATTTGGAAACCTGTAGAACCTCTCTTGCTAAAGGATATTTTTTCAATAGAACAGCTGAGCTTTGGAACTCCTTGCGAAAAGAGGTTTTTCCTGAGGCTTACAAACTCCAGAAATTCAAAGTGTTTGTTAATTCGTATTTCCCACTGAACTGATTACTGGAAGGCTAATAAGCTCCAGCGGCGGTTACAGCGAAAAATCTCCTACCAGCGAGTTTGCGCAGTTTGAGATATCACTAAACCAAATATCCACAGATCTAGCCAGAGCCGGTTTCAATAAATTTGGCCCATCATCAATTAGCGAAGAAAATGATACATTGCAAATTTTTATTCAGGTCATTTCCATAAAGGTGATGAGTTACAATTCGAGAATAAAGACAAATCCACGACTAATCTGGTGTGCTGAAACCATGTCATTTCATAACAATAATGGAGTTCAAACTGCAAGCACGTTTTGTTTATCAAATGTTTGAATTTTAGCTATGCAACCCATTTCTGAAAAATGTGTGTAAATGGTTGCATACCATATGGGGCTGAACTCAATAGTTGCGGTGGGATATATGCTTCTGAGAACTGAATGAGCCTTTGACTTTTCGTACCAGAATTTTATTGAAGAGTCTTAAAAGATCTTTGTATTTTCGCACAAATCTTGCTGAAAGATTACTCAAAGAATTCCTTGGTTGGTTATGAGTTCAAATAGAGAAGGAAGCACAATAGAAAATGAGGTCCAAAGCTTTCCACCTCTCGCTTACAGATACAAATATTCCAGAGGTGCAATGAGGTTGAAGAAAAAATTGCATTCGACGTTTGAGGAAGCTTACTTTGTGAGAATATCGAATTTCACTTGAAAAATTTCGAAAATTGATCTCTTCAATTCATTTCATTCAATTTCCTGGGAACAAAATTAAACAAAAAAATACACATTCATTTATTTCAACTTATTATACAAAAAATATTCTATTGGTGATTAAACAAAACTAATCTGGAAAGGGTTTTCCTTTTGAGGTTCCCTAATCATTGCAGTTTGTGCCATGGCAATATTGAAAAACCTAATTTTGGTATAAATTTTTGTTATTGCTATCAATTTTAATTTGTGATCAAATTCATATGGCGATATATCGAATATATGTGATTCTAAAGTACTAAATAATTTTTGATCTTGAAATAAATTGGAAGAAATTTGATGAATAAAAGTAGCCGAAAAATTTTTTCCAACAGGCATACAATTACTTGTGATTTCGAGCACCTGCCTAATTTTTCTTTCAAGAAAAAAACAAATATTTACTTTATCTTCTGCTGGTCTTATGAGACCACCCCTATCTTTCCTGTTTAATAATTTAAAAATTTTTCCACTGAATTACCCTCAAAATCTTCAGTTACTGCCAGGCATTTCTCGCATTTGATTATTTTTTTCAATGATTTGACAACAAAACCAGCAATGTGTGTAACAACATTTTCTGTTGAATAAGACAAAGATGGCAAATAAGAAATTATATGGTAAAATTCTTCGTCTTCTATAACCATATCATTAACATCGATGTTATATTTAATATCACACACATATCATCCAAAGTCAAATCAGCATAAATTTTTCTTCTGCGGTTGTGTTGGAGTCAGAATGCTAGTATTCTCCAAGTTTGTACAGTTTCCATTTATGTTTTGTATGTCATAATGTAATGCCAATCTTTTGAAAGTATAGTAAAACTGGAAACATGTTGGATTATTATTCCAGCCATTCCTTCCCCTGAAAAATAGAAAATGCTTGTAACACTGATTATTTCAGAAAGTATTTGCTTACCTTATACAACACAATAGTAGTTCGAGGTGGTCCTGACTGAATTTATACGTCAAAATGTAATTTAGAGGTGAGTTAGGTTTTTTCACATATTCGTCATAGATTCCCAGAACTGATTTTATGGTGATACATAAACCAAGAATAGGTGTCTTATTTTTTGATTCATGTATAGCAGTTCCATTTATAAGTTTTAGTGAACTTAAATATTCAAGTGCTTTTTCAAGCAGGGGTCTCCACACTTTTTCTGTTAGAATATTAAATCAAATTTGGAAGTTAATTTTGTTACAGAAAACAAAAATGTGCCATATTGATCATTTCTCACAGTGACAAGTTACCGACACCAAAATGATAGACTCTATTACTGAAAGTACTGAAATGATTTAATTTTGATAAGAAACAAACATCAACTCAAATATAAGAGTGCCAGTTTGAAGACATACTTTTTTGGGTGTTAGAACAACTGGAAATATATATTAAAAGGGCTTAAATTAATTTTGCCACCACAAATAGGAAACATAAATGAAAACTGAAGTCCTTCGTTATAAAGGGATGAATGAGGCTCTAAAACGGTGTCTGAGCAAATTTCAGTTTTGGAAACTTCTTTCAAGTATTCTTTATATGTATCAACCAACCTGAAACTCTTTTGATTAGCCTGAAAATGTGTTACTGATCTCCGTAAATTCAGTTGGGGAATGGCGTTGGGTCTCAGTCTATTTTTCACCATGATCTTATCTTCCTCTAAAAAGTGTATGTCACAAACAGAATTTTTGTCACTCAGGTGTTCTTCAGTGGGATCTCTTTCCAAAGCTCTCATCCAAGAATCATGTCTTTTTGAAGTGAGCCTGACAAGAAAAATATAGGTTCAGTGCCCCTAGAGATAGGATACAAAAATCTACTCAATATAAACAGCTAGAACATAGATAATTTCAGTCCAATCTTTCGAATAATATCCGATGTATGTGGTAAAAACAGAATTCTGAAACAATACTTACCAGAAATAAGTCAATCCTGGAATTTTCCCTTTATTCTTACAAAACAAAACCATGCACTTCATTTTGTCTATTTGTTCTCAGAACTATATTTATATATTTAACGTCAACGAATAATATTAACTATGCCAATTGATAAATACACAAATCACATAAGATCACATAAAGAGAAACAAATCACTCAGCACACTCTACAAGTTACAAGTAAACTCAAAATGAGGCACCAAGGGCGAGGGATTGAAAATTTAAAGCCAATCCTGCGTCCTGATTAGTACCTTGTGTGCCTGCGTGTGTCAGCGACAGTCGGCGTACAGTTTTCCAACAACGTTGCCGATACCACTACTTTCACTTCGAAACTAACGTCTATTACACATTATTCTAATAATTTATTATCGTTTAGTGGTATATAAATAAACATATTTCACGTTTAATCAATCAACTAGATGTGCGATGCCTATTTTAATCTCTTTGAAAATGAAAAAATCATTTGTATCATTTGTTTATAATCCTGTGCTGAAGTTTCAACATCAAAGGATAACATACAAATAACTTTGGTAACATTATGGCGGAAAAGTTCATAGGACGCATGTCTGTTGGTAGGACTTCAGACGCTATTCCCGGACGTTTTAATATAATTCTGGCATACGTATCGGCATTCTAGTATTTATTATTATTTCTATGGTATTTCCTGTCCCTTGATTCACGCGGTGTTCTTTGGACATTACAGGGCTTTACTTTCGTGTGAATCTACATATAAAAAAAAACGTTGATCTGGTACCAGCGAGAACACCTATAATCAGAATTACTTACTGTTTGAATGTAATTATTTGTGTTGGGTGGATTTTTTCTCCCAGTTTTTGTTGTGTTCATGACAAACACTTCGGTTGATATGGATCGCGCCTGGTTGCCACTCTTGAACGACATATTATGTTGAAACTCAAATTTCTGACATTTACAAAAAACGAAACTAGAAGAGAATATTTGTGAGAGTTTTGAAAACGAAAGGGAATTTAGTTTCCGAAACGTTAACGATGAGTATTTTCGTTAATATTAGTTCTTGTACTTTTTTGAAAGACGAATTTGAGATATTCAAAAATTTGCTGACTAATTGAACTCGTTCCATTCAGGGGAAACCTTTTTTCGAATTATCGCAATAACTTATCAGGGTAGATTGAAAATTTGCTCTTCTGCACTTGTATGGATTCCAATATTAATTATTATTTTTTCATATCGTGGTAAAAATAAGGCAGAACTACTTGTCTAACAGAATAGTTTGGGTGAAGCCAACGGAGTTTGTAAAGTAAATATTGATACCACCGCTCTTCCTCCTCTTTTTATTTGGAAAACAACATTCTCTCCTATCCAAACTATTTTGGTGAAGATTCCGAATTAATTTTTTTTTTGCTTGGAGATTTCATTGAATGAATGAAAAGCAGCAAATACATTCTCTTCTTTCATCAATTTCCATAGGTACTGTAAAGTGGGATTTCTGACTGGACACTGTCAACTAAGGAAACACCTCCATATTATGGGGCTAGTGGACACACCTCTATGCAGGATGTGTGAACAGGAAGATGAAACTGTCAGGCATGTCTTATGCGAATGTCTGGAGCTATCGTCGATAAGAGAGTGTGTGTTCGGTGAGTCTTGGCCTACACCTGCCGATATTAAGGAGATGTCCCCTGGTGACCTGTCCTCCTTCCTGGATAAGGCAGGATGGACAATGTCCTAGGAGGGCGACTCCTTGGGAGGATGTACAATGGGCCATATTGTGGCCTAAGTGCTGTGGGTCTATACTCACCCTCCCTACTCTACAGATACAGATACAGGTACTGTAAAATCAGTCCAGTTGAAGCATTAATGAAGTAGCCTCAAAATATATGGATTATGGGCAGATTTTTGTTCTTATAACCGGAATTATATTGCCATTTTTCATTCCATCATGAATATTTTCCTCCTAATTTGCAAACATGTTTTCATTCAGCCCTTATTTCCTCAATACAAATCAGCGTATTTTGCCTATGAAATTGTCTTCTTTTCAGTTTGGAAAGAATAAAAACACACGAATGGAGGTATAGCATTTTTTCCCAGTGAGTTGTTTGTCATTGTACAATTCAGTTGGTGTATGTCAGTTTTCCCCCTCGGCTGGTTCAACTGAATCGCTCGCATTTTAAAAGATTCCCAACCCTCCCATGGTTGTTCGATTAAAAACCAGTTCTAGATACACTAGCCAATATTCAACCTATAATTGATGAAAATAAAAAATGTAGTCTGTTTATTCTGGATTTTCGAAAAGCGTTCGATACCATGGATCATGCAATCTTACCCCAAAAACTATTTCTCATTGAAATCAAATTAAAAATTCACAAATGGTTTGAAAAGTACATATTTAGTAAAAAACAGTATGTATATTATGACAATTAAAAAAGTTCCCTGGGAAGGAAAACGTGTGGAGTTCCTCAAGGTTCCATTCTTGGCCCAGTTCTGTTTTTGATTTATATTGATTCTATATCTAAATCAAAACTTTTTGATAATTATTCGCTGATTTTACAATATTGATTCATTTTGCAAATTCCTTCATTCAGTTACAAAATTTTATGAAAAATGAGAAAATTTCATTGTGGCTGAAAAAATATCAATTGTCACTAAACTATAATAAATCTTCCAATATGTATATTCTCAAACGAAATATAAATAAGTGTTATATTCATCTGTTCGAAAATGAATATATCAACTATAAACCCATTGTTAAAATCTTGGGACTATACATAGATGAAAAACTCTTTTGGGAAAAGCATATTGAAAAATACAGAAACAAAACATTTCTTTGATTGGTGTTTTCCTTGAAATAAGAGATTTTTTTACACGCACTTATTTATTGAATATTTATCACTATTTAATAAATCGAATATACAGTATTCGGTATCTGTTTGGGACATAGCCAACTAGTCATTGATGAACCATAAAAAAACTGAAAAATAAAGCTGAAAAATGTATTTATGATATATGAACTATCTGGAACCTAAAAGGAATTTATATTAATCCAAAAATCTTTTTGATATTGAATCTCTTCACAAAATAAAACTTTGTCAGAAACCAAATATAACTTTCGAATTTGAAACAGACAATTGAAGTCTTTGCTCAGTCTTGCTTGGTTACTTCGTAAGGGGAGTGATTGACCAGGACGGTATGGACAGATATTCGTCATAGTTCTTGAGAATGACTTCAAAATGGAAGTCGAAACGTCGAACAAATCAGAAGATACCAAACGGATAAAAACCCAGAAAATTCATCTTGCATATCGAAGATACGTGAAAACATCAATTTCTACATAATACCTGGATGGGCAGGATACAACCTTAGAGAGCGGTTGATGATATAATCATCAATAATATCGGACCTAGTCGGATAATAACTAAGGAGAATCATTATAAATACCAGTTTCTATGGAGAACAGACAATTGAAGTCTTTGCTTAGTCTTGCTTGGTTACTTCGTAAGGGGAGTGATTGACCAGGACGGTATGGACAGATATTCGTCTCATAGTTCTCGAGAATGACTTCAGAATGGAAATCGAAACGTCGAACAAATCAGAAGATACCGAACGGAGGAAAAACCCAGAAAATTCATCTTGCATATACATATATATATATATAT
Organism: Zygogramma bicolorata; assembly: GCA_032362365.1. NCBI lineage: Eukaryota > Metazoa > Arthropoda > Insecta > Coleoptera > Chrysomelidae > Zygogramma > Zygogramma bicolorata. Next base: position 27,029 of record JAVJAQ010003892.1, read on the forward strand.
ATATATATATATATATATATAGGAGAAGAATTAGTGACTGGCTATAATATAATTCGATTGATTTTGTGAGGTTGCAGTCAAGTTTGTGGGCAGTTACAAAGAGGACTCTTTGTTATCAGTCAAGCTTTCGGTAAATTTATTACCTTCGTCAGGACAACTAAAAATAATACATTCGATGATATTTTGTAAAGATAGAAATATGGAACACTTACTAACGTGAGAATAAAATATAAATTGGTGCAAAACAAACAGACAAAACATTGAAGAATATTGAAGTATATGATTGAAGTATGTCAAATTTTGATGTAATGTTATGTGGGAAAATTCTGAATACCAGGTGATTTTCTTCTATCTTTTTCGTATTCAAGTAGAAACGTATAAATTTGGCTTAAATTATTGAGATCTGTTTTTTTGTTCATAGAATGTTCTTCGTTATTAATATGTGTCATTTCTAAAAATGTTCTTTTGGTTATATTTGTTTCTCTATCCAAAATTTCTGGGTGTTCAAAATCCATCTTGTGATCCTCAATGTTGACGTGTTCACTCAAAGCGCAAGAATTAACGTTTCGTCTACAGTCGCTTTTATGTGAAATAATGCGACTATTTAAGGGTCTAGATGTTTGGCCTATATATGTTTTAGAACAATCCATGCATGAAATTTTGTATACTAAGTTGGATTTTTGTTTGTTCAATATTGGGGTCTTAACTTGGCTATATAATTTAGAGATAGTGGTGACATTTCTTTTGGAAATTATAAAGTTATTATTTCGGAATACATTAATTAATTTTGGTGTTAGTTCTTGAATATAAGGTAATGATTTATAAATGAGAGGTTGTACTGGATCGTTATTTTCATTTTGGGAATTAATGGAAACTATTCTTTCACTAAAAATTATTCTATTTACTAAACTTTTTGGATATGAATTTTCAATTAGAATTTTACTTAACATGGATAAGCTCTTGTTTTGTAAACTGGGATGACTGATTCTGATGATTCTGTTCTTTAAAGATTTGATCAAATTTATCTTCATTTTATTTGAATGATAGGAATGGTAGTTAATAAATCTATTACTAGATATAGGTTTTCTATACCATTCTGTGATGATGATATTTTGTTCTGATCTGATCAATTTCATGTCTAAAAATGGAATAGAGTTATTTTTTTCTTCTTCGATGGTGAACTGAATATTTGTATTGTAAGAATTGAATACATTTAAAATTTCTTCCTTACCATCTGAAGGTATCGTCAAAATCAAATCATCGACAAAACGTTTGATAAAAGGAATCTGAAAAGATAATTTTGGAATACATTCATCGAGAAGCTCGTCTAAAACGTAGTTTGATAAAATAGGTGATATTGTTGAACCCATTGGGGTGCCAAATATTTGTTTATAGAATTTATCATTGAATACAAAATAAGTTGAATCAAAAATGAAGTCTAAAATTTTTATGAAAGTAATTTTGTCAAGGTTACAATTTTCTTCAATGATGTTCCAATATTTATGTATACATTGTTTTACCATTTCTAGAGGAAGATTTGTAAAAAGTGAAACAACATCAAGGCTTATCATAACATAATTTTGAGGTAGCTGAAAATTGTTGATAAATTCGCTGAATGAAAATGAATCTTTGATATAATATGGATTGTCTGTTTTGTAGGAATTTGTCAAAACGTTGGTTATAAACTTGCAGAGTTTAGAGTTTGGAGCATCAATGGAAGATACGATGGGTCTCATTGATAGAGTTGGCTTATGAACTTTTGGTAACGAATAAAATCGTGGTGCCACGGAATTATATATCATTAATGATTTAGCTATTGTAGAATCTATCTTCTGAGAATTTTTGAGACTTGTAACTAATTTGTTAGCTTTTTGTTGAAATGTTGAAGTTGGGTCCGATCTCAAAATGGAATAATATTTATTGTTTTCTAATAGTAGCTGATTTTCATGAACATATTGATTTCTATTCATAGCTACTGTAACATTACCTTTGTCACTGTTTACAATAATTATATCTGGGTGTTCTTTTAGATATTTTTTGGTTTTATTATACAATTCTGTTAGATAATGTTCGTTGTTATGATTTTTGTGTAGAAAATTTGTTATTATATTGGTTACTTGAGTTCTACATAGATTCTTTTTGGTCTCTTGAAAGTTCTCCATTATATGTTCCAAATCTGCTAACAAACACGAAATGTTAATGTTGTGCTTATCGGGAGAAACACTGAATTTAGGACCGAGTGATAAGAAATTTTGGATATCACCAAAGAACAAGAACATCTAGAAAATGAATTAACATCCATTTTACCTAATCATATCTTTCTTGAATTCAAACGTAGAGCTAGTATAAATTATAATCGTCATTTCTATCAGATAAAAATCAAAAATATTCAGAAAATCGACGCACTAAAAAAAGATTTTTTGACTAGAATAACGTTTCCAAAAAATTGGTTTAAAAACCTAACTGATGTCAACTTTCCCAGTGATATCCAAAATTTCTTATCACTCGGTCCTAAATTCAGTGTTTCTCCCGATAAGCACAACATTAACATTTCGTGTTTGTTAGCAGATTTGGAACATATAATGGAGAACTTTCAAGAGACCAAAAAGAATCTATGTAGAACTCAAGTAACCAATATAATAACAAATTTTCTACACAAAAATCATAACAACGAACATTATCTAACAGAATTGTATAATAAAACCAAAAAATATCTAAAAGAACACCCAGATATAATTATTGTAAACAGTGACAAAGGTAATGTTACAGTAGCTATGAATAGAAATCAATATGTTCATGAAAATCAGCTACTATTAGAAAACAATAAATATTATTCCATTTTGAGATCGGACCCAACTTCAACATTTCAACAAAAAGCTAACAAATTAGTTACAAGTCTCAAAAATTCTCAGAAGATAGATTCTACAATAGCTAAATCATTAATGATATATAATTCCGTGGCACCACGATTTTATTCGTTACCAAAAGTTCATAAGCCAACTCTATCAATGAGACCCATCGTATCTTCCATTGATGCTCCAAACTCTAAACTCTGCAAGTTTATAACCAACGTTTTGACAAATTCCTACAAAACAGACAATCCATATTATATCAAAGATTCATTTTCATTCAGCGAATTTATCAACAATTTTCAGCTACCTCAAAATTATGTTATGATAAGCCTTGATGTTGTTTCACTTTTTACAAATCTTCCTCTAGAAATGGTAAAACAATGTATACATAAATATTGGAACATCATTGAAGAAAATTGTAACCTTGACAAAATTACTTTCATAAAAATTTTAGACTTCATTTTTGATTCAACTTATTTTGTATTCAATGATAAATTCTATAAACAAATATTTGGCACCCCAATGGGTTCAACAATATCACCTATTTTATCAAACTACGTTTTAGACGAGCTTCTCGATGAATGTATTCCAAAATTATCTTTTCAGATTCCTTTTATCAAACGTTTTGTCGATGATTTGATTTTGACGATACCTTCAGATGGTAAGGAAGAAATTTTAAATGTATTCAATTCTTACAATACAAATATTCAGTTCACCATCGAAGAAGAAAAAAATAACTCTATTCCATTTTTAGACATGAAATTGATCAGATCAGAACAAAATATCATCATCACAGAATGGTATAGAAAACCTATATCTAGTAATAGATTTATTAACTACCATTCCTATCATTCAAATAAAATGAAGATAAATTTGATCAAATCTTTAAAGAACAGAATCATCAGAATCAGTCATCCCAGTTTACAAAACAAGAGCTTATCCATGTTAAGTAAAATTCTAATTGAAAATTCATATCCAAAAAGTTTAGTAAATAGAATAATTTTTAGTGAAAGAATAGTTTCCATTAATTCCCAAAATGAAAATAACGATCCAGTACAACCTCTCATTTATAAATCATTACCTTATATTCAAGAACTAACACCAAAATTAATTAATGTATTCCGAAATAATAACTTTATAATTTCCAAAAGAAATGTCACCACTATCTCTAAATTATATAGCCAAGTTAAGACCCCAATATTGAACAAACAAAAATCCAACTTAGTATACAAAATTTCATGCATGGATTGTTCTAAAACATATATAGGCCAAACATCTAGACCCTTAAATAGTCGCATTATTTCACATAAAAGCGACTGTAGACGAAACGTTAATTCTTGCGCTTTGAGTGAACACGTCAACATTGAGGATCACAAGATGGATTTTGAACACCCAGAAATTTTGGATAGAGAAACAAATATAACCAAAAGAACATTTTTAGAAATGACACATATTAATAACGAAGAACATTCTATGAACAAAAAAACAGATCTCAATAATTTAAGCCAAATTTATACGTTTCTACTTGAATACGAAAAAGATAGAAGAAAATCACCTGGTATTCAGAATTTTCCCACATAACATTACATCAAAATTTGACATACTTCAATCATATACTTCAATATTCTTCAATGTTTTGTCTGTTTGTTTTGCACCAATTTATATTTTATTCTCACGTTAGTAAGTGTTCCATATTTCTATCTTTACAAAATATCATCGAATGTATTATTTTTAGTTGTCCTGACGAAGGTAATAAATTTACCGAAAGCTTGACTGATAACAAAGAGTCCTCTTTGTAACTGCCCACAAACTTGACTGCAACCTCACAAAATCAATCGAATTATATATATATATATATATATATATATATATATATATATATATATATAATCATCTATACTGGTTTCTACTATTTTGCGGAATAAAATAATTTCATTCATGATGTACCATGACGCCACTTTTACTCTTCTTCCCTAAGGATGGATCTTGTCCCGTTCATATAGAAAGTTTCGTAACGCATACGAGATGAAATGTGATGCTTTGAAACTTTTGTATACATGTAAGTAGCCTTTTATGACTATTGAAGACCATCAAAAGTTTCGTACCTTAGAGAAAAGTGTTGTTTGAATTTTTCATTTGAGTTTCTGAACATGAGTTACTATTATGTTTGAGTTACCGATTATAAATTACGAATATTTTTTTAAATGAATCTACCTACGTGATGACTTTAGAGTCATTTGTTCTCGCAGTAATCGATTTAAAAACATTCTGCATATGTTCAATCGAAATCGATAAAACATGATGAAGTATTTTTGATGAGGTGACCTAAAAATATTTTGTTGACCTAATGGTGTAGGAAAACCCGAACTGATACCAAAGTGTTTACATTAAACGATGTCACTTCATTATCTTCCAGTTAGTAATTCACACTGACTTCGTTCAATATGCTGAAAGATATCATTTTGATATGTTTGGTTGGTGCAACAATTATAGCAACTGCCGAAGGTAAGAAAACTGTACAATTTTATTGAAGTGATCAAAATATGTCGTTGTCATGAAACCGACATTTTTCTTAAAAGATCTGTCGTGGGTAGAGAATGAATATTGACAGTCAGATTTCTGTAGGAAGAATGAACAAACAGTGTGACAACGTTGCAGGACATTGGTTTCTGTCGTTTGACTTTTTTTTTCAACAACGATATAGTTCCTCTGGTTTGACTGGAGCTAGGCCCGAGTAGAGAAATTAAATCTGTAGTTTTTTTTTCTTATTCTACAGAACATGAAATATTATGTTCAATACTACGGCAGTCGTGCTCCTGAATTGAAAGCTATGATTGCCCCGTATTTGTGGGATAATATCATGAGATTGAATGTCATCCAGAGATTTCTCATGTAAATATGGTTTGATTGACGGGTTGGTTGCGAGCTGAACGTTCAGTCAATTTTGTACCTGGTCCACAATATTGGTAACCTCCAGGTAAATGTAATTTTAAAGGAAGCTTGTTTATTAATTGATTAGTCAATCCACAACCATTTTTACTTCGACTACCAATGAGTCCGCATCGTTTGATAGTATACATTTAAATGAGATGCTCACAACATTTTTCACTTTCACGGTCTCCAAAAACAGTAAGATGCGCATTGTGCAAATGAAAGAAATATTCGCGGTAGACATCCAAAAGAGAAAGTGTGTGTGTGTGGACTCATTATTGGACCCTCAAATAGCGGGAAGGCTAACGTAATGATATCACTTCTAACACATCCACAAGGATTGCGTTTCACAAACGTATAAGTCACTCAACCAACCCAAATATCAGTTCCTACGAAATGTTTCGCAACCGATGAAAGGGTTAGGTTTTTAAACGTTCAGAAATAATGCTGAGAAGTGAACTTATTTTTTGGATTGAGGTGGCCTTTACTTGATGGAAATCCATAGTTATCACGCTATATGGTAGACACGATTAAATTTCCACAAAATTTATTGTCTTTGCGACATGTTTCGATACACTGTATCTTTATCAAGCGAATGTATTTAAACACTAAATTATTCTTTGTTAAAAGCTCCTTAAATACATCAGGTCCTACTCTATCAGTTGTTTTATTCTAGGAATCAGGGATAATTAGAGTAGGACCTGATGTATTTAAGGAGCTTTTAACAAAGAATAATTTAGTGTTTAAATAAATTCGCTTGATAAATATACAGTGTATCGAAACATGTCGCGAAGACAATAAATTTTGTGGAAATTTAATCGTGTCTACCATATAGCGTAGTGAACTTATTGTTGATAGGACCAGAATATTAAATAGTTGATTTTTTCGATGAATTTTTTCTATTTTTCTCGCGAAACATTACCGTGAATATGCATAAAACAAGTTGTAGGGCATATAATTCGCTACCAAAATCCCTAGTTCAATATTGCAAGTTTATTCCCGAAGCTGCAAAGCTTGAGGAAAAATTGCAGAAGAGATGTCTTGCATACGTACACCAAATTCAGAATCAAAACCTGTTTCATTGGTAATCAAATATTCGATGTTTCGCAAAACGAGTACTGAAAACTTGATATCGATATATCTTTTTGATGCTGCATAATTGCAATGGTCAATCAGGATGTATACAACAATATAAGGGGAAAATGACTTTTTCTGACATAACGTTCATAAATCCATATTCAATTTTGAAATATCAGTTATCAATCAATTGTTTTTTCAATTCGCATAATCACTCAATATTGATTGACATTTATTCGATTGAAATGATAACGGCTTCCGGGTTTTTTAGACGTTCAAATCGGCAGTTGCGATACATGCCCTCTCAGAAGGTAATCAATCATAACATTACCTTCGATCGAATGCAAGTTCTTGATAGGACTAGAGGCTATCATGCGCAACTGAACAAGGCGACCCTTTGAAATCCATAAGCATGAGAACAACTTCAACCGTGAAGAGGAGAGTGTGGATATTAATTTAACAGAATATGGATACTGGCACTTCAGAATACATGAACTCTTCCAATGATTGATGAAGAGATTTCTCCGCAGGATCAATAAGTGGAAATTACAGCTGACCGTGAGACCTCTGGTTCAACGTTGAATACAGAAGAACTCCTAAGTCAAGAACCAGTAAATGCAATGCAACACAAGGACATTTCGTCTATTGACGCATCGCCTCGAGAATGATCTTTTGCATTCTGTTGTTACATATTTCTAGCAAATTTTATGGTAAAATGAAAAAGACATTAGGAAAGAGTCAATTATCGTATTTTCTATCAATAAACATTAAATTTGGCTACTAGCGTGAAAAAAGTCAGAGTGCTGGGTTGATACAGCATTCGATATGATATTTCTGAGTGTCTTCCACAAAAATCACAATGAACGACTGGAGATCCACCTCAAATGTGGACCTCTTGAAAAATGCTGTATCCACCCTAAAATGACGTCATTGATTAAACTGTTGTTCAACAATTCGAGGAAGTGAGGATGACAAGACCAATTTTGCTGAAATTTTGACATGAACTAACAATATATTTGCTGCCGAGATATTTCATTATCGAGTGAGTTACACAAATTGAAACTTTACCTAGAGATCAATTACCCTAACACCAAACTGATATTTTTGCACTCGATGCGCGTTTCGCTAACAAGGTTAGCATCTTCAGGAGAAGAAAATTGATACTTTCAATTTATCAATCTTATCAATTTTCTTCTCCTGAAGATGCTAACCTTGTTAGCCAAACACGCGTCGAGTACAAAAATATCAGTTTGGTTCCAAAATTCATCGGTTACACAAATACCATGACATTCTATGAATGATTTTCTCCGTGTTATAATAGATTAGATTAGATTCTTTATTGTCCATTTGAAGCCAAGCAGTGCTTGGATATGTCAAGTCATATTACACTCAGTACATCATTAATGCTAGGCAAAACAATTACAACAAATTTAAATTTCAATAAAAAAAATCGTAATTGCAATAGCCATACAAGGGATACACATACATACAGATAATAAAATAAATTAGGTATTTTTGCAATAGTTCACAAATTTTTCAAGGCTGTAGAAAGCATTCATTGCCAGCATTTTTTTAATTGTTTTCTTGAAGAGAGGGTACGACAATACGTTTACATTATTTGATAAATGATTGTATAATGTAAGTCCATTTTGTTGTGGTGATTTTGTAAAATTAATGTGGTTAAATTTTTCGATGCGAAGGTTATCTTTGTTTCTTGTTTCGTATCTGTATTTGTCACCATTTTTAGCATAGCGATCTTTATTTTTATGCATATATAGTAATATATTCAAGAAATATATGCAGGGGAATGTCAATATGCCTTTTTGCTTGAATACTTCTCGGCATGAGTCGAAAGGTTTCATATTATAAATAGTTCTTATTATGCGTTTTTGGAGAACGAAAACTCTAGTCCATTCAGTTGCAAGGCTTCAGCTGATTATGTTTAATGATAAGGTCGAGTAGACTACGGAGTAATATACTCTCAGGAGTGACGATTCGTTAAGAGTTTTTTTCAGTGTTAAGAAGGCAAAGCAGTTTTTTTTGAGTTTGTTACATGTATTATCTATTTGTTCGATAGTTCGATCCATGTTATGTTATTATCGAGGTGTATACCTAAAAATCTTGTTGAGCTTGATATTTCATGTTGATTATTATTTATGTTCAGATTTACTAGGTTTGGTTTACTACTGCGTGCGCTGTTGAATTGAATGAACATGGTTTTTTGTAGGTTCACCACGAGATGGTTTCTTGTACACCATTCATAGAATTGGTTCACTACTGACGTCACTTTCACATTGAGAGTACTCAGTGAGGAGCCCATCATCTATTATTATCGTATCGTCTGCATACATGAACACCTTCCCCCCTTCAATGAAGTCAGGCAGGTCATTTATGTACAGCAGGAATAAAAGTGGTCCCAAGATACTCCCCTGAGGGGTTCCAATGCCTACATTATATTGGCTAGAGAGTTCATTTCCAATTTTTACAAGTAATTGCCTTTCCGTTACATAGGATATTATCCAGTTCTTTATAGTGCCCCGCAAACCTAACCGTTCCAGTTGTTTTTCAAGTATGTTTGGGTTCAGCGTATCGAAAGCCCGCGTTAAATCAAAAAATATACCAAGGACATATTCACCACCATCAAGACTGTTGTATATATACTGGGTGACCTCAGTTGTAGCAGTTTGAGTTGATAACCCATTTCTAAATCCGTATTGGCTTCCCGAGAGAATTTTATATTTATGCAAAAAATTTGTTAGGCGTAATAGATTACTTTTTCGATAACTTTGGCTATTGGACTCAATGTCGTTATTGCTCTATATTTTTCTATTTGTTGTGGGTCACCATTCTTATATTTGATATTTTTAAGATATTTGGGAATTGCCCAACTCTCATTGTCATATTTATAATTTGAGTGATATAGAAACTGAATTCATTTCGACAGGCTTTGATAAGTGCTGTTGCTAACTCATATCCTAGGGAAGTTTCATTTTTCAGGTTTGAAATGATGTCCATTACTTCGTTCTGGTCATATGGTTCGTAGAAGAATGAGTTACAATTAGTTTTGGGTAATGTGCAATTTTCGACATTAGGCATTTGAGCAGCATAATATTTAATATTTACTGAGTTTGCGAAGTAATCTGCAAATAGGTTTGCGTTATGGCATTTATTTAGAATGATTCCGTTATTTAAGCAAATGGTGATTTCGTTATGGAAAACCTTCTTTTTGTCTAGTTTCAAGTTCACTAACTCCCATAATTATTTTGTAGGGTTCTCAGCATTCGATATAAGATCGCTATGAAATTTTTTCTTTTCTGATTCTAACTTTTCATTCACAGTTTTTTTAGCTTTTTTATAGTATTCATGGATATTCTCATTATCCTGTTGCTTTCTGAGCCAATTTAGGTGTTTCAGCTCGTTAAATTCGCTTTTTAATAGCAAAGAATGGGGGTCGATTGTCATCGAAAATAAGGCTTCCAGAGAAGTACTTTTCTTATCATTAGAGTTTTTTTTCTAAAGGTCGTGAATGTGCCGTTGGGTTGTTTTATCGATTCGATTTCAGCAGTTGGTACTTCAGAGAGAATCTTGCGGATTCTTGTGCTGCGAGGAATGTCAGATATACTCTCGCAGAACTTCGTTCCAAACTCCCGTTTTTCCTTCATAATTTATTTGTTAGAAAATATTGCAGTAGTTCGGTGAAGCCTCCAGTTGGTTGATTCTTCAGCTCAATTGAATAATCATCGAACTCCTTTTCTCAATTCATCAGTGCATTTGTTCCATTATAATTACAATGACATAAATAGCTTCAAAATCAATTTTTTTTCGCAGCACAATCGGTAACATATCGGGTGTAAATTCAATGCAACGGCCTGGTCACCAAACACATTAATCCATGGATCTCGCTAAAATGTAATGAAAAATGTATACACACATAGGAATTTATTTCTGGAAGGAAAAAATACCTCTCCCTCTGGTGGCATATTTTTCTGTGAGTCAAAAATGTGATCGCCGAATTTCAAAATATAATCCAAACAGAAACCCACGAACGCATTCTTTTGATGATTCGAAATATTTAACAACTATATACCTAACAGGATTCATTGATTATTGACACTCCATTTCTTCTTTAATAACAGGTTTACAATGTATGAAGTGATCTTTAGAGAATACTTGAATGGGGTACAAAGGTTGTGAAAATTTAAAGCAAATAATTCACTTTCCAAAATAATCCAATTCAATAATTCATTGATTCTATAAGAGTGTGAAAAATGTTTATCTACAGGAGACTCAACAAAATATTATCTCTTCGAGAGATTACTGTCTCAATTTCCACAACAACAAACTGAAATCAATTCTAGGCACTGAACGCCGTTTCGGCCGATCAATTTCGTCTCCAGGAGAATAATTTCCACCAAAAGATGTCGACTTGGTTGACGCATCGAGTCCAAGTGATTTCAGTTTGATATTAAGGTAATTGAGCCGTATTGAAATGATATCAGTTCCACACCAGAAATTTCAATCAGACCCGAAACTCATGATCACCAATAGCAAATATTGGATGAAGTTAATAAGATAGTGATTGAACTAATGAAAAATGACACATCAAAACAGCATAGTATAACCTGTGATGAGTGGTATTATGGATTGGAAGTTCAATCCGTCACCTCTAGTAACTGAAAGAAAAATACAGAACAGCTCTTCTTTACAGAGGCAATAAAAATATCAACTGATATGGATTGGAAGTTCAATCCGTCACCTCTAGGCAACTTCGGTTCAGTAACGGAAAGAAAAATACAGAACATCTCTTGTTACAGAGGCGATGAAAATATCAACTGATTGCTGGGAAAGAGATGCTTCCAACTGAAATTAAATGAAGACAAAACATTGATCTTCATCGATGATGGTAAAAAGTTGATAACCTAAATCGATACAGTACTCGCTGAAAATCCCCCAGAACTGTTTCCTCAATAGGAATCAGAAGTGAAAAAAACACTCGAAAATTGTAATATCCCACCTGCTAATCGTTGACGTATTTTTGTTATAAAAACTGTCAGAAAACTCAATCGATAGAATGGAAAGAACGTAAAAGTTGGACGAATGAATCATTTGCGGAACATACATTAGGAAAGATGTCCTAGTAATGTCATGAGTAAAACAGACTTGAAAGTCATCACTCTCAGATGATAGAAGATTCCTTGATAGATTCAAACGCTCGGAAACTACTGATCGTGGATGGAGAAACAGAACTAATTGCTTCGAGAGAATGGTTTATATTCATTAACATCTGCTTCGGTATCTTCCTGTGACAGAAAGAATCTGATAATGAAAACAATTTTTTTGAATTCAATGATTTTTGTCTACTGAGACTACCTATAATTTAAGCGAAAATGCTAAAAATAAGTAACCCTGAGGTAACACATTATATGAACTTCTCCCAGCAACTAGTTATCAAAAAAATATTCACTTTTGTCTCTGAATTCACTTCCGAATTTACCATTTCATTTCCAAGCAATATTTTCAGGTGCAATAAGGGACTACACCAGTGACCCCCTATATCCCTGTGTTCAGTGCCTTTGTCATGCCAGAACAGGTTGTTGGAGAAGACGCAACTGCGCTATGTACTCCATAAGTCAAGACTACTGGACGAGAGCTGGATCTTTGGTAGTTTCTCCTAGTGATGCCCAACTTGCCGACAGAGGTTATGATAAATGCATGAGGGACGAAAACTGTATAGTTGGAACAATTATCGAATACACACACTCCTGGGGAACTATGGTGAGTGTTTACTCAATAGTCACTTCTGTCGGAACTGATCATATAATGACCAATTGAATTCTTTTTCATTGTCAACAAACAGCAAATAAAAATTGCATAAACAAAAAATGAAATATTTGCCTTTTTAGAAGTTTATTCTTCAACAAACGGCTTTGCCTCGGAAATAGAGCTAGAATGGTCATTTCCCATTTTCTGGTTATGGTGCTCTTCTGGAACGTCATTTCTCCAATCATTTGACTTCCAACAGTTTTATATTTTGACTTTAATCATCTGCTTCAGAAAAGTAGTTGATATTTCAACACGTTCGAATCAAGCAAATAATGATCTTTCCATAATATGCCAGTTTGGAAATGGAAATTCCATTCTCAAACGATGAAATCATTCATTCCACTTGCCTGCTCGCAATTCTAGTGGCATGTCAGTTCTCCCTCCAAACCAATAATAATTTTTTTACGACTATAACACAAAACTGCTCTATCTTAACTGTTCTTGATAGTTCATTGAGGGTGCTTTGTATGTCTTCAGTTCCATTTCCTTGCCTGATTACACAATGACTTCATTGTGTTACAGTTGTAGATATTATTACACAATATATCATGTATCGTATTGGATGTAAAATTCCAGGTAATGACAGCTCTATTTGCCTACTTATTCAATTGAGTTTGGAGTTCATGTTATTTGTTGAATAAGTTCGCTATTATCTGTTATAGCCGTTGAGAAAGTATAGTGTTCAACTCGCATGGAATGCTAATTTCCCACTGAACTTCATTCTCGTGAATCAAATACTCAAAACGGAATTCTGTTTTTTTGAAGAATTTTAATTTAGAAGTACAAGCACGAAACTTTGACCAGAGTTACAATGGGATTGAATAAATTATAATCTAACGTCATTAGAGTGTACACTGGGTTAGGATAGTCGAAATGTCTCATCAGGAAATTGCGATTTGACCTGCGAATGATGATACCCAGGTCTGAAAAACATTCACCCTCTTTATCCCCCCCTCTTCCCCCCTCTCATGGTGCAAAATGATATATTCAATGATTCAATTTTATTCTCGGAATCTGGGTCTCGAAAAATATTGAAAAAAATCACGTAGATAGAAGACAGTATGGTATTCGAAATAATAAATATTGCCCCCGGGCCGCCTATGAAAGCTTTCAAAAAACCCATCTCAAATTTTAAATTCGGAAAAAATAGTAGAAAATCCAGCATATAATAATTATATATAATTTCATCATTTCAACGAGGCTGATATAAGAATAACATTCCTTTATCAGTGTTAGCCCTTGATGAAGCCACTGCCTGTCACTTTTTCACCTTTAATTTTGACGAAGAATTTCAAAGATGAAAAATGTTCAAATTGCCATTTTCCATAGATATTCGGACAAATTGAGTTATCATACGAGTTGAAAGATTTTCTCTCAGAGATTTCCACATTAAAGATAACAAGATAACTGTTTCTCATTCGATATGTTCAATGTCATTTTTCAAATCGAACCTGAACATGAAACTATGTGCAAACCTCTATCTCTAGAGACCATATTAATGTATAATGTAATTTCCTCTTATATTATGAGTAATTTGTCGCCACTTCGAAATCATATCCCAGAAGTGTTCCACCAAAATGACTTGAATTATACTCAACTGATCTGTTAACGTGTTGGTAATTTCCATGTTTTTCTGTTCAGAGAATTTTCTCACCTGCTTAATTCATGGAGAACTTGAAATATTGGAAATGGTTATCGTTAATGAATCCCACAGTATGAATTATATTGAACTCGATCATCCTTCATTATGAAAATGAGAATTTTTTTTTAACTTTCAGAAATAGAATGATATAGTATGAATATATAGAAACATGATTTATTTTTGTAGTTGAAAAAAAGTTTTGATAACGTGATTTTCAGACATGTTTTTTCTCCAAATCGAAGCATCAATATAGAGTTATGAAAACAGAAAATTCGAATCTCGTGAAATACGTAAAAAATTCAATAATATACCTTCAACTCACAGTTTGAACGTCATTACTTTGTGGTGGATAAATATTTGTTGTTTGTATTCTCCCCAAAAAAACTTATTTTTCATAAATTTCACTGGAAAATGCTTCTTTGTGCCAAGTGCCACCACTGAGACTGAAAAAAACGTTACTCATCAGCCTTATCGAAATGATGGAATGATATGGTCCTGGACACCTGAGTTTATTATCACCATTTCGAAAAAAAATCTTGAATTATTAAAAATATTAAAATTAGTGAATTTCAACAAGAGGGAAAAGAAGAAAGAACAGTAATAATAGAAACGCTTTCGAGTGTGTATATGTGTTCTCTGTGAATATTGATGAAAAACAGTTACTTATTGGCTATATTCATAGTGAAAAATTTCGAAAATCTTTCAACTTGTATGATAGCCTCAAGTTTTCTCAGAATGAGTCTTTCGGAAACGAGTATATTCCATGGAAAACTGCAATTCAAACCATTTTTGTTTCCTTGAAATTCCTTAGGCCAAGTGGCACCCCTGTTTTTTTTTTTTTTTTATTTGAAGGCCTTCATGGGGCCTGGGAGGGCGAAAATTCTTATTTTGAAGACCATACTCTCTTCTATTTACGAAAAAACAACAATACGTGAAAAATATAATTTTTTCACCCTGAGAAGGGGAGGAGGAGGGGGAAGGAGATGGAGAGAGAGAGAGAGAGAGAGAAAACAAATCATGCTGAATGTTTTTCAGACCTGAGTAACATAATTCGCAGGTCACATCGAAATTGCGTGATTAAGGGTATTCGACTATCTCATCCCAGGATACCCTTTCCGATTTTCAAGCTACTCGTGATATTCCACGTACCAGTTTGGAGATGGAAATGTCAAATTCATGAAATCATTCATTCTGACTGCGTGCCCGCAATATTATTAGTGCTCTCTTCATCTATTTCTGAATATTTTTTTTCTAATATCAAAGGTACTGATAATAGAACATTAATTGAATAGGTTCAAGTATAGAGTTACATTCCTCTTTTTTTCCTGATCGACAAATCGAGTTAAATCAAGGTGAACGAATTGTATATATTCTAGGACTGCAATTGTGATGGGGAATTCAACTGCAAAGATCTGGCTGCCATCCATTTATTCGGAAGGAAATGCGAGCGTCCAATGTATGGAGCGACATACGCTCAGAGATTCAACCATTGCGCATCTAGGATAGGAGTCGGTCAGATGTTGACTCAGGAAGGAGGTGACCAATGTACAGTACCAGATCCTCAATGATTATAAAGTTTCGTTCTCTCAGTTTGCAAGAGATTGATCAAGTTGAAATTTGAATCGTGTTAGAGATTAGTCAATGTATTGATCTTGATACACATGATAGAATAAATATTTTTTTTCACAAATGTGTTTTCGAATTCAATTCCTATTACACTGTTCATATTTAGAACGATATACAGTGCGGGCCATGAATCATTCCACTCCACCAATCAACAAAACTGATGATGATGGAAAATTGGTCTTTCTGAATTTTAATAAGATAAGTGTTTTTTTTCGATTGAAACTGACAAAAAAAATGCGAAATATTCCATATGTTGTCAGTATGGAAGATACTTGGTGATGTCTAGTAAAGTTATTCCATCCACTTGGAGCATGGAGAATGATCATGAGTAGACTGAAAAGAACGTGAAAGTGATTACTCACAATGAATAACTTATTTTATCTACACCCGTACTCTAATAATACACTTATATGCCCACAACCCGTTTTATAATGAACTCCATTACGATACAGATTTTGAACCAATAGAAACCGATTATTTTTCAATCAAGCACGATGTGCATGCTTTGCATTTGACGTTTGTCAAGTCAAAAAGCATAGGTATTGAATTTTTGAAGAATATAGCCAAACTTCGATAAACATGTCAAAATATTTGATACCAGCGATATAGAAGGATTACCTTCGGCTCTTATACACATGTTGGAGTCAGCAAAAAAAATATTTTTCATTTGACAATTGCATAGTATATCCCTTCATTTTCTGACAAATTTATTGCGTCTTCGTGGCCGTGCGGTCTAAGGCGCCATAAATGAACAGGCGCGTTGGAGGTGACATGGGTTTGAATCCAGCCTGGGATTTTTCTCTTTTTCTTTTTTTTTTTTCTCTTCATTTCTCATTGTTGTATTTTCCGAGTTGATACCATTATTTACAATTTTGTAGAACTTTTCGAAAAAACACGAGCAATAACAATTATTGTGTGCAATACAAATATAAATATAATATCTGTAGTCCTTCACTATTTACCGGATGTAGATAATATAGCGTATGCAACTCTCATGTAATGGTTATTAATACACTCGCATCAACCATACGAACCTCACCTTCGGCTCGTTTCGTAACCCGGTTGATGCTCTTGTACTAATAACCATCATTACATGATCGTTGCATAATATACTATTGCAGTATCCCAATACTAGGCGCTTTAGGCTACCCTAATAACCTGCTGGTATTCATGGCTATCGGTGGGAAAGTTTTCAGACAGTATAATGATTGAACAATTTCAAACGTCACTTGAATTTCTGGTTCTGTTCAAAATTGATGTATTACTCCCGACACTAAATTCGAGATGCAATAATTTTATTTCGTATCAATTTGAAAATGAAAACATTCATAAAATATCAATGATGAAAAATGACCCCATCCATCACCACATGGAGAACAAAATACCACATATACATTCAATAAATAACGTATTTAAGTATAAGAAAAAATGAATTGGCACTCGAAACTAAAAAGTAACACTTCATACTTCACCATAATCATGTACTAGTGAAACCGTCTAAACCTCAGGCTGCCCATTTCTGAAACAAAAATGAGTTAAATATAGATTCACCTCGCGGTAATCAAGAGACAGGAGATACGAATTGACATTAACTTTGGATTTCTGAAGTTTGTAAGCCTCAGGAAAAACTTTTCTCGGCAAGAAGTTCCAGAGCTCAGTTGTTCTATTGAAAAAAGATCCTTGTGCAAGAGAGGTCTGACAGGTCTCCAAGCTCACAACAAATGGATGGGAATTCTGCACTCATCATCCATGTTGATACTTCCAAGGGTAAAACGATTGACGTAAAAACTGCTAGCGTGGAAAAATTAACGTTTTTTCACTGAAATACAATATTTTTCACCATGTAGGAAAAGCCTAACATTCCTGGATGACTATGAAGATTGCTAAGCCGAGGCGCAAGCAACACAGAGTTTAGGAATGTGGCTTTTCTTACGAGGTGAACAGACAATTTTTCCGCAGATCGTTTGAAATTGAGCAGAAAATCTGCTGCATTTTGCATATTGCAGTTTCCGTATTCCAAAAAATTGTAAAAATCATAAAATCTCTCTCGCAAGTATGATCAAGAAAATTAACAGTAGCTCAGGTCTCGTAGATTTTCTCGCTCGAAAGAAACAAAATTATAAACTTTCGAGTTCGGAACCATATTCTCTGAAATTGGTAACGAATAAGGTGTCGGATTAGGGCTGCAGTGAGAATTTTATGTTCAGATGATACGCTGTCAAATTTTGACGAAGCCTTCCAGCAAATTCAATCCAAATGTCCCTCTGCAAATACCTTCAGATATTATCCTTCAGATTTTCCTTCTGTTGATCACCCCTTTGTAACTGGAAGTAATGTTGGAAATGCAATCATTTTATTTCGCACCATCTCTGCAGTAGGTTTAGATTCATTACGACCATCCCACATTCAAGATACGATGTAAAAGTAAAGGAGCAGCTGGAATCAAATTATTGACTATAACAGCTTTATGTTAATTCATGCTATGAGATTCCGTTAATTTCGATATCTGGCCTGTAATTTTCAGTGCTTCATTATGTGGCCCTAAAAAAAGGATCGAGGAGTAAAGCCGATTGCTGTAGGTTCCTTTTACCATTAGTGGGAGAGCCCACGATGCTAAATCGGTATTTACTCGAGCGTCATAGAGACCTATTGGGTTGCGAAGTTCAGATGATAAAAAGAAAAAATGTTATATAATGTTTACCTTTGCATCGGTGAGGGAGGCGGCTTTAGATTTTCAGAAATGTAAAAAAAAAACTATTGCATGGACACTCGAGCGCGTCAGATATTGATATCATGATATACTTCTGAACAAACTACTTTCCTTCGGCTTGACCAACAACTTTGTTTTCTTCTTGTACTCCTATCTAACTAGAAGGCGTATAAGAGTTGAATACAATAGATCCAAGTCTGTCGAAATAACAGCATTCTCGGGTGTCCCCCAAGGATCTGTCTTGGGACCCTTACTATTTACTTTATTTATAAATGACATTTGCCAGGGAATCGACTCGAAAATTATATTATATGCGGATGATTGTAAATTGTTTCGGCAGATTTCTTCTTTAGTTGACTGCAACTGTTTTCAAAGAGACATTGACAAGTTAAATCAGTGGTGTGAAATGAACCTATTACCTCTGAACATTACAAAGTGCAATTTAGTGACCTACTCTCGCGAACTATCACCCATTGAATTGTCTTAAACCATAAACGGTCAAGTTTTATCAATAATGGAAGGATTCAAAGATCTTAGTGTCATTTTTGATACGAAATTTACATTTACGCCTCACGTAGATTCTATTGTTTCAAGTGGTTTCAAAACATTTGGTTTCATCATCAGAAACTCCAAATGGTTGTCTGAAATAAAAACGCACTTACTACTCTTCAATGCACTTGTGAGATCGAAGTTCGAATATGGCAGCGTCATCTGGAATCCTGGACATGCCATATATATTGAGAGTCTAGAAAAAGTTTAGAGGCGCCTCAAATACGTTTGTTTTAAATGTGATGGTATCTATCCGGAGCGGGGTATACCTCATGATCTTCTACTTTCTAGATTTCAATTCAATTATCTCGATAAGCGTCAGACATATTTAGGTACGTATTGCATTTTTGCACAAGATTCTAGAGTCACAAGTTGATGGCTCATACTTGCTTGCACATATCAATCTACATGTTTCTAGGCTTCCTGTACGTAATTTAATTACATTTTATCTTCCCTTTGCGCAAACAAATGTACTTCTTAACTCTCCTATTTACAGAATATGTCGTGACTACTTGTCAATTCATGATAGACTTGATATTTTTCATCGCAAGCAAACAGTCATTGGGAGAGCTTTTTTATCATAATATCTGTTTGGTATTTTTCTCAACTGTCGTAGAGACGTGCATTAGCTTTTTTTTTCACTGGGTTTTTCAGCTCATGCACGTCTCTACGCTGTGTCAATCATCTTCGTTCACACTATTTTGTCTTTTTTTTTTGTGTTTTTAGTAATTTACCTATTTAATATATATATATATATATATATATATATATATATATATATATATATATATATATATATATATATTGCATATTGCTCCTCCCATTCTGTGAAAGGCTTCGGCTGTTGAATGGTGTATCAAATAAATATATATCATCTATGTCCTACATATTTTCATATTTTCAAAAATGTACGAATGCTAATCTGATTGTTTCCATGATGGGGGTGGTCGTACGTAAGGGTTGAAAATGAAAAAAATTCTCGAGCGCGTCAGATTTTCTGAGGGGATGTTATATATATATATATATATATATATATATACATATATATATTGCATATTGCTCCTCCCATTCTGTGAAAGGCTCCGGCTGTTGAATGGTGTATCAAATAAATATATATCATCTATGTCCTACATATTTTCATATTTTCAAAAATGTACGAATGTTAATCTGATTGTTTCCATGATGGGGGTGGTCGTACGTAAGGGTTGAAAATGAAAAAAATTCTCGAGCGCGTCAGATTTTCTGAGGGGATGTTAAGTGAACCTATAAAAAAGCTCTTATATAATAATCTGACGGTTTGGATGTGACGCAGACTCGCGGCCGTTATAAGAATGTGAAAAAAAAACGTCATGTTGAAATACACAAGCGCGTCAGATTAAGATTCATATGGTTCATCTTTACGCCCTAGACGTTGCAGTCTTATAATCTGACGATTATCTGGAGGGATTTGCTTATTCTGCCAATTTGAATTTTTTTCAATCATTGAACTAAATTTATTGAAAAGCTCAGAAAAAAAGATGCAAATAAAAAAAGTGTATAATTACATTTTAAAAATTTCAAAACGTTAGATATTCGTTGTAAACAATATCATGTCACAAACGAGTTTGTGTGATCAACTGTCATGGCATCATGGCAACAGAAACCAGAGTGGGGACGGAGTGAAAGAGCGATAGATAGAGAAATAGAAACGTGCACGCATTAAACTTTATCGATGAATTTTTATTATTTCGGCTTGTGCAAATCGTCAGATTATATAGTTTTTTGCAATTCTCGAATCATTCCTTACAGAATAAAAATAAAATTAGCCACGCTCGAGAAATGTCGGGATGACGTTTTTTTTTACAACTTTGTAGCCCTTCTCCTTCTTTAGGTCTCTCTCGAATTGTCAGATTAGTGAAATATATACGTTTCAGGATGTAACTAACTCACCCTACCTTAATCTGACGCGCTCGAGAATTTCAGATGATCAATTTTTTTACAAATCTGAGCCTTCATCCTTGAAGGGCGGCTATACATATAAGGCTCATATATGGTGGAAGTGCTCAACCGGGTACAAGATATCCCCCTGTATATTAATCCGCCGCGCTTCAGTCAATTTCGAAATCCCCGCTTGGGCTCCCCTATTAGGTACATCGTCTGGTTGCAAGAGCAGATTTCTGTAAATTGAAAGAGAAGCTTGGCGAGTTGTTTCGTCCATTTCAGTATGGCCTGCAGTGACTGCGAAATTGAAAGAAGAATTCTTGGAAATACATTTCAGAAATGCTTTCAATGTGATGAATGGTGATTCAATGCTCGAAGTAGTTCATGATGAAATTCTGGAATCATACCCCTACATATTTCAATGTTACCGCCATCCTACATTTCTAACTTTCGTGGAAAGAATTATCATTTCAGAACGTGGATCCAATAAGGTCATTCTCTAGCTCCAGCTTTTTTTGCCTCACTATAAAAAATATGTTGAAAAATCTCAATAGTAGTTTCAACGGTTAGTATTTAGATGACGGTTCACTAGGAGGATACAGCGATGAGGTCTTAAAGTCCTCATAATCCATAATTTCCTAATCTGACGATTCAGGACTCGAAATAAATTAGTTCAAAACATACATACAGAATTCGATATTTCAGCTGGAGGGATTGAAATCATGGAGAGGAAAAATCTATCCTTTCTTGGTGCCCCATTCACAGAAGAATCCATTCAGTCTTGTTTAGGAGAAAAACTGAATGATTTCGGTACGATGTCAAACGAAGTCAATAAACTCCCAAGACATATCGCATTCTACCTTTCAAAGCATTTTATGGCAATTCCCAAACTCATTTACGCTTTGAGGTGTTGCCCCTCTTGGCATTACAAGTCCATCATGAATGGTTTTGAAGAGGATTCGCATGAAACTCTTCAAGAAACTTTGAATATTCCATTGGATGATCAGTCTTTGCTTCAAGCGTCTCTACCTGTTTCCCATGGAGGATTAGGCATACATCTTCCAACTGCACATTCTCTGCCTTCTTTTCTCTCATCCGCTCATCTGGTGCTCTATATTATCAATTGTATTTTACCACCTTCCTATTCCGTCGATAGATGGATCGAAGAAATTGCTGGTCGTTTTTCACGTCATCAGGCATTCAACGACATAATCAAACGTGCCTTGATTACAGCTGGAGTAAGTTTCGGAATTCCTGGAGGATGTCGTCAGCAAGAATAAAATATTGAATTTAATAAATGAAGTTTTCCATAAATATCGAAAAAATATTTTCTAATCAATCCGAAATTGATTATCAATATGATACTTGAAAGAAAGTAGTATTAACCTGATCGAATAAAGAAATAAACTGTATAACCCAATTGGATATTGGGCACATCGCCCTCGGACGTTTGAGCACTACAGCATCGTGCTTAAACTTCGTCCTCTTGCAAAAAGCAACATTCCTGGACTCTGTGTCGCCGTGGTCCACAGGTTTTTACTCCTGACGCTTCGCCGAGACGTACTCCAAAACGTCAATGAAGTATAATATGGTGTGAGAACGAGAACATTGTGTCCGTTACCTCATAGAATTTGATAATGCCTACCACACCTGTAGGCGAAACGTCAGGAGTAAAAATCTGTGGACAACGGCCGTGGATGTTTACGTTCTTTGATCAACAGCCTTCACGGAAAGGAGATCCATTGCCCGATCAATCAGAGACTTGACGATTCCCCGCTTCGTAGATTGATGGTGATTGGATTGCTCATTCAGGTAATGTCCAGTGTTCGTTGGTTTCCGTAGACTGATGTTTCCAATCACCATCAATCTACGAAGCGGGGAATCATTATGTCTCTGATTGATCGGACAATCAATCTCGGTAACACCAAAGAAAGTCTAGACAAGGATCTGGACAACATAACGTGGGATCTTCAAAAGAATGGCTACAGGAAGAAGCTGGTGGATCAAACATTGGTCTAATTTGATAAAAATAAATTGGTTGATTCGATGACGGCCATTTAAATAGAAACTGCGTCCTGTAAATATATTCACGGGATGAATTTTACAAAATTTCTGTTCAACGGAACGCAAAATTTCCAACCAGACTATCCGAACCAATTAACGGAATATATCCCAAATATTTCTGGGTGTTCCAACGAATGATTTAATAAGGACTCATCATTTTGGGGAAGTTGATTATTTTTGACAGTTCAAATAATATTGAAAATGCGACTCAAACCCACTTCGATGAATAATTTCGAGTTTTCTGCAACTTCAAAGTCGATTCAAATGAACTCATTCGCTTTGTTTAACGTAACAATCGGTGAATTCGCTCAGCGTAACTTCATTGGATTATGTTTTCTGTTCAAGCGAGAATAAACGTAATGATGAATGAACTAATTCGGAGAATTATTCGGAATAAAATATGTTTCGATTCAATTCACACAGACAATCGCACATAGTATGAAGTGGTATCTATTGAAAAACATTGAAATGTGCGGAAATCCCATATAAAGTAGAAATAATTTTGAAATTGCAACATTTTGTTTTTCTGACCCATCAGCTTCAAATTAATTTTCATATACATAATGTATCGTCGAAATGAAAACAGATTATTTAATTTCGAGTTCACTATTCTGCCCCCTCTGATACTCAGGGGAAATTTGCACTTCCTCGAACTGGTAGTAAACACAATTTAGTAACAGGTCAGGTGTGATATCTTTTTTGTGATCTGACTCTGAGGACTCTGGTGACTGCAACTTTTTCCTGGTAAACATTCTCAATTCCTTCCATTCGTTTCTTAGAGACTTTCTTGACTGAAATGATTGTCACCAACTTTCAATTATTGAAAGTATGCCTTTTCGAACGTTGAATTGAAGTAGATCTCTATTCCTAAATACAATATTCATCAGCTACTTTCAGCGACTTTCCAGTTTTTTTTTGTTGGTAACGTGGAATTCTCAATAGTTCTGAACATGTCCTGGTGGCGAAAAAAATGCTTTGGAGTAATTGTCTCAGTTTATGTTCGGTAGTGGTTGTTTCTTTCAATTTACTACATTCCAAGGCATTCTATGAGGTAGTTTCAATGGAGCTTATTATCCGCTAGACAATACCTCTCATGAGTCTCGTCGAGCACCAGTTCAATTACCTGAAATTATTATCTGGGTTGACCTCCTCGGCTAATGTAACGTCGTATCGCTAAAATAGTAGATCTAGTATCCCATGAAGCCATCCCAATATCTACAGGCACTCAGCAATATACAAGTAAAGAGGATAACATATTGTTTTTGAAATTTCAACAAATGAGAATGGTTATGTATCACAACTATATCAATCTCGATGAACCACGTTACCCTTAACAGCGATAAAATGCAATTTCAATAGAATTCTTGTAATACTGGCATGCTCTTTCGATTCCAGACAACCACCCAAAAGTTGACCATTCCATAAGCCATCAGTTTTTGTATAGCAAAGGGTACAAAAGAGTCTCTGTTCCATCGCACCCTTGTTTGCACCATCATTTTCCGTTTTCTTGAGGAAAAATTGTTGAAAACAGACGGAACGAAAGCTACCCACCCCTCTATCTGGTACCCTGTATATCGATGACACCTTTAAGAAGACTGGAACTATTTCCATAGGTTTTGGAGGAAACCCTATATGACATACACTGCATATCTGCACATTGAAAAAAATATGCATTGATCATAAATAAATCTGTAGGGAGCTAGTCTGTATATATCTCCTATATAGGCCGATCGCTTTCAGGCAGCACTTAAAAGCATTCACCTCTATATGAGCTGACCCTATTGTCATAAGTACATTCCTCACTGTCATATTGAGTTCATCATTCCACATTCAAAAAGAACATCGATTTAATAAGCAGCGATCCCATTGAAAGGCATGTGACACAATTTTTCTGACAAACAGAGCAAAACCAAACATGTTGTTTGAAATCACCCGGCACCTAAAAATCGTCCTGATAAATACGCTCAT
Source organism: Zygogramma bicolorata (assembly GCA_032362365.1). Lineage (NCBI taxonomy): Eukaryota > Metazoa > Arthropoda > Insecta > Coleoptera > Chrysomelidae > Zygogramma > Zygogramma bicolorata. The sequence continues at coordinate 52,191 of JAVJAQ010003892.1, forward strand.
ACATTGAGTTGAGAATCTATGAATAGGGCAAGTTTTTGAAATCATCGAAACATTTGTGATGGACTGCCTCAACCAATGGAAACGTTTCAAATAGATCAATAGTTGAATAGATCGATTCAAACGGATTACTCACCGATTGAATCAGAAGCTCGTCCATTCATGGAGCCTCCCTGTCAAACTATCTGAAAACCGTGCAAATTGTCATCGAATTGGTCCTGACAGACAAATTCACTCTTTTTTGGTGAATAGTACCAATCTTCTTCAAGAACAAGTTACAATAGGTATATCGCAACAATCCGATTCGAAACGTTTCCATGTGAATATGCGAAAAACCTTCGAATTTTACTTTATCTCCATCTCGAAGCATTCATCAGCAGAACTCACAAAAGAATCAGGCGTAGCAAACCTACCTTCACTTTCCAATTCAAAAAAAATATAGTCAGTAATGGATTCAAGTTGCACACACATACAACCAGAAACTATTGAATCTATCCTCTGATCTGGTTTTGATTGTTTTCTTCGAATATCTATGATTCAATGAGGCATGATTTCAGAATTCAAATGGCCTGTTATATTTTCTTCACTGAACTTTATCGCGAACAATTCCATATTACTCGATTACCTCTCATATCCATTATTGGAAAACGGATAAGTTCAAAAAAGGAACAACTGTCTTTCAATTATTTGATTCTCACGTCTACTGAAACCGAAGCGTTTTGCCATCGATAACAAGAAAACCAATTAGGATTATTGCCCCAATCATCCGATATCAAACTGCTGAAGAATATGGGAGGGTGGAGTTTCTCACGATGAAATTACTTCGGCGACGAGATTCAACTGAGGACTTTGAAAGAGTTTCAATTTCAAAACTGATGGTGGTCATTAGATTTCGAAGTTTATATGAGATATTGATATCACAATATTGAAAAGTGGTTTCGATTCTGCTTATATTATTTCAATTGGAAGAAGTATTATTTCGTGTAACAATCGCAATTCTGTATTTTTCCAAATGTGTTGAAAAACCAGTCATGTCTATACCATTATGACGCCATCGACAAGTCCCAAATATGGAGACCGAGTACACTGGATAGGGTGCACCTGAGTGGTCCTAACGGAATCCGGGTTTCCGGAAAACCGTTATCCCCAGTCGTCTGCCCAGATATCTTTACAAATTGCATATTACTTTAACGGACCAATCATATCAGCAGTGCGCTACAAATGACTTAGGCACAAGTTGATGATAAATGATAATGATAAATGGTTTCCACGGTGATGAACGGGCGTCTACTCCCAACTTGTTCACAAAATATGGATGAATTGTCTCGGACATTCTAGAAGAGGCGTATTTTCTCTCGGAAGAGATCGGAAGCATTCGGTTCGCCATCTAAAACCGCGTAGCAAACAACCCAGACAGCACGATGTTATTCATAGAATGTTCATAGAATATCCTCCGAGAATATTTGAATATTCTCAGAACATTATCACAACATGATTCTATGCATATTCGAAATGGACGATTTTGAATATTCTGAGAATATCTCTCGAATATACTAAGACTTTCCACAGTGATTCTATCGTTGCTTAACTTCTGTGATTGAACCTTCTTCTGCGTTGTACGGTGGCTCTTGTCTTCTCATTACTTAATATTGATAATTCGAGGATATTCGAAAACCAATGACCTTCAATAACAATTCATATCATTTAGACAAGAGTTCCTGGCTGTCAATTTGGCATGTTTCATCCTACAAATTCAAATATTTTCATCTGATGATGGACTATAGGATAGTGTTTTTTTTGATAACAATATCTCGGAATTGAAAACTGTCATTGCGCTGGGGGAAGAACCAACAGCTTATATGGAATACAAAAAAATATTTTGATACGATTCCGTATATTCTCAGAATATTCGAACGGAATATTATAGGGATATACCGAATGAATGTGCATAGTATATTTGTTACAGGATAAACATATTCTGGGATTATTCTGGATGAATTTCATTGGAATATTCAGAAAAAAGTATTTTTGAACGTTGTGAGAATATTCATGGAATATGATGTGCTGTCTGAGAAAGAGCATGCGTCTTTCAGAAAGACAGCAATGGTTTGGGTCATCAGCAGTCGGATTATTACAATTGATGGCGGTGTACTAAAGCAATGCTGCCATCTTCTTCAACTGGCTCGTCTATTATCAATCAGGAAAAAGATGCGTGGTAGTGCAGGGCGAGAAAGGTATCGTTCTTACATACCGATTGCGGCTTGCTTCGGCGTTGGTTTGTATGTGTTTGTGCGATTAACAGATCATGCTTATGTCTTTTGTTGGAAACCAGTGTTTTTTTAACGCAACTCAGTGTACCGTCTTGGCATACACACCGGGTACCAGAAATGGTTTTTTTCGAAATGATATCAATGTGTCACCTTCAAACTCTTGACATTTTTTGTCTCAACATATATGGGAGAATCCAATTTCAGGATTCGAACTTCCTTTTACAGGATTAGTCAACAATCTGGCCGGCGCATATGACTTTTGTCTAGATAAATCTTGCAGAGGCTGCGGTTGGTAAAAAGGAAATTTGAAGAGAGACCATCGCAGCTGATATCCAGCAGCACGAAGTTTTCATACCTAGGAGAGTGTTTGCATTATTCAGGAGGAAACTATACGATGATAGTCATCGGAAATGAGTAAGCCTCTGAAGAAGCTGGCCACTCGCGCTAGCGTTAGGAAGAAATTCCAAAGAACGACGGCCTCCAAGCCCGAAGAGAAGTAGTTATACTAATAACCTCGGCCGCGAAAGCCTCAACCATTTTGTCAAGTCATGTCAATCATGATGAAACGTTAATTACGTTCTTCACATGAACCAAAGAAAAACCGAAAGCGTCAGGTCAGCCTTGATGAAACGGAAACCATTCTTATCATAAAATGAAGAGAACACGTGGTGGAGGGACACAACAAAATGGTGGAAAGGCCGTATTCATCAGGTCAGATCCGATGAAACGAAAATATCCAAGACTCACGTGATCGATAAACAGAACCTCCAGAGTTAGCTGCTCGAATGATACCCCAAGACAACTAAATGGTTGAAAGACATAACGCGTCGGGTCAACCATGATGGGGATCTCATCACATGAGTTTATTTTCTTCCTTACGAAAAAGGCTGTTTCCTTTCGCACCTGATCTTTATCTTGCCGCTGGCCATCTGCAACTCGTGTCTTCGATTTCATCAGCCCCAAATCTGCCAAACAATAACATATATATATATTTATATATATATATATATATATATATATATATATATGCAAGTTGAATTTTCTGGGTTTTTTATCCGTTAGGTATCTTCTGATTTGTTCGACGTTTCGAATTCCATTTTGAATTCATTCTCAAGAACTGTGAGACGAATATCTGTCCATACCGTCCTGGTCAATCACTCCCCTTACGAAGTAACCAAGCAAGACTAAGCAAAGACTTCAATTGTCTGTTTTCCATAGAAACTGGTATTTATAATGATTTTCCTCAGTTATTATTCGACTAGGTCCGATATTATTGATGATTATATCATCAACCGCTCTCTAAGGTTGTATCCTGCCCATCCAGGTATTATGTAGAAATTGATGTTTTCACGGATCTTCGATATGCAAGATGAATTTCCTGGGTTTTTTATCCGTTAGGTATCTTCTGATTTGTTCGACGTTTCGAATTCCATTTTGAATTTATTCTCAAGAATTGTGAGACGAATATCTGTCCATACCGTCCTGGTCAATCACTCCCCTTACGAAGTAACCAAGCAAGACTAAGCAAAGACTTCAATTGTCTGTTTTCCATAGACATCAATGTCTACATATATATATAAAATATATATATATATATATATATATATATATATATATATATATATATATATATATATATATATATATATATGTTAAGATTTTCGGTACACGTCAACAGAAACAGACGTACCAGCTTTTCACAATCATTTTGGTTTTCGGACACGAACATTGACAGGTAATTGTTGATCGTTCGGTGTTGTCTCTCGACCTTTCCATCCGAGTGTGCAACATGAGTATTTTGATAAACCAAATTTTGTTCGCTATTTACTCTATTAATTAGCGTTGATTATATTGCCATAACTTCACTTAACCGGCTTTTTATTACCTCAAGCAGTCAATTATTCAGGACTGTGACCGACTTTCTGATGCACCGTTTATTAGGTTCGAAGCTGCAATGGAATATCCTGGAGATTTTGATGATGGATATTTGATTTCATTGACGTTATTCTTTCATTCAGTTGGTCATGCCATCGAACCGCTGTGAAACCAATTTTATGAATAGGATAATCCATTAATGCAATTCAGTCTTAGTAGATGTCGCTGTAATCCAAGAAAACGTTTTTTTTTTGTTGAACAATTTCAAAAATATGTTTCTCCAACACGAGTCAATTTTCGATGAAAATTTCATAGGAGAAAGATGTTTATTTCGACGAGATCCACCGGATACTCAGTTTTTGTAATGTTCTCAGCAACTTCAGTTAGCGCCCCAGGAGCTAAGTTATATGCATCGATATACAAAAAATTGTAAATATCTCGAATGTTGTTGAGGAAGTATACTTTATCTAATTGGAAATGGTGTGGGAATTAGGTTTTCTCACAGAAAGTACCAAAAGGTTACTGTCGAAAAAGTTAGGGCAATTTGAAATGAATAATGACAGCGTACGCAGCGCCCTATAGAAGTAACGTGAAATTAATGAGAAATTATGATTTTCCACGTCGAAAAAACCCTGGGTACAAAATTTCGTAGGATTTTTTTTTCGCAAAATTTATTTTTAAAAAACAAACAAAAAAATTACATTTCAACACCCTGTATCTCCGAAACGGAGCATTTTTGGCCACAAGTTTATATAGAGATATATAAATAGATATTGTGACGATTTTTCCTTGGATTCGTTGATTAAAACTTCAACTCTAAACTACTTCTATTACAACTCTATGTACCAACACAATATAATCACTTAAACTGCTCCGCTAACTTTTCAACGCTCGGTACTAAACTCTCTGTAATAGAAATTCTACACTTTGCCTTCTGCACAAAGTTCTGAATGACTCTGCTCAATTCTCTGCGAATCAAAAACTGTCAATAACTAACTCTGCTGAATAACTGTCTCTCTAAATAACTAACTCCGCCGCGGCGAAGCGTCTGCTTATATACCTGCGTAGACCTATGGAGAATCTTCGAGAGAAGCCTCGATGATGCGTATCGAATTCTCCACGCAAATCAACAGTTCCTGGAAAAATGACGTTCGCTCTTTACCCACTGCGTTTACGATCATCAGGGCCGGCGCTAGGAGATTCGTAACATTACCCCCGTCTCAATTTTGATCGTCCCGATCAAACAATATCTCGTTATTCCCATTGTAACATTTGAGACTCATTAGGTGTACGACTTTCATTTTTTGTCTGAGCCTACGTTGAACCCTGTACACCACATCATTCATCTTGCGACGAGGGGTTGCCACACTCGATCTCCTTTTTGAAATCCGCCAGTATTTGCCTTCCGATAGTGCCGCGCCTTTCTCCTGTCGATACGCTTGTAATATATATATATATATATATATATATATATATATAATTCGATTGATTTTGTGAGGTTGCATTATATTATAGCCAGTCACTAATTCTTCTCCTATATATATATATATATATATATATATATATATATATATATATATATATATATATATATATATATATATATATTATTATATTATTTTGTGTGATAATGAATTATGCTTATTCTCAGGGTTTTTCAAAAAAAAATTTTGTATATGAATATCGATCTCAGGGTTTTAAAATTATAAATGAAATTTCTTTTCAAGTTTAGACTCTTCTAAAAGTTTCTGCTTTACCTACCTTGGTCATAGCATTTCTTTTTACCTCAGGTGGATTCAAATCAGGAAGGAAATCCAAGACTCAAAGTACTTCATGAGAAGTTAGGAACCTTTCAGCATTTTTAAGAAACAAGAATTGAATTTCATGCTTTTTAATAATGAATAGAAATTTTGAAATGAAATGTGACAACACAGAATTAATAACAACAATAACCTATCATATATGGATTAAAATAACCTTAATCTAAAATTCATATTCTAATATACATGTCTGGTAATTTGAACGCTTTTCGTATCTACGAACGTGATTCTGTATCAAGTTCATTGGTTATTATACTTCGCCGGTAAGTCTGCAATATGACATATTAGTGCATTTCCGAACGTTCTAAATGGTAACTCGCGTCAATGTCAATTGTCATTCTAACTTATGTTTACTTTCACTATTTACATTCAAAAAAAATGTTAAATGTTCCTCAGAAAAATGGGGATAAAAAAGAGTTCATTGAGCTCAGGGAAATAGTTTATGTGTACAAGAAAATAGATATATGCGTTGCAACGATATATGGAAAGTGTTTACCATGCTGGTTTCCCTCGATGTGGTGATTGGCGACTCCAACAAGCAATTTCTAGCCTGCTGAGTGATTTTCGTTGCTGTGTTGATGTTGATGGAAACGGCCTTGGTTCGGGCTCTGGAGTGAAGATTTCTTCTGGGGAAAGTTTGGATGGGACGAATGTCTTGGATTCATTGGTGATGAACCATATCACAATCACAAACACTTTGGATAAGTTTTGAACATAATTAGGTACATATTTCCTTCTATTTTAATTTAATAAAAATTTTGTCATGCTCATGCTTTGAAATGCATTTTCGAAGTCGTTGTTTACAAATAAACAACTGAATGAGTTGTTTCCCTAGCAACTTGTTGCTTCGATAACTATTCTAAATATTTACAAATTAATTCTAAATCTATTCTATAATCTACAAATTTCTAATTAATATCATTTTAAAGCTTGATTCTTCAAGTATATCCCAATATGTGTTATTTTTCCATTAAATTTCTAATTCCTTGCTTAATTTCAGTAAGCATCATTCAATATCAGAAAAAGTTGAATTCTCCTTCTCATATTTAAATTTGCTGAATGTTCTCAATTCAAAATTTAATTCTATTTTATCTATTGAAATTGATTTGGAAGTTTCTTTATGACTTTATGCATTGTTTGGGACTAATTTCATTCATTTAACTGTTATCAATTTCTTGTATTTCATTGCTAAAGTTGGTTAATTATCACGTGACAGATGTCATGTCATTTGGTGAATAACATTTCTACTCATGATATACGAGGTGTCCAAAAGATTCCTCCTGTTTGACTTCATCTGAGATAGAAAGATTTTTGCTTTTTAAAGTGAGTAGGTTGGATTTCATAACAATACCTCAAGTATTAGATATGATTTTTCCTTGCAATGGGAGAAAATCATATCTCATACTTCTTCAACTTTTAATTAGTGTCACTTGTTTTATATAAGTAAATGTCATTAATATTAAATATTCCCCTTATTCTATCTTCATTAAGGTACTTTAATTTATAACTATTTACATTATTCTGGCTTTCAATCACATAAGGTCCTTCAAATATTGGCAATAATTTTGCACATATACCTTCTTTTAAATTTGTCACTCTATTTGATCTAATCAAAACTAATTGACCTTTCTCAAATACTATTTTATATCTTTGTTTCTTCTGTATACGTTTCAAATATCTTTTTCCACTCTTTTCTATTTTATTTTTAACTTGGTTTAGTATGTCTTGTAATTGTTCGTTTTGTTCTTGTAGCCAATGTCGCAGTGGATGTCGTCCTGTCATCAGTGAGTATGGAGTCTTTTCTGTAACGGTGTTTGGCAGTTGATTAAGGAAGTTCTCGACTTGTGGTAAATGATTGTCCCACTCACTGTGATTGTTCGTAGTCAGTATTCGTAAGAATTTCACAACTTCTTGGATGTATCGTTCAGTAGGGTTTGCTTCTGGATGTCTTATACTTGTGAAGGTGAGTGTAATATCTTTTCTTGTACAGTAGTTTTTAAATGTATCGTTATTAAAGTATGTTGCATTGTCAAGTATACATCTGTCTGGTTTTCCTATGTCATTTATGTAATTCTGTAAATGTTTTTGTATAGTCTTTACGTTAGTCCTTGTACATGGATACAGTTTTATATATTTTGTAAACAAATCAACTATTACCAAAATATGTCTGTTGTTTCTCTCTGTTACTATCAACTCACTAATAAAATCTATCGCAATACATTCGAGTTTTCTACCAGTTATTATATTCTTAGGTATATTTGAGTTGGTATAATTTTTACTTTTATACAATTGACAAATTTCACAAGAGTTATTTATTTGTTTAATTATTTTGATATCTTTTCTACTATAATAATTTTCCCTGAAAAGTAACCATATTTTTCTCATACCTGGATGTCCATTATTTTCATGCAAATCTTTTAAAATATTTTTGGCTAAGTCATTTGTAATAACATATAGCTCTTGATTATTAATCACTTTTATCCATACATTATCTACCTTTTTACACCTTTTAACCTCATCACTCCCTAAATTTTGTTGGTCAGCTATTATTTTTGACAATGAATACATTCCTTCCCTTTCCTTTAATATATTTATACCTATCTGTATGCTTCTATCCTTTTTAATAATTCCATCTGATCTTGTTAATGCATCTGCTATGATATTATCTTTTCCCTTGATATATTTTATTTCAAAATCATATTCCTGTAGTAACAGTGCTCCTCTATGAATTCTATTATTCAATAACCTATTATTCATAACATTCACTAATGACATATGGTCTGTTTCTATTTGAAATCTTGCTCCTAATAAAAAAAATCTCAATTTTGAAACACAGAAAATTATACTAGCAAATTCCAATTCTGTTATGCTATAATGTTGTTCATAGGACTTTGTTACTCTGGATACAAAACATATGGGTACTTCATTACCTTCTTGAATTTGTAAAAGTATTCCTGCTAATTTATTTATAGTTGCATCAGTTCTAAGTATAAATGGTAATGAATAATTTGGATGATAGACTTTCAAATTGTTAGCAAATTCTTCTTTGATTAAATTAAATGACTTTTCTTGTTCTATACCCCATTTCCATCTTTTTTGTTTCTTCAAAAGAGATATTAATGGCAATGTTTTCTCTGAAATATCTGGCATTAGTTTCTTAAAATAGTTAATTATTCCTAAAAATCCCCTTAATGTTTTTAAATTTGTTGGTCTCTTATACTCTTTAATAACTTGTACTCTTTCTTCATCCATACTTATTCCTTTTGAATCTATTTTATATCCCAAAAATGTCACTTCATCTTGGCAAAATTTTGATTTATCCAAATTTATTTTTAATCCTGCTAAGTCTAATTCTTCTAGTAATATTTTTATATGTTTCAGATGGTCTTCTTGATTTTTGGAATATATGAGAATGTCATCAATGTAATGAAGAATGAAGTCATTATACTTGTCCAGAATGGCATGGATTGTTCGTACGAGTGCTGAACATGAACTTTGTAAACCATAGGGTACGACTTTGAATCTATACAAGACTCCGTCGATAGAAAAAGCTGTATAGTCTCGACTATTTGGATGCAGTGGAATTAGCCAAAAACTATGTTTTAAGTCTATTTTTGTGAACATTTTAGAGCCTGTAATACTTCCAAATATTGCTTCTATGTTTAGTGGTGCCTCATATTGTGGAGTTGTGTACTTATTAATATTCCTAGCGTCTAGGCATAGTCTTAATTCATTATTACTTTTTGGAACGACCACTATAGGATTTATATATTTAGAATTGCATTTTTCTATGATATTTTGCTCTAACATTTTCTTTATTTCTTTATTAACCTCATTTCTATATTTATATGGGATAGGATATGTTTTTGACTTAAAATTTTGAATACCTGTGACCTCAATTTGGTGAATATAATTTTCTGTTACTCTATTTTCCTCATTTATTAGATTTACATGTTCTTTGAGTAAATTTTGTACCTCTCTTTTCATATTATTTCCACAATTTATATCATACTCAGTTATATCTCTTAGTTTTTGTTCACATCTTACATCATTTATTGTATTTACCATTGTTTCCTCATTTTGCTCTATCATACTTATAAATTTGATTGTTTCCTCTTGTATTTGAATTTGACCTTGTTCGTAATCTATGATAACTCCATGTCTATCTAACTCATCTGTTCCTATAATTGCATCATGAAGCAAATTTTCTATCAAAACAAATTGTATCATATATTCAGTATCGTTAAATTTAATTTTTCCACTTATTCTTTTGTTAACCTCATATAATTTCTTATTATTTGCACCTACCAAAACTACTTTTGGCATTCCATAACAATATTTTTCCAAATTTAGTTCTGTTATAATTTTATGATTAATTAATGATATTTCTGAACCAGTATCTATTAATATTTCCAGTTGTTTATTGTAAAATATCCCAGGAATTTTTATCAAACCTTTATTTAATTCTAATTTAAAACTTTTTTCTATATCAATAAATTCTCTAGGATGTTGATAAGTAACTGTATATAATTGAGAACTATTTTGTTCTGTATATCTTGGTAGGCTATTTATTGAAAATTTTGTTCTTGTGGAACGATAACAGGGCTTTGTACTGTACTCAATTGTTCATTTTGTTGTCTATTTTGTATATGATTTACTTGTCTATTTTCCCTTCCATCTACACTTCTATTTCTTTCTTGTCTATAATTATTATTATTTGTTTGGTATGGTCTTTCTTCACTTCTACGTCTCTGTCTGTCTCTATTATTCGTATTTCTATTATATCTGTCATTATTTTCATATATATTCCTATTGTTGTAATTTCCATTGCTATATGTATTGTTTCTGTTTGTATATTGCCTATTGTTCTGTGTATTATATCTGTTATTGTCTGTTCTTTGTCTTTCATTATTATTATTTGGATTATACCTCATACCACCATTATTTCTATTTCCATAATAATTATTATTTTGTTCATTATTATTATAATATCTTCTATTTTCATTTCTATTTCCATAACTATTAGAATTATATCTCACATTATTATTATTTCGATTACTATAATTTCCATATCTATTTTCATTTTCCCTTCTAAAATTTCCATTAGTATTATTATTTACTCTATTTATCATTGTACTATAATTATTCCTTCTCCTTTCCTGTATTATTAAAAATTGACAAAGACTATCCATATCTTTAAAATTGTACAGCATCATTATTTCCTCCAAATTATTATCAAAGTGTTGGATAATTAAACTTACAATATATTCTTCTGAAAAATTACAATCCAAATATTGTGAAGTACTATATATTTGCATTGCATATTTATGAAATGAAGTTCCCCTGTTTGGATTATATTTTCCTCCTAATAATTCATCTTTTACTATTTTTTGTTGGGATGGTCCCCAAAAATATGCTAGAAATTTATTTGAAAAGTCTGAAAAAGTTAATAATTCTGTTTCCTTATTGTTAAACCATAATAAAGCTTCCTCTTGCAATTGGTTCCTAATAATAGTTTTAAAACTAGTAAATGTAATATTGTCAGATAACTTATTTTTTAAATGTTTTATGAAAGGTACAGGATGCTGTTTCTTTATATTTCCTGTAAATATAATCTTATTTTCATTGGCATTTGCAAGGAGTGTTTTTATTATTATTTCCTCATTACTACTTTGTCTTATTCTATTTTCAGTTTGTATAATCCTTTCGTTTATCTCCCCTACTTGTCCATTGATAAGTTGTTCTTGATTATTTATTTTCTCGTGTATCCTTTTTGTTTCCTTTTCTATTTTCTTTTCCAGTTTTTCTTTATCCTTCTTGTTTTCATCTTGGTGTTTTATTATGCTGGTACTTATATCTTGGATTTTCTCATTTACTTGCTCTATTTTCTTTTCTGTTTCCTTGTTCTTCTGTGACATTTCACTCATACACTTTTCTACTGTTGCATTCATTTGTCGTTGTACATTCATGATTTCTTGATGTATCTTCTTTTCTTGGCTTTTTATTTCTTCTTGTATTACTATTTTTAAGTTTTTCATTTCTTCACTTCTCTTTTCTTCAAGTTGTTCTTCTCTTTCTCTTCTTCTCTCTTCCATTGTTCGCATCTCTTCCCTTCTATTTTCTTCTTTTTCATTCAAAAACCTCATCAAATCCTGCATATTGAATTCTGGAGTGGTCCTTGTTTGTGATGTCGTGGCATCTCCAGTTTCCTGTCCAGTTGATTGTGCGTTGTCTTCCTTGTTCTCCATGTCTGTTCCTTGTTTTTTTCCTGTTTTCTTTGATCTATTCCTAGTCTCCATTCAGTTTCAAGTTTAATTTTATTTATTTTAATATTTTCCTTTCCTGAACACGCCTCAAACGTTGGGAGCCATTTATTATATTATTTTGTGTGATAATGAATTATGTTTATTATTGAATTTTGTAATTTTATATAATACACATCATAATATAATATTCTCAGGGTTTTTCAAAAAAAAATTTTGTATATGAATATCGATCTCAGGGTTTTAAAATTATAAATGAAATTTCTTTTCAAGTTTAGACTCTTCTAAAAGTTTCTGCTTTACCTACCTTGGTCATAGCATTTCTTTTTACCTCAGGTGGATTCAAATCAGGAAGGAAATCCAAGACTCAAAGTACTTCATGAGAAGTTAGGAACCTTTCAGCATTTTTAAGAAACAAGAATTGAATTTCATGCTTTTTAATAATGAATAGAAATTTTGAAATGAAATGTGACAACACAGAATTAATAACAACAATAACCTATCATATATGGATTAAAATAACCTTAATCTAAAATTCATATTCTAATATACATGTCTGGTAATTTGAACGCTTTTCGTATCTACGAACGTGGTTCTGTATCAAGTTCATTGGTTATACTTCGCCGGTAAGTCTGCAATATGACATATTAGTGCATTTCCGAACGTTCTATGAACCATATCCAATCACAAACACTTTGGATAAGTTTTGAACATAATTAGGTACATATTTCCTTCTATTTTAATTTAATAAAAATTTTGTCATGCTCATGCTTTGAAATGCATTTTCGAAGTCGTTGTTTACAAATAAACAACTGAATGAGTTGTTTCCCTAGCAACTTGTTGCTTCGATAACTATTCTAAATATTTACAAATTAATTCTAAATCTATTCTATAATCTACAAATTTCTAATTAATATCATTTTAAAGCTTGATTCTTCAAGTATATCCCAATATGTGTTATTTTTCCATTAAATTTCTAATTCCTTGCTTAATTTCAGTAAGCATCATTCAATATCAGAAAAAGTTGAATTCTCCTTCTCATATTTAAATTTGCTGAATGTTCTCAATTCAAAATTTAATTCTATTTTATCTATTGAAATTGATTTGGAAGTTTCTTTATGACTTTATGCATTGTTTGGGACTAATTTCATTCATTTAACTGTTATCAATTTCTTGTATTTCATTGCTAAAGTTGGTTAATTATCACGTGACAGATGTCATGTCATTTGGTGAATAACATTTCTACTCATGATATACGAGGTGTCCAAAAGATTCCTCCTGTTTGACTTCATCTGAGATAGAAAGATTTTTGCTTTTTAAAGTGAGTAGGTTGGATTTCATAACAATATATATATATATATATATATATATATATATATATATATATATATATATATATATATATATAGTAGAATGGTAGTCTTTGCTGACTAGTCAGGATACAAGGGGAGAGATATTGGGTGAAGCAGCAAGCAAAAAGTGTACTCTTTTAACACTGTATTTCCAATATTTCGACAGTGACTACTGTCATCTTCAGGGAAGCTACAAGATTTACAAAAATTGGTCCAGAAAAATGGAGAAAAAATACAAAAATACTTACTGTGTTAGCGAGGATGGTTGCGATATAAAAGTTGATGATTAAACATTGAAAACAGAGCAAGGTGAAACACATGTGATATATGAATAAATATGTATATAAACGTCAAAAAACACCGGTTAAAATTGATCTTGAATATTTAAAAATAATTTTTAAAAGACAATTATTCACACTTGCGGTACAGCCGCAACGTGGAAAATTGAGGTTAGAAATTTAAATTTTATTGACAATTGACAAAAGACTCAAAAGGGAGAGAATGATAATTTTCTGAAATCTGACAGATGTGGGAAACAACTATTTGGCTGCTGCTTGAAGAACATTCAGCCAATCGACTGATCTCAAAGGAGTGAAGGATCTCCTGTGACAGAAGCGTTAAAATTATGAAAATTCTTGTCAATTAATAAAAGGTATGAATAAATTTCGCTTAAATGATTAAGATCTGTTTTTTTATTTAGGCATTGGTCCGATTGAGAGATGAAGGCCATCTCCATAAACAATCTCTTGGAGTGATTGCGCTCCCTAGTCAAAATTTTTGTACTTTCAAAGTTCATATTATGGCCAGTACTATTAACGTGAACACCTAATGCACATCTGTCTGGGTGAAGTCTGCTATCACTTTTGTGTGATGCAATACGATCTTTCAAGGTTCTAGATGTTTGACCTATGTAAGTTTTCTCGCAATTTGAGCAAGGAATGCAATACACTAATTGTGACTGTGAAATCAAAGGCGTTTTATCTTTAACTTTAGTAAAAATGGAATTAATAGTTGAAACTGTTTTATTTGCAATTTTTATGTTTTGGAAATCTTTGAAAATCCTAGACAGCCTGGAGGAAACATCTGCTATATAGGGAAAAGAAGTATAAAAAATTGGAGTTGGGTTTTCCTCAATTTCATTATTTGCTATATTGAAATTATTATGCAAATTATTATTTAAAACTTGGATGTCCATGGTGGACGTACTAAACAGGATCTTATTTAACAAGGTAGAGGGATATGAATTTTCACTGAATAAGTTGAAAAGTGTTTTTAAATTTTGAGCATGATAGGAGTGATCGGAAATACAGAGTACTCGATTTTTCATCTGCTTGACCAAATTTACTTTGATGGACTGTTTATGGTAGGAGTGATAATTCATGAATCTTCCACTGCTTATAGGTTTTCTATACCAGTCGATGACCAAGATATTGTCCTCCGTTCGACGAAATTTTGTGTCCAAGAAGGGAACACTTTGTTCCTCATCTTCACATTCTATAGTAAATTGAATATATGGGTCATAGCTATTGAAAATATCTACTATCTCTGTAGTTCCGTTTTGTGGAAGTGCTACAATCAAATCATCCACATATTTCTTAATAAAAAATAAATTAAATGGTAAAACTTGCAAGACCATGTCTAGCAGGTCATCCATAACATATGTTGCGAGAATTGGACTTATTTTTGCTCCCATGGGAGTTCCAAAAGTCTGTTTATAAAATTTGGAATTATATGAAAAATATGTATTATTGAATAAAAAAGTAATTAATTCAAAAAAGGTATCTTTTTCAATACTGCAGTAACTACTTATGCGGTCCCATCTCCTATTGATTGCTCTCAAGCAAGCATCCAAATATACGTTACTAAACAATGATACTACGTCCAAGCTGGCTAAAACATATCCTTCTGGAAGTTGCATTCTGTTGAAGGTTTGAGAAACTTCAAAAGAATCTTTTATATAATATTTAGTATCAAAATCATAAGAAATGGTCAAAATATCCGTCAAAAACGATGCTAACGGTTCCGTTGGATTACCAATTGAAGAAATAATTGGTCTAATCGACAGTGTAGGTTTGTGGATTTTCGGTAAAGCATAAAATTTTGGACAAATTCCATTGTATTTTGTGAGTTTCTTTTTTTGAACTTCATCTATATTGCCTGAACTATGTAAATTTTTAATTAATTGGTTGCATTTTGTTTGGATTTGAGAAGTTGGGTCTCTTGGAAGTGAAATGTAAGATTGACAATTTTCTATTAACTGAGTGGAAAGATTATTGTATTGTGATTTTTCCAACACAACCGTAACATTACCCTTGTCAGACTTTGTGACCACCAAATTTGGATTATTTCTTAGGAAAATTCTTGTTTTATTATAGAGGTTATGAAAAAAATGTTGATGAATTTTTTGAAGAATGTATAAAATTTGTGATGATATTAGTAGATTGTGCAATAATTGCATTTTTTAACTGAGAATTATTTAATGCGGGTGTAACACAGTCAACATCTGCCAACAAACCCCTTATGGAGAAGTCCCTACCCACAATCGGTTCAATGCTAAACTTTGGTCCTAAAGCTAAAAAACTCAAAATGTCATCAGGAATTGTAACATTTGAAAGATTCTTTATCCAATTGGGTTTCGATTTTAATTTATTTTGAAGAAAAGATTTGGAAAGATTATTAATTTTTTGTAAATTTTTATTTTTAATGTTATGGAAAATTTTGTTATAAGTTCTCTGTTGAGAACCAGTGAATTCTAGGAAAATAGCCTCATTTGAGAGGGAAACTATTTCTCCTTTGAGCACAGTCAACTGGTTTTCCAGTTTTGAAATAAGTTTATGATTAATAGAAATTTCAAAATTCAATAACTTGGATCCTAACCTGTTACAAAATTTACTGGATTGGTTGCTAAAATTAACGTCCTGTCTGAGTAGAAGGTCATCTACTTGTGTTGTGGAATTCGATATGTGATTTGGAAGAAGATGCCGTACGATTGGACTTCTTCCAAATCACATATCGAATTCCACAACACAAGTAGATGACCTTCTACTCAGACAGGACGTTAATTTTAGCAACCAATCCAGTAAATTTTGTAACAGGTTAGGATCCAAGTTATTGAATTTTGAAATTTCTATTAATCATAAACTTATTTCAAAACTGGAAAACCAGTTGACTGTGCTCAAAGGAGAAATAGTTTCCCTCTCAAATGAGGCTATTTTCCTAGAATTCACTGGTTCTCAACAGAGAACTTATAACAAAATTTTCCATAACATTAAAAATAAAAATTTACAAAAAATTAATAATCTTTCCAAATCTTTTCTTCAAAATAAATTAAAATCGAAACCCAATTGGATAAAGAATCTTTCAAATGTTACAATTCCTGATGACATTTTGAGTTTTTTAGCTTTAGGACCAAAGTTTAGCATTGAACCGATTGTGGGTAGGGACTTCTCCATAAGGGGTTTGTTGGCAGATGTTGACTGTGTTACATCCGCATTAAATAATTCTCAGTTAAAAAATGCAATTATTGCACAATCTACTAATATCATCACAAATTTTATACATTCTTCAAAAAATTCATCAACATTTTTTCATAACCTCTATAATAAAACAAGAATTTTCCTAAGAAATAATCCAAATTTGGTGGTCACAAAGTCTGACAAGGGTAATGTTACGGTTGTGTTGGAAAAATCACAATACAATAATCTTTCCACTCAGTTAATAGAAAATTGTCAATCTTACATTTCACTTCCAAGAGACCCAACTTCTCAAATCCAAACAAAATGCAACCAATTAATTAAAAATTCACATAGTTCAGGCAATATAGATGAAGTTCAAAAAAAGAAACTCACAAAATACAATGGAATTTGTCCAAAATTTTATGCTTTACCGAAAATGCACAAACCTACACTGTCGATTAGACCAATTATTTCTTCAATTGGTAATCCAACGGAACCGTTAGCATCGTTTTTGACGGATATTTTGACCATTTCTTATGATTTTGATACTAAATATTATATAAAAGATTCTTTTGAAGTTTCTCAAACCTTCAACAGAATGCAACTTCCAGAAGGATATGTTTTAGCCAGCTTGGACGTAGTATCATTGTTTAGTAACGTATATTTGGATGCTTGCTTGAGAGCAATCAATAGGAGATGGGACCGCATAAGTAGTTATTGCAGTATTGAAAAAGATACCTTTTTTGAATTAATTACTTTTTTATTCAATAATACATATTTTTCATATAATTCCAAATTTTATAGACAGACTTTTGGAACTCCCATGGGAGCAAAAATGAGTCCAATTCTCGCAACATATGTTATGGATGACCTGCTAGACATGGTCTTGCAAGTTTTACCATTTAATTTATTTTTCATTGAGAAATATGTGGATGATTTGATTGTAGCACTTCCACAAAACGGAACTACAGAGATAGTAGATATTTTCAATAGCTATGACCCATATATTCAATTTACTATAGAATGTGAAGATGAGGAACAAAGTGACTCCCTTCTTGGACACAAAATTTCGTCGAACGGAGGACAATATCTTGGTCATCGACTGGTATAGAAAACCTATAAGCAGTGGAAGATTCATGAATTATCACTCCTACCATAAACAGTCCATCAAAGTAAATTTGGTCAAGCAGATGAAATATCGAGTACTCTGTATTTCCGATCACTCCTATCATGCTCAAAATTTAAAAACACTTTTCAACTTATTCAGTGAAAATTCATATCCCTCTACCTTGTTAAATAAGATCCTGTTTAGTACGTCCACCATGGACATCCAAGTTTTAAATAATAATTTGCATAATAATTTCAATATAGCAAATAATGAAATTGAGGAAAACCCAACTCCAATTTTTTATACTTCTTTTCCCTATATAGCAGATGTTTCCTCCAGGCTGTCTAGGATTTTCAAAGATTTCCAAAACATAAAAATTGCAAATAAAACAGTTTCAACTATTAATTCCATTTTTACTAAAGTTAAAGATAAAACGCCTTTGATTTCACAGTCACAATTAGTGTATTGCATTCCTTGCTCAAATTGCGAGAAAACTTACATAGGTCAAACATCTAGAACCTTGAAAGATCGTATTGCATCACACAAAAGTGATAGCAGACTTCACCCAGACAGATGTGCATTAGGTGTTCACGTTAATAGTACTGGCCATAATATGAACTTTGAAAGTACAAAAATTTTGACTAGGGAGCGCAATCACTCCAAGAGATTGTTTATGGAGATGGCCTTCATCTCTCAATCGGACCAATGCCTAAATAAAAAAACAGATCTTAATCATTTAAGCGAAATTTATTCATACCTTTTATTAATTGACAAGAATTTTCATAATTTTAACGCTTCTGTCACAGGAGATCCTTCACTCCTTTGAGATCAGTCGATTGGCTGAATGTTCTTCAAGCAGCAGCCAAATAGTTGTTTCCCACATCTGTCAGATTTCAGAAAATTATCATTCTCTCCCTTTTGAGTCTTTTGTCAATTGTCAATAAAATTTAAATTTCTAACCTCAATTTTCCACGTTGCGGCTGTACCGCAAGTGTGAATAATTGTCTTTTAAAAATTATTTTTAAATATTCAAGATCAATTTTAACCGGTGTTTTTTGACGTTTATATACATATTTATTCATATATCACATGTGTTTCACCTTGCTCTGTTTTCAATGTTTAATCATCAACTTTTATATCGCAACCATCCTCGCTAACACAGTAAGTATTTTTGTATTTTTTCTCCATTTTTCTGGACCAATTTTTGTAAATCTTGTAGCTTCCCTGAAGATGACAGTAGTCACTGTCGAAATATTATATATATATATATATATATATATATATATATATATATATATATATATATATATATATATATATATATATATATATATACCCTGTATATATTCCTATATGAAGGACATGCGCATGTATTGATCAAGTGGGAGTTTTTCTACTCATCTATGGAACGAGTGGCTTTCTGATTGTATTGATTTCAGTTGGTATTTTAATTTTTAATAAACGGGTTGTTCGGGCTTATCAGTTTATTTTCATACAGAACCCACGACATAAAGAAACGTACACTACAACGCTTTAGCATCTCTTGTTGATTAGTGAATGGGACTCTTCTTGATTGATGCCGAATCGGTTGGACTTGGCCAATATTGACTTTTTGTTTGACCAAGTCAGCCCTTTCAGTTGTTTTCAACTCGGAGATGTCACTTTTACCTCCAACACGATACCTGGCGGCTCTCACAGGGATGGCTTTTTTTGTCGTCACCCGGACTTCATTCACCGTAGCTCGAACTACTTCCTTCGATAATCGCAGTTTCGCAGACATCTTTCTCTGTCCTGGAGTTTTAGGGACGAATTCTCTCATGAAATGTCCTGATCTTCCACATCTATAACATTTCCTCCGTGGAATTCTCTCGCTGCAGTCATTTATAAAATGTCCAGACTTTCTACATCCATAGCAAATCTTCTGCGGCATTCTCACCCAACAGTTTTCATTCAACTTATTAATGATTTGATCTCCTCCAGAACTTTCTCGAATGAACCATTCGCTGCGCCAGATTTTTTTTTTCGGGATCGTCAATTATTACCGCTCGCACTTTTGGCCTTGAGGTGTTGAAGGTCGCCTCCTCTTTTAGCGAACGTACCAAAGCATCGCTACTCGTATTGAAACTTGTCAGACGTAAATTTCTTTGTAATTCTGGGTCTCTCAGTCCATCTATGAACATCTGCACCGCTAACTGCTCCTTGAAAATTCTGGGCGCTTCAGGGTATGCCAGCTGGATTAGTCGTCTCACATCTGCCTCAAATAATTGCAAACTCTCACCTGATTTTTGTGTGCCAGTCTTCATCCGTGCCCGGTACAGCTTTTCTCGGTGTTGATCGCCAAACCTAAATTCTAATGCAAAAATCAGGTTCTCATATTTCTCCTGCTGTTCGATGGGTATCGTCTGTAATATACCCAAAGCTGGCCCTCTCAGAGCTAGTAATAGTGTCGTAGATTTTTCTTCTTCGTCCATCCATTAGTCTCTGCCGCAGCCTCAAATTGTCTACGATACATGGCTCAAGACGACTATCCGTCAAAAGTCGGTGGTTTTACGAAAATTGTTGATGTGGCAACCTTGTCTCGGTTTCTTGGGAAGAACTATCTGCTTTTCTAGACCTCTCATTTCATTTCCCAACTCATTTCTCATCTCTTCTCGCACTGTATCTACTTTTTTATTGAATTGATCGTCGATTTTCTTTTCATTTTAGATGAGCAGTCTCAAAGAGAACATGCAAATATAAAAACCGCTGACTGGAATGCAGATAGCGCTATCATAGGATACACATCCGCAATTCGAAGGTTAACATGTTGATATAAATAATTCAATTTCCTGTCGAAGTGGTCTAGGCGGTTAACATATATCATTATCAATTTTCAAACATCCTTTCACAGCGGTCACAGCGGTTTCCAGATATCACTATCAATTTTAAAATTTCCTGTAGTTGTGGTCGACATTTGTGTCAGTGTGACTACTCAATTAATCATGTGGCTTCATTCAGTTGCCTTGAATTACGATTCATTTCATCAAAGCAAGTTGATAAATTATGAACACCAGATGCCTTTCTTGAACCAATGGTAGAGACGCCACTTTTTTTTTCAGAATCACAGAGCCCGCGACCACTGACCCTCAGCATGGGTGCCATTTTTCAGAAAGGCAAAGCCCTCATTTGGCCAATCACTGACCCCCAGCAGAGCCATAGACCAGTGCCACAGACCACGCTTCTCGAGGTACGGCCCACGTAGGTCGCGCCCCGAGGTACGGCCAACGTATGTCGCGCCCCGACACCCCACGGGGTCCACGACCGCTCGTCACTCCTCCTCAATGCTCAAATTGCAACCCCCACCTGTTTCGTGAAGATAACCCCATCGACAACCAGCAGCCCCCACCGCGACTCCAGGGACACAACGGCCATCGAGAATTTCCCCTTTGATTTTGAAATCACCGTTGTATATCTACTTATCTTCCTTCAGTCCTCATTCCAAGTCTTCTTTTAGTTTTTCTTTTAGCTCTTCCATTCGTACTGCACACATGTTCGAAGAACCTCTCTTGGTGTTCTAGAACCTTCTGGAAGTCTGCTTTTCGTTGTTTTTCTTTTTGTTCTAATTCATTCTTTTGTTTTTCTAGAATTTTCTGGAGTGTTTCTTCTCGTTCTTTCTTTTCAAGTTCCCGTTCTTTTTTTCATCATGTTCTTTATTTTCATTTTCGAGAATTTACTGGAGTCCTTCTTCTCGGTCGTTATTTACTTTTTCTCGTTCTTTTATTTCATCTTGCCGCCGCTTTTCTTCTGATTCTTTTTTCATCCCCATTTTGTTTTTCCTCCTGCCGTCGTCTTTCATAATCCGCTAATAAATTTTGGATATGTTTATTCATCATGTCCTCCATCGTATCGTATGACGTACTCATATACCATAAATAGTTGTTCCGCTAACTTTTCAACGCTCGGTACTAAACACTCTGTAATAGAAATTCTACAATTTGACTTCTGCACAAAGCTCTCTCCACTTAGCTCTGAATAACTCTGCTCAATTCTCTGCGAATCAGAAACTGCCAATAACTAACTCTGCTGAATAACTGTCTCTCTGATTTACTGACTCCGCCACGACGAAGCGTCTGCTCATATACCTGCATACACCTATGGAGAATCTTCGAGAGAAGCCTCGATGATGAGTATCGAATTCTCCACGCGAATCAACAGTTCCTAGAAAAATGGTGTTCGCTCTTCGCCCACTGCGTTTACGATCGTCAGAGCCGGCGCTAGGAGATTCGTAACAATATCAAATTGTCTCAGGAATATGTCACGTGAATATTTCAACCCACTTTTGTTACATTCTGTATTCTGCTTATTACCTCAAAACATGAAACAGATTCAGAACATCCATTGGTGTAAAAACATATCCGACTTCAGACTCAAATCAAGTTTCTTGGCAACTTCGTATTCAAATTCACTGTATGAAGTCAACGAAAAGAGTTTTTTGAATACTCGAAAAATTTCAACATATCTCCTTTCGCATCTCTTTATTCAGATCACTTTCTCTTAAATTCCCAGTATATTCACTGATTCCTGTGATAAAAAATTATAACATGAAATTGCTCTCATACCTTTTTGCTTATAAAAAATCATGAACTGTCAACTATGCTGGAGGAATGTAAACTCTACACGTACGAATCGAATCAGTAATGATATCAGTAGGACTACTTTCATTTCTTTCAAATGTTTTAGAACGAAAATTTCGTGGAGGCGAAGAAACGAAATACGTTATTATTATTAATATTGTTCAAATTAACAAACAATTGATAATAGACTACAAAACAGTTGCTACTTCCAATGTCACCGAAGATGATATAAAAACTGATCAACTGATCCTCAAAAACAAATAAAATTCCAATCGAACCCAGGATAAAACGAGTATTCAAACTGAATTGCATCCTATGATATACTGCTAGCACAGAGAGAAAAAGAGGTAGGGTATCGAATGTACACACTTCCTTTCGAAATCAATATCAGAATTCAAACTTGCTTCGAAATACAACAATGCTAACGTTCAAAATCTGATTTGAAATCAACTGATATTTGACCACTCGAATCAAAAAGAATAATAATTGATAACAACCCGTTATCTATAGTGTTCTGATATAGTTCACTCTGAATAAGACAATCTCACCTTCACAAAAAAAATCGAACACACTATTGAGACGAATAACGTGAGACCCTTGATTACTAAATCTTATGGATACCTTCTATTCCACGGAGAAGAAGTAAGGTACCAAATTTCGAGAATCCTCAATCGAGGAATCATTCAACTATCTGCATCCCTATGGTCATTTCTAAGTTGGTTAGTCCCCAAAAAGCTACACGTTTCTGGCAAATTCAAATGGCGAAATGTTATTGATTATTGGTGATCTAACGAACACGAACTCTCAGTATACGATGAATACCCCTTGCCCAATATCTCTGACCTGTTTGATCAGCTCTGAAACTGTCAATACTTTGCTACCCTCGATCTTGCGTTAGATTTTTACAATATAGAAATAGATTCGAATGATTTCATTCATGTGTCATGCGGGCTTGAGAAAGCTCCATGAACTTTCCAGCGAGTAATGGACAACGTCCTCCATGACATCCAAAACGTGCGCTGCCGTGTTTACATGCATAATATTATCATATATTCCCCCAAAATCCACGAGCACACATCTAGACTATCCGAAGTCTTTAAGCGACTGAGAAAAGCAGAGATCCAGCCGAACAAATGCAAATTCCAGACGAAAAAAGCACATCTGGCACATATCATTACCTAGGATAGCGTAGAACCAAACCCGTCTAGAGTGGGATCAAGGGAGAAATCAAATCATTTTCAGGCTTAACAGGAAACTACCGCCGTTCCATTTCAAATTTCGGGAAAATCTCTAAGCTTCTAACAAAACTATTATAGAAAAACATTCCATTTAATTTCGATCAAGAATACAAAATATCATGAAAATAGCCATATTTTGAAGAACCCTCTCTTTCAACAACAGATGCTAATGCATATTGGAGCCGTCCTTTCACAAGATATTATAGGCAAATACCTTTCCATAGCGAATGCCTCGGAAACACTCTGCAACGTTGAAACTAAGTACTTTACCGTTGAGAGAGAGCTTCTGGCGATTTTATGGTCCGTGAAAAATTTTTGAACGTACGTTTTCGGTAGAAAATTCAAGCTGATCACTGACCACAGCCCGCTCATTTGGCCCAGGTGGTAGGCTAGCACGTTGGCGGTCGAAGCTCGAGGAATTCGACTATGAAATACAGAATACAAACCGAGCAAAATGAACAAGAAGGCTGATTTTCTTTCTCGTATCAATATAAATCATTTGAGAGGATTTACAGTAGAAATTTCCAGTATAAGGGTCAAACAGAAACCCAAACAAGCAGAAAAGGAACAACCCCTTGCCTGTTCTGCCGTTATTTGCAACAATAATTGTGGAAACATAACACATTGATCTACATCTTATGAATTTCTATTTGGCCTTCATAAGACCACTATGAGTCCTCTATAATCAGAAAGAACTGATATCAGTACGTGCGATATTACTACACAATCGCCTGGAGAAGATAATCGCCTGAGGAAAAATCGAGAAACAAAAAAAATCTGAAATCTTCTATGAGCAGATGTTTTTTATATATATGCAGATTTACACGAAAGGGAAGCCCTGTAATGTTCAAAGAACACCTTGTGAATCAAGGGACAGGAGATAAGAATTAACATTCATTATGAATTTTTGAAGTTTTTAAGCCTCAGGAACAACCTCTCTCGGCAAGTAGTTCCAAAGTTCAGCTGTTCTGTTGAAAAAAATCCCTGATCAAGAGAGGTTCGACAAGTATCCAAGCTCACAACAAAAGGGTGAGAATTCTGTACTCGTCGGGCCATCTATGTAGATATTGCCAAGGGTGGAACGACTGATAATAATTCAGAAGAGCACCGACCGTAAAAATATCTATAGAAGAGGAACAAATCTCTGACCCTTCTATGATGCTCCAATGGAGTAAGAGGGTCTGTCAGCAAAAAATCACCAATGAATGTTTTGATATCGTGCTCCATACATGAGAACTATATTTCAAGATGGGTCGTATCTGAGCTGACGAGAAGTGAAGTATTTCTTCGCACGAAATAAAAATCCAAGTTGCTGGAAGCACCATTAGCGATCGATCCCACATGGTTTTTCCATGATATTCCTGACATCCGAATACTAGGTAATGATAGATCGGCTTTGTCTGAGAAGAGACATGCTTGGGTTTTTCCAGCATTGAATTGCACCAATTTCAATGTATCCCATTCTATTATTTCTACCAAGTCATCGTTTATTTTATTTGAGTGAATGTTTCTTTGAATTTTTGTTTCTCGAGATGATATGGGGACTTTGGAAGAGAAACTAATATGAAGAGTTATCTCGTACGCAAAACTATGTACTGAACAAGATGTTTTCTCGAGCAAATGATTGATATGAAGCATCTGCACCTGCATTCATTGGAAGAATATCAGATGATACTCCATCAACGATGACGGCTCATTTTGCTCGGCTTTCTTCGAGGTATGATAATCGTAGGGATTTTTTTTTAATGTAGAATATCAACTTTCGAGCTGTTGATGGGAACTACTATGCAATGACAGGAAATCTAGTAGCCTGCGAGTGGTCTGCAAGTAGTGTGCCCATCCCAATAAGTCAAAAACAATTTCAGCATTTGTATCACCAGAAGAATACGCAGGAATTTATTCTGTGAAAAACTACGGAATTGTGAAGCATGTCAGTATGGAAAATCTCATAGGAAATCTTTCAGTGTGAACCCAAGAAGAGCAAAAGCGCCTGGTGAATTCATACATTCCGATGTCTGCGGGAAAATGTCGACCTCATCTCTAGGGGGTGCCAACTATTTTGAGATTTTCAAAGATGATTTCACATATTTCCGGAAAGTTTACTTCATCAAGAACAAATGTAAAGTTTTTCAAAAATACCTCGATACCGAAAAATTCACTTGAAGACAAACAGGAAATTACATCAAAGTGTTTCGTTCTGACAATGGGACTGAATATATCAATCATGAGTTCACCAGCCATTTTAAAAAAATTGGTATGGTTCATGAAAGAAATTCTCTATATACTCCGGAGCAAAACGGAAGAATTGAGAGGGATTTGACATCTATCGTTGAATCAGCACATACAGTGCTACTCAACTCTAATTTACCAGAAAATTTGTGGACGGAGGCTGTCAACACATCAGTTTATGTTTCGAATCTTATTCCGTTTCTACAAAATCAATCACCACCGTATGAGAAATGGTCTGGGTAATCAATCAATCCCAAGTATTTGCGAAAATTTGGTGCTATATGTACATACCCCAAAACAGTTTCGAACTAAATTCCAAAGCAAGTCCCAAAAAATGTTTCTGGTAGGCTATGAGGGAGAGAGCTCAAATTATAGATGGAAGCCTAGAGAAGAATGAAACCTGTAATGGAAATGATATACAGGGTATTTCAAAATGTATATATATGTATATATATATATATATATATATATATATATATATATATATATATATGTTGTTGTTGAGTTCGGGTTGAACCGCGTCTGGAGTTTTGTTCTCGACGTTTCGGCTCCGATTTTGGAGCCATTTTCAAGAGGTGAATGTGACTTCACGCTGAGGTCTCAATCTGCCTACTCCTCAGGTGTTGTCACAGGGGGCAAGGGTTTGTGACTTGACGCCGGGGCCTCAATCTGCCTACTCCCCAGGTTTCGTCACGAGTTCTTTCTAAGGTCTCAATCTATATCTATATATATATATATATATATATATATATATATATATAATTCGATTGATTTTGTGAGGTTGCAGTCAAAATCAATCGAATTAGATTATAGCCAGTCACTTATTCTTCTCCTATATATATATATATATATATATATATATATATATATATATATATATATATATATATATATATATATATATATATTGATAAAGGGTACCTTGTCACCTCAAAAACGGAAACTCAAACAGCGTTGTCACCTCATATATAACGTTGTCACCTCCGATTTCGGAGGTGACAACGTTTCTGCTTGTTTTTTGGCCAGATAGGTTCTACAGGTTCCAAGGATCATCATATCAAAAATTTGTCCGGAGGTCACAAGGACCCCTTTTTACCCACTCAAAAAGTTTTTAGTTCAACCGTATATCACTGGCGCTAGCGTCGCATGCATTTAAGGTTACATATTTGACGTTGTCACCTCCGTTAATCAGCGGGTATGCTGTCACCTCCGAAAATGGCAACATTGTATTTTCTTGGTTCCAGGTCGAAAGTTCTCTCGCGAGAATATTTTCAATGCAGGAAACATCAACACCGTTTCAACATAAATAGAGATGACAGCACCAAAATACGGATGAGTAAATTCCACGACCATAATGCTTTCTTGACTTGCTTTTTTTGACGTATTTCTCGGTTCAGCGGTTTCTCTCTCTCTACCTACCTGTTACCTGGGAAATATTGCAAGTGACATTTGACCCACTTTTAGTTGTCCTATTGACTTGAACTTTGTCAAGTGTTCATAATTCTGGTGTCAATTCATTACGCTATATTTCTCCAAAAATATCTTCTGATATTTAATCACCATGTTTTTATTACGTATAATTATTCGAGTGGAATTTTGTGATCGATTTTAAACTAACTTCCCGATGAGCTAGATACTAGAAATTTGGCCAATAGCTCAGAAGTGGCTGACAATGCATTACGAAATTTGTATCTGGTTAAAAAGAAATTGTTACTCTATGATAGCGACCGATTTTTGTGAATATGGTTCGATTCTATTCAAAATTGGTGTGTGGGGGCCTTCGGGGTCGGGGACTACGAATGTTTTGTTTCAATTCATGAATTCAAGACGGCGGACGAATTTTGTGATTATTGTTCGATTCCATTCAAAATTGGTATGTGGGAGTTTTTGGGGTAAGCTCTAATCATTGCAAAATTCCGTAGACCCGACACAAGACTGAAAAGCAGAAAATAATTATCATTTAGTAGATATTTTTCAATATACCATGTTTTTAAGACGGACTGAAAAGTATTAAGACTTTTTTTAATTCCCATACAGATTCCTTCAACAAAAAACGTGGGGTGCCTGCAATGTATAATACAACATGCGCATGCACCCTCACGTTTTTCGTTTAAGGAATCTTTATACAGATATAAATCTTTATGGGGCTAGGAAAAATATTATATTTTCTTTAGTCCGTTTTTGAAATGGTGAACGTATGAAAAATATTTATCATTCAAAAATCATTTTAAAAGAAGTTTCATAAATTGTATCATGAATGTTTTTTTGAGTAATGATAGTGATCAATATGGCTGCCAAGCTATATGATGAGGGTCCGATTTTATTTCGGTTTCCAGAGCCGGTGATTATATTAGTGACTTTTTTTTCTTCATATTCATTGCAACGCATGCCTTTCCGTTCAGTTCCAATTTTGAATCGAATCTAACCATAAATATGGAACTCGTTCGCCATCTTGGATCTGCCATCTTGATGAAAATGGCTCGGAGTACTTCAAATATCCTCAAAATCTGTCGAACATATTCCGTAACCATTTGACTGGTTTAGTGATCTAATAATCATTTTCGAGGAAAGGTTGGTTGGGTAATAAGATCAATTTTTATAAAAAAAATCAATTGTTTCCTTGCTGACGTTTCGAATTCAATAAGTTTTATCTAGGCTCTGTAACAATGAATTTCTATAAATATACCTTCCACAATTAAAGTTTAACGAAGAAATGATGAATTCTCAATCAAAATACTCACCGAAAAAGGTTTTTTTTTTCGTTTTAACCTCATAAACATTTCAAAAACAAACGGACATATCACTCATATACATAATTGAAAATAAAAAAAACCTCAACAATTTTTTTTAGAGATAAACAACCAACATAAACGACATGAAACAAATGAATGGCTTCATATATCCGATATCGCTGAATTATTCATACATAGAAACTTCATCTGAAAAACTTGAAATGCTACTCAGTAACGAACAAATGAAAGTGGATTTCTCAAATGAAAATACAGTTGGAAAGAACTTTTTCTCAAAACAAAAAATTAAACACCTCTAGACATACAATCCAACATAATGTACAAATTGAATTATGGAAGCTGTCCAGATACCGTCCTGTTTGACCAATAGGTCAAACAGGATGGTATCTTGAAATACTAATTTCAGAACACATGAGACACTCTAAGAAAATGAATATGAAAAACCGCACAGCCCTCGTAGAATATAAGGGGAGCATAGACACATGATTGATTTTGATCATCCAACTATTCTAGATTTTCAACCATATTTATTTCATCCAAATGACTTCTTAGCGAAATGATGCATATCCTCAAACTCTCAAACACGATAGTGTCAACACTAGAAGGGATGTCGATGACCTGAATACGCACATTTCAACTTGATCAGTAAAATACCTAAATAATTCCCCCCATTTTTAGGTCCCATTCTTTCTGTCATTGATAAAAACAAACACCACGTTATAGAAATCATACATGAAGTTGTTCGTTTGTTTCATGTCGGTTTTGTTGGTTGTTTGTCTATAAAATTTTGTTGTTGCAATGTTTTTTTTATTATGTGTCTAATATGTCTGATGGTTTTTAATATAGTTATAAGTTAAACAAAAAAAAATTGTTTTTCTGTGAGTAATTTGATTAGGATTTCATCATTTCCCGTAAAATAGAAATAATGATAATCATAAAAGTTTTGTGGGAGGTATATTTATGAAAATTCATTTTTACAGAGCCCCAAAGGATAATTTAATCAAATTCGAAACGCCCGCAAGAAAACAATTGTTAAAAAAATCCTGCCACCCAACCAACCTTTCTCGAAAATATTCCATAAATTTCAGACAATCGAATTCGGCAGTTTTCGAGTCTATTAGAGACATACAAACAAATAAAACAAACAAACATATTCATTTTAATAAACAAAAAGTTACTGGTCAGTTGGGAATACTCCAGTCAACAATGAGATTTCATACGTTTCATTTTTTCTACTTCAGTCTTAAATACTTAATGCACTCATAGCAGTTTTTGTAAATTCAGAAAAGAATAATATTCCAATGTACCTTCTTGTGATAGCTGAGAGCATTCCATTAAAGATATACTGACGGAAGGAAATTACGAAAGAGACACTGGGACATTTAGTATTCATTATT
The DNA here is from genome assembly GCA_032362365.1 of Zygogramma bicolorata. Classification (NCBI taxonomy): domain Eukaryota; kingdom Metazoa; phylum Arthropoda; class Insecta; order Coleoptera; family Chrysomelidae; genus Zygogramma; species Zygogramma bicolorata. The sequence goes on from JAVJAQ010003892.1 coordinate 82,558, forward strand.
AATTTTATGACAGTTCACATGATGCATCCGACAAAAACTAGTTCTACCATAGTTTTCTCATCGAAAGAATGCATACCTGAGGTAGATAGAGAAAATTGTGTCGAATCCGTATAGAAATAATTTGATATCTGTAGGGTTTATAACCGAAGTATTTTTGAAGAATATATTTTTTCAAGAGCTAGTGGTTGAAATATATTGTTCTCTGCGAAATCTCATATGAAGTTTTCAGAATCTCATACGTGTATTCCAGAGGATACAACGTTTCGATAAAATTCGTTTCAACTTCAATAACTTGCATATCTGAATAAAATAAAGATATATAACTGACTTATGAGGCAAAAATTGAAAGAACAAATATCAGAGCGAAATCTTTCACACATTACATTCGGTTAAAAATATTCCAAGCTATACAAGCTATTAGAAATTCGGTCATTATATTTTCACAGGTAGGATTCGTCACCCATAACACCCAATTCTTTATTTTTGATTGATCCTGTGATCAACCATTTTCTGAAAAGAGCAGTGTAGTATATATATCATTGCATTAATCATTTTGATGTATTTCATGAACAGAAACGTCGGAACATTCTGTGAATACAGGAATAGAAGAGAAAATGAAGAAATTCTGAGATCCGTGCAGAAAGTACTGAATTTGTTATAGCCTGTTTCGTGCTATTACACTCAAAGAACCACGATCTCCGAAATGGTATTTTCTTAAACAACAATTCGGATGTGCTTGCATATTTATTGTTAAACTGCAATTGTTGAGACCTAATGGAGTAATCAACACCTTATCTATGTTATTCCATCAAGGATATATTATAATTCAAATCGAGAGAGTGAAATCATAGAACAGTTCCACAGGAACATTGGATCCATCGCTGATAAATTCTTCAAATGAAGAAGCCAGTCATAGTCTTTTAAATTATGAAATGAATGAAATAATCGTGTTTCAAAATGGAAAAAGTTTTCCAGATATCTTCAAAAACCTGCTAGAGACATCATTATTTAACTTGAGCAATGAAATCGAATACACAGAAACTTTTCGTTTTTTTTTTCAATATTTCATTGAAATCCTGATTTTATTTTCAGATATTACTAATTGGAACTCTAAGAAAATACCATGCAGATTGATCGAAAACCTAATTCAAATATTACACTTATTACTCCAGTCTATGATGGTGAAATGTGTTTTTATCCCATACAGTACCAATTTGTAGAAAAATTTGGATTTAGTTTATACTTACCCTCTATTTCAAAATCTGCCCTGTGGTGGATGCCACCCCTTCTTGGGGGTGAAACATTTTTCTTCGATTATTTCCTTCAATGCGAATAAACGATGAAACAGTTGAAGGCTAGACTGCTTTTACAGAGTTTTACAGCGATTAAATGCACTAGACCTTTTAACCGATTAAAATGTTCGAAATAAACCGGGCGTTTGGATCACTTTTCAGGTACTATCTCTGGTACTATATTGTTCCTGTGTTCGATTTTGATGTTTCCTGAGTTTACATGTTTTCTGGACATAATCTAAACATATATCCCTCCTTCACCAAGTTCAATCGACCAAAATGCGTGCATTTCCATGATTTTCAAAATTTTGCTTTCAAGCAAATGCTTTCGTGTATAATAATTTAAAATAAAATCCCTCGACCTGCGGTCTCGGGATTTTATCAAATTATCATACACTCAACTCATTTGCTAAGCAAAATTTCGAGAATCATGGAAGTGCAGCACACATTTTAACCGAATAAACTTGGTGCACTCGGGATATAACCCCCGAAAATAAGTGCGGAAATCGATATATTGACTAATCCAAAGCAACTTCTCTTTCATGAAGTTTTTTTCAGATTCTTTTTTGCGAATAACTTGAGAAATATGCAATCAATCGAAAAACCTGAGGTGAGCAATACTCTAGGTTTCACAAAGGTAATCGTGTATTCATGATGTATGCAGACCCAATACAAACAAAATTATTGCTTGTTGAAAATTGATTGTTAAAGCCAGAATGAAAAGTTTCAACGTACAATGACCGAGAATCAATGCATTTTTCGGGAAAATCTCATTGAACCTATTTTGAAGTCCTTTGAAAGGGCTCAATTTTTATTTCTCATGGAAGTTCGTAATATCAAAACTAATCGAGGTATGAGGAGAATTATGTCGATTCCTATTTTTTCGTTGGAGAAAATTGTGAAAATCTTACCCTGTCTTCCATCCCATTTGAAAAAAATTATTGCCTCTTCACAATAAACTCAATTTATGTTCTTTCCATACGTTCTGAGTGTTTGACCAGTTGAAAGTACTTATGTTTGAAAAAAATTGAGCTTGAAGAGAGAAAATCATATTCTATTGAACTCTACAAAATTCTGCGTGTCATTAATAGTTATTGAGTTATTTTTAAAAAAAGGAGATTTTTTGTTAAACAACGAAAATGATTTTCCCTCATTACTTTCAACTGGTCAAACACTTGAAACGTATCATAAGAACATCAATAAAGTGAAATGTGAAGTGGCAACGTTTTTTTTTTAAAGGAGTGGAAGAGAGGGTGAGATTTTGACTATTTTTTTTCCAACGAAAAAAATAGGAATCGACATTATTCTCTACATATCTCGCTCAATTTTGATGCTAGGAACTTACATAAAACATAAAAATGAAGGTTTTTCAAAGGACTTGAAAAACTATTCATTTTTTTAGTTATTCGCAAAAAAAATCTAAAAACGTGTTTTTTTGCCTGAAAACCGACAATTTCCTTCGCGAATAAGTCGAAAAGTAATGCCTTTCTGAGAAAACTTCATGGAAGTTCCACATTTATTTTCAAAGAAAATTTTTTCACCCCCTTCCCAGGAGGGGTGGCATCCACCCCCAGGGAAAAAGCAATCCTCGGCACAGGGTAGATTTTGAAATAGAGGGTGAGAAGAAACTAAATTAAAATTTTCATGCAAGCAGCTGTATGGAATAAATACACACGAAAATGGTCATAGACTGGATTATGTGAGTTCGCTTAAAATGTTATATAATATTGTATGATCTAGAGACCTACTCTACGTTGTGTCCTCCGAAACGTGGCAACAATGTAGGAGGTGACAACGGAGAAGCTATCTCAAGTATATGCCTATATATGATGAGGAAACAACGCCTTCTCGGTTCCTACCAAAATTTAAAATAATGAATCTTTACCCCTCTTTTGATTAACGGATTCTGGACTTTCCCCTCATCATATATTCACAAATTTTATATCAGTCAGATAGCCCCTTGACCCGGAGGTCAGGTCGCCTACCCAACTGAACGGAGGTGACAACTTAACAGGCATCTATATATATATATATATATATATATATATATATATATATATATATATATATATATATATATATATGGCCACCCTCCAAGGAGAAAGGATCAAATTAGTAAAAAAAAATTGATCATATGAAATCCGAGAGCTCGTCAGATCAAGGTAGGGTGAGTTAGTTAAGTCCTGAAACCTGTATATTCCACTTATCTGACAAATCGAGAGTGACCTAAAGAAAGAGGAGGGCTACAAAGTTGTAAAAATAAACGTCATCTCGACATCCGAGCGTAGCTAATTTTATTTTTATTTTGAAGAAAATAATTCATGAATTGCAAAAAATATATAATCTGACGATTTTGTTCACCAGAAGAATACGCAGGAATTCATTCTGTGAAAAACTAAGGAATTGTGAAGCATGTCAGTATGGAAAATCTCATAGGAAATCTTTCAGTGTGAACCCAAGAAGAGCAAAAGCGCCTGGTGAATTCATACATTCCGATGTCTGCGGGAAAATGTCGACCTCATCTCTAGGGGGTGCCAACTATTTCGAAGTTTTTCAGAGATGATTCCACATGTTTCCACAAAGTTTACTTCATCAAGAATAAATGTAAAGTTTTTCAAAAATACCTCGATACCGAAAAATTCACGTAAACACAAACAGGAAATTACATGAAAGTGTTTCGTTCCGACAATGGAACTGAATATATCAATCATGAGTTCACCAGCCATTTTAGAAAAATTGGTATAGTTCATGAAAGAAATTCTCTATATACTCAAAACGAAAGAATTGAGAGAGATTTGACATCTATCGTTGAATCAGCACATACAGTGCTACTCAACTCTAATTTACCAGAAAATTTGTGGGCGGAGGCTGTCAACACATCAGTTAATGTTTTGAATCGTATTCCGTTTCTACAAAATCAATCAGCACCGCATGAGAAATGGTCTGGTTAATCAGTCAATCCCAAGTATTTGCGAAAATTTGGTGCTATATGTACATACCTCAAAACAGTTTCGAACTAAATTCCAAAGCAAGTCCCAAAAAATGTTTCTGGTAGGCTATGAGGGAGAGAGCTCAAATTATAGATTGAAGCCTAGAGAAGAATGAAACCTGTAATGGAAATGATATACAGGGTATTTCAAAATGTCAGTTACGAGACAGAAATAGTATTCTAAGACCTGAGCGATTCGGTTACGAATATTAAATTGCTTGCACAGCAATTAATGGGGAACCTCTCCAGGAAGTCTGACCAGTGATCATGCAGAATCTTGAAAGAATGCTATGGAGGATGAAATATCGTCACTGCAAAATAATCAAACTTGGAACTTGACACCTCTTCTAGCCAATCGCAAAGCAATCAAATGTAAATGGGCATACAAGTTGAAGAGGAAACCTGATGGCTCCATCGATCGTTTCAAAGCACGTATTCCCAGAAAGAAGGTATCGATTATTCGGGAACATTCGCACTAGTTGTGCGATATGACTCAATACGTATACTACTTGCAATAGCTAGAATCCAATACCTTGAAATTCAGCAGTTCGACGTGGAGACTGCATTCCTAAATGGTATTTAAGAGAAAGAGATTTATATGTACCAGCCTCAAGAATTCGAAGTTGAGGATTCTTCTTTGGTTTGCAAGTTGAATCAATCCATATGTGGTTTAAAACAGCCCTACTGCTGGAATAGAACATTCATCAATTTCCTTTCGGCCTATGACTATAAACAACTTTCAGCCTACAAGAGTGTTCTCAAAATGAAATATCAAGCAGAAGAGCTGTTTCTTGCACTTTTCGTAGATGATGGATTGATTATGGGTAGAATCCATAGTGTGATTGATGCATTTCTGAAAGAAATTGATGCCAAATTTGAATGCACCGTTTGTGATCAACATCAATAGGTAGGATTGGTAATACATAGAAACAGAGGCGAGAAAACAATGTTCAATAATCGGCAGGATACATTTCTCGTATTTTGAATAAATTTAATATAGAAAACTGCAATCCCGTTAAAGTTCCTATGGCTCCTGATACTATATTGCATAAATGGCAATCTTCATACGATAAGGAAACTGACGATATGAATGGAGTTCCATATCGGGAAGCAGTTGGCTCTTTGATGTTCGCTGCAGGTTAGAAGTCAAAGCGATAAGGCAATGAAAAATGTGAACCGTTTCTTGCTGGCATAAGGCCTTTCCTCCTAGGATAACTTGAAATAATCCAAATAGATAAAGAAGATAATAATAGAAATAGTTTCGTGACTTCTTTGATTTCAGTTAGGCAAGGGATCAGCAAATAATTTGGGGTCAATAATACTGATGGAGGTTCATGAATCATAAACCCATTCGCAGATTTTGAACCCATTAATCGAACAGAAATCTTATGTTTCTGTTGTGTCAAAAATACACAGAGGATCATGTATGAAAATGAAAACTGTACCAGGGATGTTGTAGTTGTCAAGCGCGAGACATGCCAAGCCAATATATTTGAATGAGCCTATTTGCGAAGTTCAGTGAAGTTTCACCAACTGGAGGTTCGGCAATGATATGGGACTCCAAACAGAATTAAATTCCTCGATTATATCGATTACCTTTCAAGCTGAAACACGTCAGGATAAGATATTAGATAGGGTATAGTGCAGCAATATCTCATACAACTTTGGAGCATATCCCAAAGAATACCTAGTAATAGGAGAGCCCAAGAGGGGATTTCGGGATTTAATGAAGCGCGGCAGACTAATATACAGGGTTATACCTTGTACTCGGTTAAGTATTTCCACCATATATGACCCCTATATATATGGCCGCCCTTCAGGGATAAAGGATCAGATTAGTAAAAGAAATTGATCATATGAAATTCTCGGGCTCGTCAGATTGAGGTAGGGTGAGTTAGTTGAGTCCTGAAACCTGTATATTCCACTAATCTGACAATTCGAGAGTGACCTAAAGAAGGAGGAGGGCTACAGAGTTGTGAAATAAACGTCATCTCGACATTCTCGAGCGTGGCTAATTTTATTTTTATTTTGGAGGAAATTATTCAAGAATTGCAGAAAATATATAATCTGACGATTTTCACAAGCCGAAATAATAAAAATTCATCGATAAATTTTAATGCGTGTAGCTACGTGATGCCTATACTCCCCTCTCCACGTTTCTATTTCTCTTTCACTCTTTCTCTATCGATTGCTCTCTCACTCCGTGACAGTTGATTACACAGACTCGTTGGTGGCATGATATTGTTTACAACGTATATCCGTTTCAAAATTTTAAAAATTTAATTGCTCCTTATTTTTTTTATAAATACAAGTATTCTACTGAAAAAAATATACACTTTATTTCATTCTCATGTTTTTTCCTGAGATTTTTAATAACTTAAGTTCAATGATTTGAAAAAATAAAAAAGAGGTTCGAATTGGCAGAATAGGCGAATCCCTCCAGATAATTGTCAGATTATGAGACTGCAACGTCTAGGGCGTAAATATGAACCATATATATCTTAATCTGACGCGCTTGTGTATTTCAAAATGACGATTTTTTTTCACATACTAATAACGGCTGCGGGTCTGCGTCACATCCAAACCGTCAGATTATCATATAAGAGCTGTTATTTTGGTTCACTTAACATCCCCTCTTAAAATCTGACACGCTCGAAAACATTTTTTTCATTTTCAACCCTCACGTACGACCTCCCCCACCATGGAAACAATCAGGTTAACATACGTTCATTTTTAAAAATATGTTGGACATAGATGATATCAATACCTGACGTGCTCGAGTATGTCCATGCAACAGTTTTATTTCACATTTTTGAAAGTCTATAGCCGCTCCCCCCACCGATGAAAAGGTATGCAGTATATAACATTTTTTTTTTATTATCTGAGCTTCGCAATCCAATAGGTCTCTATGACGCTCGAGTAAATCGCGATTTAGCATCGTGGGCTCTCCTACTATAGAGTTCAGCTACCTCTCGGAAAGGGAACTAACATAACACTCAATCAATAGCATTTAAAAATATATTCATTGCCTTATCACATTTTATTTCAAAATTCATGAAGAAAACGATCAATATTGAGCTAACTGAATATATACGCCACAGTGATCAATTCGTGACTTGTTAGCTCACGTTTCTCATACGTGATAGCTTTCCATTAATACATTTTTTCCCATCTCACATACAGAAGGTATATCGATGAGTTCAGTGTCAAATTGAAAAATTAGTTCGGGATTTTTCTCAGCGTATTTATCGTTTGATTTCAGTGCAGGATACTGCTTCATAGCGTTCTTCCTTCACAGCCGCCTTTGAATATATGAATCTACAGAAATTTAAATGAATAATTATCAGAAAAATAAAAAATGGGTCCTTCTGTATGGAACACATTCGATCATTACTTAGCAACTTTACGTAATATATCAAATTTGCCTATCAAAATAATACAAGAACTAATATTTATCAAAATACCTCTCGTATTGGACTGAGGTGGCCTTTACTTGATGGAAATCCATAGTTATTACGCTATAAGGTAGCACGATTAAATTTCCACAAAATTTATTGTCTTCGCGACATGTTTCGGTACACTGTACCTTTATCAAGCGAATGTATTTAAACACTGTGTTTAAATACATTCGCTTGATAAAGGTACAGTGTACCGAAACATGTCGCGAAGACAATAAATTTTGTGAAAATTTAATCGTGCTACCTTATAGCGTAATAAAAAAATACCTCTCGTTGACGTTTCGGAAACCGAATCCGCTTCCAATCTCAAAACTTTCACGAATATTATATTCTAGTTTTCGCATTGTTGGATATTGAATGAAACTTTCTCTGGAATGAAATATTGTTCCCCTGTGGAATGAAATGAAATTTGTTTTGTACTCTTATTTCAGAATATGCTTGAATAAAATACCTAACTTCTGCTGTGAATGAGGTATTGGTGTGCTAGTATCAACAAATCACAATATCCAATGAAATTCACGCGTTTCGCGCTCATGGAAAAACCGAATATTGCGTTGTTCTCAACACTTCCAAACATGAATTTTGTCCAATCCCATGATGGAACTATTCCGAGTAGAAACTGATGTGAATGTCTGGATCTGTTCCAACATCCAAGTGACATTGAACGCGTTGAAGAATACTGGAAAAATGAGGACTTTCGTATTTCGTGCAGAAATATATATTTTTATTGAAATTGTAGCAGAACGCTCTCGACTAGGAAAGTCATCATCAACATCATCTCATCATATCCACATCAGTTCCTACATCGAACAGTTCCATAATGAGATTGGAGAAAATTCATCTTCATGAGTATTCATTACAACAAACGCAATGTCTTGTTATTACGTGAAAGCGAAGCGCGTGAATTTCATTAGATATTATTATTCGCGTCAGCATCTAGAATTTTTATGTTCAAAGGCATTCTGAAGGAAATTGCATCGAGAAATATGTTATGCCTCTCGGTCTAATACTGACACACCAATACTCTATTCACAGCGAACGTTAGTTCCTCATTCAAATATTTTCTGATGTAATAGTGCAACCCAAATTTCATTTCATTCCACGCGGGAGCAATCTTTCATCTCAGAGAAAGTTTCATTCAATATCCAACAGTGCGAAAACTTGCCTAGATGATTCTTTGAGCAATTTTTTCTAAGTTTTGTCCAAACTCAAATTTGTGACATTCACAAAAAACGAACAAAAAAAGGAAACTAGAATAGAGAGAAAAATGTATTATCAATATTCTTCTCCTCAAGTTCCTAACCTTGTTAGCGAAACGCTCTTCAAGTGCAAAAAATATCAGTTTGGTGTTAAGGTAATTGATCTTTAAGAAAAGGTTCAACTTTTACACCAAAGGTTCCAATCTCATAGTTCATTAGTTGTATTTTTTTTATAGTAAAATTTGATATATGCGCATAGTTGCTGACTAATAATTGAACGTGTTTCATTCAGAAGGACCCATTTTCAAATTATCACAGCAAATTATCGGAGTAGGTTGAAAATGTGATATTCTACACTTTTATAGATTCCAATATCGATTTTTGTTTTTCCATATTCAAGTGGGCTTAGAACCCAAAAAAATTAAAAGAAATATCCACCACAAAAAATTGCTTCCGAACAATACTCATAATCAATTAAGGTATTAACATGGTTATTTCCAACACCAAATGGAAATTACTGGTTAATAAACATACCACCCTTTAACGAAATTTTTTTGGAAATAATATTGAAATTGTGAATTCTTTCTTTAATACTTTCCCAACTTGTAATATGAACCAACAAGGACCAACATTTTATGTCGAAGTGAAATTTATTAGTACAAATCTCAAAATCTATTGAAGAGAAAATTCAAGGAATCAATCTAGATATTAAAAGACAAAAACGCGGAATAATGGATGGCATAAGTGAAGTATTCAAAGCGATTACACGTCATTTTGATGCCTTAGACGGTATAATAAATTGCATTAACGAATTGAATGACGATTAGAACGAACCAGAAGAGAACTCAATATGAGTTCTTAAGATAAAGAACCAGATATTCGTTACAATATCAGTAATAAAAAATGTAAACAACACATTTGGAAAACTCCAAATAGATGAAGGAACTTTCAATGAAGATTTTCAAATCATCCAAAGTACACTCCAAGAATACGCCAATGATTTCTCAATAAAATTCGCTAGACTAGGAATCATTCACTCTTCCATAATAACACCTGAACAACTAGTGCGCTTTTTATAAAAAATCCCACGAAACTTCCTAAGATTAAATTCACCACTCTCATCGAAAACTTCAAAAGTATCACAAAACTTGAATATCATCGAACAAGAACTTTCAAAACTCAATCAAGTCTAATTTTCATGTTGAAAATACATCTGATTGATTCCTAGTATACCATGTATTACTTGTTCCCAATGCGTAAGATACTAAAACAGATTTACATCAGATTCTTTCAATCAACATCAAATTCATCGCGAAAAACGATGACAGTTTGTTGTATAGCACTGTACCAAAACCAGAAGAATGTCATACATTATTACCAATGTCTATGTTATGTTACGGATTATATGTTTCCCCGATTAATGAATATGCTCCATGTGAAGTAAAATTGTTCAGAAATTCTAGAACACCCCCTGATAATCGTCAAAGCCTCGTAATTTATTTTCAAGGATATAATATCCGAGAATATTTGGCTTGTATTTATTGCAGAATCATCACATATAACTGTGAACTACATTGATAAAAATACAGTCAAACAAAATCTAGTTATAGAATTATACAAGCTATAACAACGTTCAATAAGACTCATAATTTGTCTCATGTGACTCACCTCCAGTTAACGATCCATATAAATGTTGTAAAGACATTCCCTAACGAATAAAAATACCAAAACTAAAGCCTCTGAACTTGAGCAGTCTGAATCTAGATGATAAAGAATTTGCAAAACATAAACATGACCAAAATTACTCGATGATTTAATTAACGAATGGTTCACATATTTTTCCATCACAATTATTATTATAATCATTCTGCTGTGTTATCATCGCTGTAAGAGATGAAAACGAACGCTAGCTATTACTTGCGTTTCCTTGAAAAAATTCTAATCACTATATGATACGAGGATGCATTGATAATTAATAATACTTAGAGAATTTTACATTACACTAATTTTCTGAGAAGTCCATGCAACTTCGCCTCAACTTTTTTATAGGGATGTGAGTTGTTAGAGACGAACCTATATGATGATCCGAATCTAGATCAATGTCAATCTAGTCGGGTTCACGCAAGTATCGTACTGCGAGACTAGCCGATATTCAAACGTAAAGTTATTTAACGGTATTCAAAAGTGATAATATGAGTATTTATGAAAAAAGAAAAGCCAAAGAGCACAAGCGAAGTGAACAACTAGTTTACTGGCGACCTCAGTACAGAATTAAGAAGAAGAAAGAATTATAAAAAGAAGAAAATAAACGTCCCTTGTAACATTGGTGTTTGTTTTTAAAAACACAATCGCAGAGACTACGATACAACATGTACAAATTACATTTGTTGCACCTCTGAACTAGATAAGTTTCAACTCAATAAATACTGTAAATGATAGAAACAAATGGAAGAAATTTAACAAAGAGCAAGGAACAAGAACGGAATATACCCACCACAATGCAACTGTTACATTACAATATATGTTACATAACCGTAATATGTAACTTTGACTATCATTTGTAGAGATGTTATAGTGAAGTGTCCGGGTAGAATGTACACAATGATGAAGAGGTTATGTAGATGCAATGTGTGTATTTATATACTATATAAGTGTTGTAAGATAACATTTACCAACAACTTATTATTATTAATATTGCATGTTATATTGTGAGAAAAAATTATTTCGTTGTTACAGAGTATAATTTTACATACATGTATTAGAATAATATTGCATATACATAACATCTTTCTAACAAAGTAAATATTGCAATGTGATCCGAAAAAAATGCTTTCCAATGTTATTGTTATGTTTCATGTTTAGTGGGTAGGTAGGTATAGAACAAAAAAAGACTAATTTCAGGTCGAATGTTATCGTGGGAGCTGCCATTATGTATTTTTCCTCTATGTTGTGAAAGTATCAGCGGATGAGACCTCGATTTCATTTTTATTTTATTTGATTTATTTTAAGATGAATTCTGGATAGAAGAATGTGAAATAAACGATGAGATTGAAACCTCTGGTGTAACAGTTGAAACTTTTTCTAGAGATCAATTACCCTAACACCAAATTGATATTTTTGCACTAGACGCGCGTTTTGGTAAAAAGGTAAGCATCTTCAGGAGAAGTATCAATTTTCTTCTCTTGAAGATGCTAACCTTGTTAGCGGAACGCGCATCGAGAGTGCAAACTATCAGTTTGGTGTTAGGGTAATTGATCCCTAGAGAAACTTTCGGAAGAATACAGGACATCAACTAAATTCACATCCAGAGAATATTTTGCAGATTTCTGTAAACTGAACTTAGCAGGTCACATAAGATCAGCACCATTTTGCAATTGTTAAAATGGAAATCAGTTGAAATATAAGCTTTAGTTTCATGGAATTCAAGTAGTGACTGGAAGATGGAAACTCTTGAAAAAAGGCGACAGGTATCTCGACATCCTGCATTACAAATCGTCGGTCCCGAGGTCAAACCTCGAATGTGAAAGAAAAGTACCTAGTTCAATTTATGTACATGGTTGGATTTATTTTCGTCTTAAGTTCTCATGACGAAACCACGAATGTGAAAAACAAATCTCTATGACAAAATGGTTAAGGCTTTCGCGACCGAGGTTATTAGTATAACTACTTTTCTTCGGGTTTGAAGGCCGTCGTTCTTCGGAATTTCTTCCTAACGTTTTGCTGGCGCGAGTGGCCAGCTTCTGCAGAGGCTTACCCATTTCCGATGAAGAAGCTGGCCACTCGCGCCAGCGAAACGTTTGGAAGAAATTCCAAAGAACGACGGCTTTCAAGCATGAAAGGAAAGTAGTTATACTAAATCTCTATAAGTCTGTACCTGAAAAACCGCTAATGTGTGAAAGTAGAAACTTCAGACATTGTTTTTCAAAACGAGGAATTTGCATATTGGTGGTTTTGCTTTGGGACCGACGAAATTATTCTTAATACCTTTTTTTGAGTTATGGGAATCTTACTAGCGGAAACAGAGTTTACCCAGAGACGGGTCCCATAACTAATAAGTAATATGAGAACGAATAGAAGCATAATAAGTTGCGAGAAACGTTTTTTGACTAGCTAACTATTTCAATTGCCCCAATAAAAAGATATTTAGAGAGTTTTCCATTTGATCGTTTAACATGTCCTTGGAAGTAGCCCATAGTTATTTCATATCCTTTTTAATAAGTGGCCTCTTCTGACAGAGCGTGAACAATCACAAAATGATAGAAAACATTTGCATATTCTTCCACAATTCGTTATTTTTGGGAGTGTTGAATATGAATACCAAAACTATTCTTGTTCATGTCGATTTTTTACATAGATAACATTCCGTAGCCCTCCTAAAACAGGACTTCGAAGTGGATATTGTTGAATATCGAAATATTTTTGTATACTCGAGGATTTTCCGCAGTGAATAGGAAAGTTTTCTCAACAATCTAGGCATGGGGGTGTTTGAATGGAAAATGAGATACTCTGTAGCCCACGGTGTTTTCGTCAATCGTGCTGATCTCGACTCGGGTTCGCTAGAACAAATTCCTAGTCGACCACCATGGAAATCCAGACACCGCAGTTCATAACTCCGTTGTAGAACAACTCCGAGATTCCTCAGCCGTTTCAAATCCTGCGGCATTATAATACCAACTGATCCTTTCATCCAGCAGGCCATGAATTCGAATGTCGAATGTCTGCTAATTTCCAGATTACGATCGCCACATTGAACTCTAAGCCGACTGACAAAAAGGGGAGACTATGTGATCAGGAGATTTTCGAGGACAGTGATTTTTTTGTTGGCCCTAGAAAGGGTTCTTCCCGAGTTTTGGGTCGGTCGGTTGAATACAATAATTTTGAATGTCATTATTCTGTGGTGGATGGTTTTTTTTTCTAGTTCTTAACCTACCACAATGTGAAAAAGTAGAAATTAATGTTGGAATATGTACAATAAGGGATGATTTTCAATCTACTCCGAGAAGTTGCTGCGATAATTCAAAAATATTTCTTCTTCTGAATAGAACACGTTCAATTAGTCAACGATAAGTATTTTGGTGACTATTAGTTCTTTGTATTTCAAGCAAATTTGAGATATACAAAAAGTTGCTGACTAATTGAATGTGCTCTATTCAGAAGAAACTGTTTTTGAATTATCGCAGCAACTTCTCGAGGTAGATTGAAAATCTGCCCTTCTACACTTGTATAGATTCCACTATTGATTGATTGAATCGTTTGCAACCAGCAATATAATCAATTTCGAAAATGGTTGATTTCAAAGATTTAAGTTTTCAAATGGCCTATGTTAATTGTTGGCAATTAACTCTTTCGAAACAATGAAATGTTATTATTTATTTTTGTCAGGATATGTGTGTTGTTGTATGACATTATTTGTTGAGGAAGACAGAACATTTTGATGATGTGAATTCTTTAAATTCATAATATGCATTGATTGACTGTATTATTTCCTGAATATATATATATATATATATATATATATATATATATATATATATATATATATATATATATATATATGTGTTCGGATAGGTTTCCGCGGTCAGTTGTGTGTTGTTGTTGAGTTCGGGTTGAACCGCGTCTGTAGTTTTTGTTCTCGACGTTTCGGCTCCGATTTTGGAGCCATTTTCAAGAGGTGAATGTGACTTCACGCTGAGGTCTCAATCTGCCTATTCCTCAGGTGTTGTCACAGGGGGCAAGGGTTTGTGACTTGAGGCCCCGGCGTCAAGTCACAAACCCTTGCCCCCTTGTCGCAACTCGATGTATCCAACAAATAGGCGAGAACATACTCATTTCGAATCCCAAGACTAAATTCATAATACAAAACCTACATGGTCGATCTCCTGTCCGGCGCAAAAACTCTCCAGGAAGCGTTAGAGATTGAACATTCACTTAAAACTTCGTTTCGAGAATATAGTTCCGATATTCGTAAATGGAACTCGAATATTTCTTCTGTTGCTCTGATATCTTAGACTCAATCGATATAGGTGATCTCGGTCCTGCATATCTCCGATATCGAAGCGGGTATGGGCATATAAGATGACAAAAGCGCAGTAGCAAGAGCGGTAGCCGGAATATCTGGGGATGATATCAACGTAGTCTTCATGAGACCGTACCTTACCTCACGCCATGATATCAGTGTACAAGGAAGTGGCATGAGAGCTCATCATACTAGGCTCGATCAGAGTAGGCTGGGTGCGTTGCAGAGAAGGTCAACATCATAAGATGTTACCGCTGCTTGGGCTTCGGCCATGAGAGTGGAGAATGTAAGGGTGAAGATCGCTCCAAGCATTGAATGAACGGCTCTGGAAAAGGACACTCGGTCAAGGATTGTGTCAACGATCGGAAGTGTACGAGCGCGGACAGGAGGGTCATAGAGCAGACCAGATGCGCTGTGTGCCCTATCGCAAGCTGGTAGAAAGAAGCGACAGGGATATGAGGCGGGAAGACAGGGTGGCGTGGTAACTCCGAATAAACTTAAACCGATGCCACACACGACCTGGCATACACCGTGGCCACGAAGAAGAAGGCAGACATAATGATAGCGAACCAAACAAGAATATTCAAGAGGAGTGGGTTAGCTTGCAGACCTGAAAGGAGATGCAGCCGTACCTGGTCAATAAAAAACAACATATTCATAATATCCATATGTGAGTGATACGTAGCAATGAAGCTGAAACACATGACAGTGTTCAGCTGCTACTGCTTCCCTAACTCGGGACTAGGCAAACTGAAATACTGCAAGGAAATAAAGGAAGAATTGCTGTTCACTCCTCGGAGGCATTGGTAGCGGGCGATTTCAATGCTGAGGCTTCAGAATGGAATTCTTTATTTCCTGCAAGGAAATACTGCAGGAAATGAAGGAAGAATTGCGGTTCACTCCTCGGAGGCATTGGTAGCGGGCGATTTTAATGCTGAGGCTTCAGAATGGATATCTCCCCTGGCAGATCGGAATGGAGGACAGCTCTGCGATTGGCTAATAGAAAATGACCTGACAATAATAAACAACGGGACAATACCGACCTTCGTGAGGGTGAGTCACAGTCATCTATAGACATTACGATGGTCACAAAAAAGAAAGTGGCAAGAAGTAAAGGGTGGGAAGTGTTGGAAAAAGAATCTGACGTAGGCTGTAGTGCATAAGACTCTCATTCATTTCGAGAATATATCGGGGTCAGGAACTAGCAGGTCATTTCGATTGGAAAGCAAGCATACGGTTCACAGGATTTTTCTTTCAAGAGGTTGGTATTCAAATGTTCATTCAGTTTTTCCTTTAGCCACTTGTCCTGTGGCAACTTCAAAAAGTCTGGCCAGAAATCAATCTGCGATTGTTATCTGAGAATTTCATTTCTGTAGTCTTTTTGTAACTTCATCAGCTACATTTTTCTTGGAGGGTACGTATTTCCAATTAGCAGTATTCGTTAGATCTTGTATTTCGCCAAGTCTCTGAGCGACGAAAACTTTGAATCTTCTAGCTCCAGATCTTATCCAATACAAAAGGAGTCACTCCAGTAAGAAGTTGAAGAAATCTGGATGTCTGGGTATTTTCCCAAATGAGGTCCAAAGCGAGCTACAATCAACGCGCATTGAAATTCCAATCATGGAATCGAAAGCGGTGTCAAAGGAGCCACTCTCATTTTAGCAGTGATGGAAATTGTTTGAATTTCTCCTCCTTGCTGAAATCTCAAGTAACCTACAGCTGCGTAACATTTTTTGGATGAAACACCAAATACGAGCATTTGAGTTTCGCTTTTTTGTGTATCCAAAGTGAGATACCGCCTGGAAATCTTAAAATTATAGAGATTTTTCAAGTTTGCAATCCAAAGCCGAAGTTCTCATTTTGCGTTCATACAGTCCCAGAGATCCATCATCCCAGTCTATTTGATTCCTCCAGATGACCTGTGATAGAATTTTTTCCTGAATTGAAACGTTTCCTAAGAATCCTGAAGGGTCAAACACTGTAATGTTTCAACTTTCCGTGACGGACTCTTCTTGGAAAATAAACACCTCCACACTATATACAAAATATATTACAGCAAAAATGTACAGAGAAAATCGATAGGTGCTGACAATCGCCATGAACGCGCTGAACTATGTCCTGTCATCGGTCATCGATCATGCACACTGATAAACTATTAGTGTTTACCTATTGTTAATAATGATGATAATATTATAATACCCTACAATACCTTCCCCCTAAAATTAAATTTGATGTAGCAGCAAAAAAATACATGTAAATATATAATACATCAATTCACATATGTAACATGAAAAAAAAAATTATAAATTCTTCATAACTCAACCTTTGTACCGGTTTGATTATTCTTTTCGGGCGAGTACGAATAGTGTCATTATCACTACTTCGGGTCATAATGGACCAATACTTCAGCTGACATTGACAAAAGTTTTAACATTTCCGAATGCTTGTTGAGCTTCAGATGATTATTTCCATTTTACTCTATCTTTCAGTAATCGATATGAAGGATATAATTGATAAATTGATAATTAATAATTTATTAACACTAATATTGATTTCAGTTGTGTGACGTTATTTGGTAAAGGTGCATTTTTTATTGCGGTAATTTCATCGTCACAGGTGTGTAATCCATGTTTATCAATCGTGAAACCCAAGTAAGATTTTTTTTAAACTCACATTTGTTCGAAGAGACCGATTTTGAACCTGATTCCGAAAGTTCACCAGAAGACAACTTTTCTATTGCTGGAGTCGAATTCAATTGGCTGGAAGTGCTTTCAGTTCGATGATCTACTTCGTAATGTATTCTGCGGGATAAACCAAAAACTTAAATTTGTCTCATTACTGAGCCGAAGAAGTTCTCAATGTCATGTCACGTTTCTTCGCCCGAAGCATTTTTTAAGCTACGTTCATTTTTTCAAGAAGGAAACTAGACTCAACACTGTTGATGATGAAAAGCGCATCATCTGCGTCATCACTGGCGTAGCACTGCCACAATTCATAGAGAGGTCACTATTCAAAAGAGGAAGTGCGGAGGCCCCAATATCGATCCTTGTGGTACGCCGCTTTTAATTGATCCCCATTCAAAGAGTATTTTTACACTGTTTTCCGACGAAACTGTGACTCTCTGCCCCCTCCCTATTGAATAACTAGAAAACCAGTTATAATCAGTCCCCTTGGTGCCAAAATGTTGCAAATTATTCAGTAGAATACTAAAGCTGGCGCTGTCTGAAGCCTTGGAGACATTGCATGCGATACCAACAGTAGGTAATTTTTTTTCAGCGTTTGAAATGAGATCAGTGGTGATTTCGTCAAAAGCCGTGGTGGTTGATTAACCAGGCAGGAAGCCATGCTGACAGGGACTGAAAAATTATTTGTTTTCATGAAGGACATCAACCTCACTTACATTAATTTCTCCAGGAGTTTTGAAATAGTCAA
Source organism: Zygogramma bicolorata (assembly GCA_032362365.1). Classification (NCBI taxonomy): domain Eukaryota; kingdom Metazoa; phylum Arthropoda; class Insecta; order Coleoptera; family Chrysomelidae; genus Zygogramma; species Zygogramma bicolorata. Next base: position 100,944 of record JAVJAQ010003892.1, read on the forward strand.
TAAAAGGGATATAGGTCTACAATTTTCGAATTTATCTTTATATTCATTTATATATTAAGTCCAACTCCTTGTGTTTCACTGATCTTTGCGAGCTTATCATTTTTTCATATAATTAAATAGTTATCTCAATATGAGTTCGAACAACAACAAAAATCGATATGGATACACATCATAATCGAACAAAGAAATACCTTCGAATTATATTTTGTTCAACCCATCATAGGATTTCCTTTTCGGGATAACCCAGGGGGGAAAATATATTCAAGATTATTGAATCTGAACCTGAACCTGAAAATCACTTCTAACCAACTAAACACAGAAGTTCTCTTGAACATGCAATTGACACTCTCATCAAAAATTAAGGAATACGAGACATAATTGATTTTAAGAAAAAGTTTTTCGTTCTTCGAAGGGTCGTTTGAAGATTGCGGTGAAAACTGGAGATCTTTTTCATTAAATCCGATTTCCCCAATTAAATTTCTCGACATGAAATGGAATAAATTCTTGAGGAGAAGCCGCAAAAAAATCACGGTGTCTTGGATACGTGCCCGCATTGTTGATAAGCAAGAACTCAATCTCCGCTTCGGAATGTGCGGCTCACTGATCGAAACAAAAGGGACCTGATTGAATTTTTCAGTCTTCACAACCGTGGTAATTACTTTTTCATTAGTTAGTTGGGTTCAAGGATTCATTGGGATGTTAAAAGTCGATCGATCTCTCAGGAGAAGAGTACCAATGATATCTCACAAATAAGAACGTTTGGAATACTTATCAATAACAAAGGTATTTTGAACAATAAAAAATGGCTCATGACACGCGCCTTTACTGGAAACTTTTGTGTTAGATGTTGAAGAAGTTCGTGGTTTTCAAGGGAGAAAAGTGTGTAATAAGTGTGTAATAGTGTAAGGAATACCTCGTTTTGTATAATTGCGTTGTTGTGTTCATTTTGGCGGGGATCTTCATGACCACCTCATGAATTCGGAAAAACAGAATGATATTTCAAATGAGAGAAGAAGGCGAGTTCTGGAAAGTGCAAGAGGTCGCCAGAATATGTTTCCGACCTCGTCAATAACAAAGGTATTTTGAACAATAAAAAATGGCTCATGACACGCGCCTTTACTGGAAACTTTTGTGTTAGATGTTGAAGAAGTTCGTGGTTTTCAAGGGAGAAAAGTGTGTAATAAGTGTGTAATAGTGTAAGGAATACCTCGTTTTGTATAATTGCGTTGTTGTGTTCATTTTGGCGGGGATCTTCATGACCACCTCATGAATTCGGAAAAACAGAATGATATTTCAAATGAGAGAAGAAGGCGAGTTCTGGAAAGTGCAAGAGGTCGCCAGAATATGTTTCCGACCTCGTCGTTGAACAAGTGCTCACTTTCCAACCTGAAAATATTGACATTGTCGAAAGATTTTGAATATTTTTTTTTCTATTGTTCGCCTATGTACATTCCAACAAAGTGACCTACGCAGACACGACCAATGATAGTGATGAATTTTGCGGGTGAAGCTCCTCATTTGTGGTCTCGGTAGTGTAGTGGTTAGCATATCTGCCTATCAAGCGGAAGGCCGGGGTTCGAATCCTCGCCGGGCCACCGTGCTGGGTAATCGCACGTTAAAAGGTAAGGCCTCGTTGATCCATTGCTCGCACAAGTTTCGACTTCTGAGGGTTGACGTTCGTCAGCTGGTTAACGGAAACGAACAATTTTAGAACAACAACAACAATTAACAAAGGAGGCGAAGAAAATACGACAGGACTTTGGTTGTGCGAAAACTCTTCGTATTCATTTTGCATCTCTCCAGGCTAAAATTGAAAACAATCTCCTGAGAGAGCTTGTTTCTACTGTTCGTTGTGTTTTTACTTCATACTTTCTGACATTACCTCCTCGCTCACATTCTGACATTTCCTCCTCTGAAAATGTAATTCATCAGTTTTGAATTCATTTTCACCTTTTATCGTTCGACACAGCAGACCGTTAGCAGCGGTTGTGAGCTGTTAGGCAATGCTTTCTACATTTCCAGGCGGTATTACGCCCTCTTATGCTGAGTGGAAGGAAACGAACTGTGCATTGGAGCGGTGATCGGAAGTAAAAAAGAAAAATGCCGTTCGGAATGCATATTCATCTGAATGACAGGAAACTGATTGGAAGTTTTCGCCCTGGGACCGTCTCTCTGCATACACGGTGATCCAACAAACGGTGAGCAAATCGATTTTTTGAGCGATATATTGGGAATATAAACGATGGTGAAGTCTTTTATACCTCCTTGATGGGGAGTAAAATAGGCAAGAATTGGAAGAGGAGGCTTCAAGTATATGCTATTGTTTCTATAAAATTCGAAACGTATATAATACAATAGTGAACGAATATGACATGAAATGAATGAATGAATGAATGATTGAATGATTTATTAGTAGGATTATCCTAATTTAAAAACATAATTTACCTAAACACACTATTCCATGTTATGCCGATAACATAGCAAGGTTGTAGCAAATTATAATAAATACATGTACACAGAAAAATCACATATACAGAGTGACTTACTATCTATTGATACCTTTCATATGATCAGTCGAATCTTTTTTGAACTGAAACAGGTTTTTATTATCCTTCACATTTTGGGGAAGTTTATTATATTCAATGAGATTTTCATACAGTTTGAAAGATTACATAGTGGCAGGTGGAAATTGTCAATAAGGTAATTAACTGTCTAACACCTCGTACCATATAAATAACGACTCTTTGAAATACTCAAAGACTATAAGAGACTTAGGAGTAACGTTTGATGAACAAATGAGATTCGTAGATCATATAAATAATATTACCGTTAAATCATCAAAAGTGCTAGGTATGGTCCTTCGTAATTGCACTGGCTTTTCAATCGAATCATTAAAAAGTGTATATTCATCTTTAGTTGTGTCACAGCTAGAGTACGCTTCAATTATCTGGTCTCCATGTCATCAAATTCATTGCTTATCAATAGAGAGAGTGCAGAATAAATTTCTGAGATATTGTGCTTTCAAATTGGGTATGCAATGGTATAACCATGATTACTCGATCATCCTTCGAGAACTAGATCTCAATAAACTGCAAACAAGACGGGCACACGCTGACTTATGCTATCTGTTCAAACTAGTCAATGGTCCGGAGCTTCTCGAGTCCATAAACTTGCATGTACCAACGAAAAATCTCGGACACAATTATTTGTTCAAATTACGCTTGCATTCAACTAATTATGGCAAGCATTCAACTATCGATAGGACGTTAAAGTTAGTGAATGACAAGAATATAGACATTCTGGGAATATCTTACAACAAATTCAAAAAATCTTTTTACAATCTAAACTTTCAATAGAGGGTCGGATGAGGATTGTTATAGAAGAGGTTTTTATAGCTTCAAATCTTACTTCAATCACTGAGTCTGGTGCTGACACAATTTTTTTAATTGTGTTTTGTGTGTTGATGTGTATGTATTTAACTTGTATTAGTCGATATATATATATATATATATATATATATATATATATATATATATATATATATATATATATATATATATATATATATATATATATATATATATATATATATATAGTAGATAGGAAGTCTTTGCTGACTTGTTAGGAAACAAAAAGGAAGTTCTTGGGTAAAGCAGCAAGCAAAACGTGTACTCTTTCAACACTATATTTCCGATATTTCGACAGTGAATACTGTCATCTTCAGGGAAGCTACAAATGGTTAACGAAATTGTTTATCAAATATGAAACAAGAAAAAAACAGTGCTACTTACTGTGTTATTGAGAATGGTTGCTAATGATGGAAAAAGAATGAATGATTTGCGAGTGAATTGTCAGATTTAACATTCTGTACATGGTAATGTCAATTATTTAAAATATGTGAGATAAAATGTAAATAAAATTCTCTAGTAAGAGTTATTTAAAACAGTTCAAAAATTAAAACGTGGTTTGAAGATTCTAAGGTTAGGAAACAGACAAATGACATGACAATTGAAAGGTTTGATCTGTGACTAATGACAAATGAGATTTTTGGTTTTGGTCGCTGCTTCTAGAGACATCAGCCAACTTACTATGTTCATAAGAGAGAGTTATTAATTATGGAAGTATTAAAGTTATTTGAATTATTATTTTTATCAATCTGAAGTAAGAAAGAGTAAATTTCACTCAAGTGATTGAGATCTGTTCTCTTATTAAGGCAATGATCAGTGTTAGTGATGAAGGCCATCTCCATGAATAGCCTCTTGGTCAAGTTGCATTCCTTAGTTAGAATTTTAATGTTATTGTAATTCATGTTATGTCCTGTTTTATTTACGTGTTCCCCCAGAGCACAACGTTCCGGATGAAGTCTGGGGGAACACGTAAATGAAACAGGACATAACATGAATTACAATAACATTAAAATTCTAACTAAGAAATGCAACTTGACCAAGAGGCTATTCATGGAGATGGCCTTCATCACTAACACTGATCATTGCCTTAATAAGAGAACAGATCTCAATCACTTGAGTGAAATTTACTCTTTCTTACTTCAGATTGATAAAAATAATAATTCAAATAACTTTAATACTTCCATAATTAATAACTCTCTCTTATGAACATAGTAAGTTGGCTGATGTCTCTAGAAGCAGCGACCAAAACCAAAAATCTCATTTGCCATTAGTCACAGATCAAACCTTTCAATTGTCATGTCATTTGTCTGTTTCCTAACCTTAGAATCTTCAAACCACGTTTTAATTTTTGAACTGTTTTAAATAACTCTTACTAGAGAATTTTATTCACATTTTATCTCACATATTTTAAATAATTGACATTACCATGTACAGAATGTTAAATCTGACAATTCACTCGCAAATCATTCATTCTTTTTCCATCATTAGCAACCATTCTCAATAACACAGTAAGTAGCACTGTTTTTTTCTTGTTTCATATTTGATAAACAATTTCGTTAACCATTTGTAGCTTCCCTGAAGATGACAGTATTCACTGTCGAAATATCGGAAATATAGTGTTGAAAGAGTACACGTTTTGCTTGCTGCTTTACCCAAGAACTTCCTTTTTGTTTTGTATATATATATATATATATATATATATATATATATATATATATGTTATTTTTACTGTAATGGGGTTTATCCCGTTAATGAATAAATAAATAAATGAATAAATAAATTTGTTTAGTATTATAATTGGGAGTGGAATTTCTATAAATGATGAACTCTTCGAAATAAGAAGGTAACATATGATTGGTAAGCTTAAAAATGAATATCATATATGAAACAACTCGCAGCACCCTCCCTTGCAAAGGAATTGGCGACCTCGTTGCCACCAAGGCCAATATGATTAGGAATCCAAACCAGAGACAATTTGCTGAATATTCCTATTGGGGAAAGTCTTTTTTGGCAGATCGATACCAGTTTAGAAATTCCTCGGTAAGCGCCAAGTACTGTCAGATCCGCTTGGCTATTCGAGAATATTTTTATTGTATCATGCATAAGGTTGGATTCCCCAAATTTCTCCAAACATAAGCCAATGGCGTCATTCTCCGCTTGAAATGATGGTACTCGATAAGTGAGCTAACTGTTGGTTCGCGATAAAAGCGAACGAAAACGAGTTATATTAAAATATTTTCATATCATATTTATATGAATTCATATGAATGAGGGAATATTATTTGTTTTGCACCGAGCAGTGATTACGAATCAAAGATATCAATGAGAATGAATCACTTTCAGAACTCGATCTTCGATATAATTATTCCAACTTATATGAAATAATACTCTTTGCAAAGGGTTATAATAATTCCATAACCTTCCTTTCATGATATAATCAACCAATGACCTTGAAGAGTCACGAATTATTTTTTTTAACTTCCTCCTGAACAATGGTCGGGAATCGATTTGCTCCATTCCTCCATGTCGACTAATGCTGGTGCTGAGTGTAGATGATTGTGAGATAGGAGACGAACTATCGTTCACCACCATCAAAGATATTGTCCCATAGTTCCCACGAACTTTTGCACTTCGTCTCAACCCAGCCATCGCATAGTTAATTTTTTTCTTGAATTCGATTGAATTTCATTTAACTTTTGGATTTCTCCCAAGTCTCCCAAGTCTTATTGAACAGTAACGAAGTAGATAGATAGATATCGTAGATGCAGTAACAGCATCACAACAACCGAGTGCTATCATCTGATTTTCATCAACGCAACAGAAACACAGAGACCAAGTACTATCAACCATTGTACAGCGAGACGCCCTTGGATTGTCACCAGAGGGGGAACAACTCCTCCCAAGCCTAGTAACTATAGTATATCTATAGCTTCGTTGGTGGAAATGTTGTGATATAATTCTTGTAGTAAATTTTCTTAGCAGACACATTCTTTCTTGTGGTTGATCTTTGTAGTACTACAAGCAGTACACGTATGTATTCGGAACTTCTGAAATGTTTCCGAAAAGGGTACTGGAGACTTGTTGACTTTCAAATGAAAAAGACTGTTGTTTTCATCAGCCCTTTCCTGTTAATATTTTATTCAGTCTGTGGAATATTTATCCGCAGCTTCAAGAGACAAGGGTGAACGATAATATGCATTCATTAATGACCTTATGGTCCAAACAGAAAATACTGTTAATATTATAGCTCCTTTCCAAACATACCGTTGTCATAAAAATAGTTTACCATGGTATGACCAGGATGTACATAACTGTGCTAAAGCAAGAGATGATACATATAAAAATTTCAAGAATAGCAAAAATGAAAATGATTGGCAATGTTACAAAAAATTAAGGAATGATGTATTTAATTTACTCAAAAAAAAACAGGAGTACTATTATAATAAAATCGACTTGAACGCGAGAAATCCACGGGGCATGTGGAAAAGCATTAAATCACTGATCAATACAACGACAAATTCTAGTTTCAGTAACGGCATCCAGTTTGAAATTAACGGTCAAGTAAAAATTTACACCGAAGCTCATGAAATTGCTGAAAATTTTAATATTCATTTCAAAACCAGTATCGTATCCATAGTTGACTCTATTAATGCTAATACAATCTGGCATGCAGAAGATGTGGCAGTGTCAACTTTTTCGGAATTTCAACAGCTCACGATGGCAGATCTTGCTAAAATAATTAACAACTAGGAGAACAAATCTGGGGCAGAAATTGTTGATATATAATTCATAAAATATACTTTCGGTGTCATTGGACATGTGCTTTTGCATTTTATAAATATTTCTTCACAATACGGACAATTTCCAAATACACTAGAAGTCAGTACTATTGTTGCAATACCAAAAAACCCAAACACAATTAAATCCAGCGAATATCGTCTCATTAAGGTAAGCGTCCATAGGTACTCATCGTACGTATCGTACGGATCGTATAAAACGGATCAATTTGTGGTAGTGCGTCCACTGTATCCGTAGCGATCGGATTGCCGATGCGACGGTCGGCTTTTAAGTAACATTCGCATTTTCGTAGTGAGTAGACGATTTCATCGGCATTACCAACGGACCGATACGTGCGATCTGTCCGCTGCCGGTCAGTGGACGCATATGTATAACTTACTATACTAATGATTCTAAAATCCGTTTCGTACGATCCGTACGATACGTACGATGCGTACCTATGGACGCTTACCTTAAATACACTACCGGGAATGGAGAAATTGTCGGAAGTGGTTGTATACGATCAGTTATTAAAATATATCAACAAGAACAATATCCTAATAACAAATCAATCTGGATTTCGAGAGAATTTCTCTTGTGAATCCGCTTCGCAGCTGACTGTTACCAAGTGGGTGCCCTCAATTGATAGGGGAGAATACGTTGTTGCGATTTTTCTTGATTCACGAAGAGCATTCGAAACAATTGACAGGAATCTCCTTTAGAAAAAAATGAAGTCAATTAAGGTTAAAGGGGTTGTGCTAAATTGGTTCGAAGATTATTTAAATGATCGACAACAAGTCACAAAGATTGAAAATGAATTATCCAATCCAGTCAACACAAATTTCGGAGTGCCTCAGGGAAGTGTTCTAGGGCCCTTGTTATTCTTGATCTACATAAATGACATAAACACACACCATACTAATGACTTTATCAACTTATTTGCTGATGACACGTTATATATATAGCACATAAAGACCTGAAAGTAGATATAGATAAGATGAACTCATCTCTGAATCAAATTGAAAATTATTTTTCGGTTAATAAAATGAAAATAAATATTTCAAAAACGGAAGCTATGATTCTCACAACCTCATTCAAATATAAACAAATAATTATTAATACTCTTTTTCTGTATATTGATGGTCAAAAAATTGAATTTGTGAAAGAGTTCAAATATATGGGTTTCATGTTGGACAGTAGTATGTCTTTTAGGTGCACACTTCAATTATATGAATAAAAAGATATCAAAAAAGCTATATTTCTTCACTAGGATTTCGAAGCACCTTTCCACAAATGCGAAAATAATCGTATACAACACAATAATACACTGACTACCCAACGATATCAATATTAACAATGATTTTCATAGCCAAATAAATACATTGATCACTTATATAAATTTCAGAAGTCACAATGGTTGGAATGAAAATTCAAATGCTCTTCAAATGCAACATACTTATGATAGTATATGTATTATTGAACAATCATAAATAATCATTACATGAGAGTCTGAAAATTGTTCTAAAATTGTTCGTTTCCGTTAACCAGCTGACGAACGTCAACCCTCAGAAGTCGAAACTTGTGATTACCCAGCACGTACGCACTAATTTTCCACACCTGATGAATAATAGAGAACTATAAATATTATATTTGTATTGAACACAATGAAAATAATCACTCGTACTTCTATACAAAATTCTGCGGAATTGTTATGAACCGAATTACCTATAAATATTATATTTCTAAATATATTGAACGTGATAATTGTAATTATTTCGATTTCTCGATAGTATATTATGCAACGATCATGTAATGATGGTTATTAATACATGATCATCAAGGGGGATACGAAACGAGCTGCAGGTGAGTTTCAAAACTATGAATATTATATTTGTATCGTGGGTCCCACTAATTCAGAAATGGGAGGAACATAAACATTTACTTCGTTATTGCTGGTCTCAGTACAGTTCGATTTTGTATTGGAATTCAGAATTTTATTCTGAATCGAATTTTCAATATAGCCTTTCATCACTGAATTTAATTTCCAAATGATGAAAAATCTGTTGCATAAAGGATCTCATTTTGAAATCGATTGAAAAATCTATATCATTAAGAAAAATCTGGATCATAATGGATCTCATTATGAAACGGAATATATAGGCTTATTAGATTATTATAAAACTAGTGTAAGAAAAAAACGCCTTTCATTCCATACCCAAGTAAGGTGGAAACTGTGGGGCTATCGATTCCACTACGATACTTGATTCACCAAGTGATAGGAATTTCAAACACCTGACTAACACATTCAGCATCGATTTTGCCATGTCTCGAAAATATAATATGAATTCCATGCATGAATATGATAACCATGATTGAAACATGGTTTAATCTTCATCGTTGTCGGAATATAGCGAAAATGTAGTGACAGAATATCTTTGTGGCTATGTTATTCGTATGGTGAGAAAAACAATGAAATTTCCAGAGTGTTTGTCAGCTATATAAGATTTTTCAAAGTCCTCCGAGTCACTGAAGCTCAACTCGATCAGGTGAGAAGAGGGAGGTTCAGAATCAAGTGGTCTTCTGTAGCCCTCAGAAGGACTCATCATTATTATTTGTATGATATGTGAAACTTATGTTAGGCGATTATTATCGGCGACAAATAATAATAAGGTAACGAGAGGAACTGGCTATATCAATTCACTGAAAAATTCTATAAACCAGTTTTACTATGAAAGAAATGTTTTTCCATTACTGAATGATCATTATTTAAAATACGAATTAAACACCAATCATGATTATTTAAATAAGGTTTTATAACTTGGCCAAGCATCAGACGGAACTCTTAGTAGGTGATCGAATGAGAGGAACTCTCAATGAATTGATTTTATTTCATCATCAGAGATAAAAGTAATGGCCATGCTGCATATAATAATGACTCATTTCATTTATTGGATTACCAAATAGACATCGGACTTTTTGAACGTTTCAGCTTCATTTCAAATCGTTGCATATTCGACACTCATTGCAACTGTAAGACGTTTTTTTTTCTATATTTCATATATTTCTATTTTTTATTTCTGTATCCCAAGAAACTATAGTCCAACAAATCTGGTTCAAACGTCTTTTGATAATTCTTTGGAAGCATTCATGTATTTTTCAGTTCGATTTAAGATTATCAGAGGTGTTGATAATTATCTCCCCCATACCAGTTAATGAATTGATTCATATGAAAAGGAAACTTCAAGAAAACCATGTGTAAAATATATTTGTTAATATCAGAAGGATATTTAGTATGTCTTCAATGAAAAAGTCTTCACATATTTTATCCTTTTTTCATTCGTTACTGTTCATTAAATTTTATAAAAAAAATTACTTTGCTTTATGTGTCAATTATGTATGTATATTTTATTAAACTAGTCAACTTTGACTTTTGTTGATGCAAAAATTTCAATTGCTATTATTGTTTCATGAATAAACTTTGTTTTGAGACGTTTTGAGTCGTTATTTCATATTAATTTTTCCCATCCTCAAGATACGCCTACGCATTTTTTGGCGTTACTCTTTAGGGCATATTAGCATTGAACCTTTCCTATATATCAATTACCCTAACACCAAACTGATACTTGCGTCGAGTGCAAAAATATCAGTTTGGTGTAAGGGTAATTGATCTCAAGGAAAAGTTTCGACTTTCACACCAAAGGTTCCAAAACTCATCGTTTATTCATATTACCATTGCTTATAAAGATATAGCTAGTCAACCATATGGAAATATCATTTGAAGGGATGGTAACCACAGGTAGATGGCACTAGTGATTTTTGCTCCAAGTCATGTCTTTTCTTTCGTTTTTCTTACGGACGTCGTGGCCTGAATCAGACATTTTATTGATTACTTATACATAATATCAAAAGATGGCGATCAATTCAGGAACAGAAATGGAATTTTTTTACAATGTCTTAGATCATTCATGTTCTAAAGATTATTTCAATGACTAAACTTTCATTCCATTCATGAACTTCTATCGTCAACTCTATTTTGAAGTTTCACTATCTCTCTCCCAACATTTCAGTCAAACTGACAGACAGATTTCTGCCAAAGCGGAACATCTGCGGAATAATATAAAATAGTCTTTCAAAAGTTTTTTGAAATAATGAAATTTTTTTTTTTTAGAGTTTCACGAGTTTTCAATATAGAAGATAGAATGACACAAAACAATTCAAGCACTAAAAACAAAATTGTTGGGTGGGTACGAGTTACTAATAAGCCTCAGTAGTGATGTTACTTCTGAGTCATATTTGGGAATAATTTGATCGAGCCATGGTTTGAAGCATCTGTTGATACAATTATGCAGTGGGCTTTCTGTGAATGCTCTACTGAATCTTCGAATGTCATAGTTGACAGCACATTCACAACAATAGCTAGAGACGTCGCACGTGCACATCTAAATTTTTGCTCCAAACATGCTTGAATTCAAAAGAAAAGAATAGTCATCTGAGTGAAAACCGTGATTGTGTTGCGTGATCTGAAATGCCCACATACCCTCAACTGCAGCTTTATCCAAATCCTTAGAATTCGGCAAATCGGTTTTTTTTAAAGAAATAAGCATTGCTTGAAACAGCAGCTTGATCGACAAGCATGTGTTTTTGAGATTTTAAATGTTTTTCTATATATCACACTTTTCACACGTAACGTCTGCGGTATCATCTTTCCCCAGTTTACTTTCGTTGCAAACTGATATTGAAGGTACATTTGCGTTTAGGCATTATTATTATGTTACAAATCACTACGTTGCGTAAGGCTGGTTTCAGACGGATCCTAAATCCGATCGTACGACGATAAGATAGCATTCTGATTGGTCTCAATTTAACTTTAGACCAATCAGAAAGCTATCGGATCGTCGTACGATCAAATTTCGGATCTACCTGAATCCAGCCTTAATCTCAAAACCAGTGCTGTCGTGTACTGACTGAGTACCTACTCAGTACCAACGTTCATATATAGGAAAGTTACAAAATGTCACGAGTTTATAGGCGAAGGGGTACCTGAGGCTAGGGGCAGGGTTTGGGGAAAACGAAGTTGGCAATTCTGGGGTAAATTGGGTAAATTAAAAATCTCTATGGGTGGCATAACCCCATAGAACCAAAGATAAACAGAAAAAGTGCAAAGAAATTGTCACAGAACACACAAACATATATGTTCTATGTGGCTGATTCCTGATTGTCTCTGTCTCTTGGTGTCTTTGTTACTCTGTTGTAAAAGTAAAAGATTTGTTGCGTAGTCACAGCCCACAGCATACCTGAACCTGCGTTGCGTTTTGTATTCTGTCTTGTCTTTGTGGGGTTTAGGGAATCATTCTGCAAGTATTTTAAGTCGTTTGTTCAATTTTCAATAGTGTAAGGAGTTTCTTAGAGTAATATTTTACTAGCTTTAAAGTTTTTCTATTAGGATACGTTTATTAGGATAAGATTTCATTCACGAATAATCATAGTACTCATTTTGTATGAATGGACTATATCACAATTGGTTGCATGATTACAAAGCGATATCTTTGAAGAGGCATTTTGTTCATAAGTCCATTTGGATTCCTATATAAATTTAACACTATACATTAGAAGACGTAGATAACGTTCAAAGTATAATACAAAGCTCAAACATTTTCTTGGCCTCGGAAAAAGATCCTTGAACGACTGATAAACCCAAATACTTTCCATTTCATATAGGAGTAATTATCATACTCTGGCAAACTTTCTTGCTGCATGAGGAACAGTCCCACTTTCTTTTTCAAACACGGGTATTCCCTTCGGATTTTCACCAACCATACACAGTCATCATTTCATTTGCTTTCGTTTTCAATTTTCACATATATCGAGATCAGATCGAGTTGAATTATCTGTCAAACCAAACACAAATACGAAGAGTATATCCATACTTTTTCTCAACTGACATTCAGTATTGAACACCATAAGTTAGATTTTCAGTATACTCGAATATTCATAGATCTCATTAGGGAAGCAGGTATTTTTTTTTGCAATATCTGTTGTTATTTTATTATCTACCAATCAGATACCAGAAACTGAAATCCACTTGCATATTAGTATATCGTGGAATTTCACCTTAACCTCATTGACGCCCCCGCAATATGGAGGGATCGATATGATGACATTTCGTAACTTTCCTATATATGAACGTTGCTCAGTACTGAGTTCAAAATACGAGTACATGTACTTATACTGGCAGAATTGTTTTGCATTCATACCACATTGATAAAACAAAATTATTCTCCTCGAATAGTACTACCTGCTAAGAGTGTTAAGGCTTTCCTTGATAAGCATGCCATATAATATTATAAAATCTACCATGCCATGCATGAACGACATATTTCTCACGAGCGCAGAAGTTTTTTTTCTCATGCATTGTACACTGTACTTTTTCTACGGTTGCGTTGTTTCCAAGTATTGGAAATTAAAATACATATATAATAATACTAGTATGTCATAACTCATTTTTATATTTTATTTAAAATAGTAATCAACAGTTATATTTGAATAACTTCGTAAAGTAATTCCTTGTAGGTTGTTTTGTTTCAACCTGTTTTCGGTAATTGAAATATTAGCGGCAGTCGAAGTTGAAGTTGATGGGGAAACATACTGAGCTTCCACAGCATTGTTGTGTTCAGGTTCTAATGGCTCTGGAGGCTGAATGGATTCTACTATACTTTTTGAAATCTTCATTTTGTTAGCTATGGAGTTGGCGGTATAAGATTCAGCAACATTGCTGGATTTCTAACCCCCATGAAGTTTAAATGTTGAAAGATCTACCCCTGCATTACCTGAAATGGTCGCAGATGACCTTCGGAAACAGTGGCCAGTATATAATTCAGGGTCCGGTAATTGCAAAAATTGTGATACTTCTTTCGCCATGACATTTATCCCCAGAGGCTCTTTCGTATATTTGCTATTTTTGTAATGTAAAAAAACGTGTCTCATTTGTGCATGGTCGAAGCTTCAACATATTTTTTGTAAATTTGGTAGAATTCTCCTGTGACTGTGAAATTTGTAGAAACCTTGGTTTTAGTATCGGGTAATTTTATTGAAAGGGTATTCATTTTTTGATAACAATTTAAAAATTTTCAATTCATACCTTCAGCAGCAAATACTTTTCATCAGGTGCATCTTTGAAAAATTGTTGATTTTTCTCAGAAGTTGATGTTTCTGACTGTTTTGGAGCATATTTTTCAGATTTGCGTTTCAAAAATGCACGTAGTTTTACGTATTTCGATATATCACACACAGTTTTTAATAATTGAGGTACTCCACAGAATCGAGTACTGAGACCATAATGTTGATGATTTCAATCTTCTTGACAACTCTTCAAAATAAACTAACAAGGTCCATAAAGTTTCTGTGAGCGATTTCATATTTTTCTCTTGATGTGTTGGTAGCAAATTATTGCAAACATCTATTGCTTTCTGAACAATTTCTGGAGGTTTATTTTCCCACTCTAAAGCTTCGCATTCCATATATTCAATATTTAATAAATCTGAACTGTTTATACTATAACAATCGACAATAAAAATATTTTCGTTGTGTAAGTTGACAGCAATAATTACGCAGTGCTTCGGATTATTGTTATTGAAACGCAAACAATGGGCTACTTGGATATTGCACGCGAATCGTCGGCGTAGCGTTGTCAACATGGAGAACATATCATATCATATCATATCAATCTGACATGTGTAACAATTCATGACTGACTTGGGTTATCGTGATAACACTGTAATGGCGGATATTTCTCACTGTCTGAGGAATCTTTCGTTCTGAACGTATGAAATCGATGAGAGAAGTAGCACATTGTATAGCATCCGTAGAAAAATACATTTTGATAGCAGTTTACCAAAGCGGGATTATGGCGGTCGCGCTGGGGACAGCGGAAAAGACTGCCTGTATGCTGGACGTATGGTCACGTTATCTATGTCGCCATATTCGATACGCTTTCTAGTCATCAGATGAAAGTATGTGATTTCTGTGGTATATTCCCATTTTACCGTATTCTCTGCTAACTATTCTACAATTGATATTTCGAAAATGAATGAACTTTGAAATCTCATGTTAAGTATACTGCTGAAATTTTGTTCAACAAAAGTTTTTTATGGATGCCAAGTATAATCAAATCAACTCTTGACAATATATGTTCAAACCAATCTCAACTCCCTGCAGAGTAGGCACTGTCAGAAAACATAAATTACCGTGTTAAATCACCTACACCCATCAACAAAAAGTGCAGAAAATATTGTTACGAAATCTCTTAGCGCCGACCCTGTCGCTCGTAAACGCATAATAATATGAGGGGTCGAAGAGAGAATATCATTTTTCCGGAAGTCTCGTCACGCGTGGAATATTCGATCACCGAGATTTAACTCGAAGATTCTCCATAGGCGTATTCAACTTGATGAGACTCTGGGTTTACGAAATTGTAGTAACTACCATAAATCTTTTGATATTCTTTACTTTCAGAAGTAATTCCCTATACCTAGGGTGACCATGATTTTTGAACAAAAAAAAAGTACAATTAGGATTTGTGAATTAAAGGTTTATTTTTTATTGTATACAAGTATACAGATGCAGCAGCAAGAAAAGGAAGTGATTTTATAAAATATGTACCTATAAAATATGATCAATAAACAAACGGAAAATTTAATTTTCCTTCGACGTGCCAGCTGACTATCTGGATCATTTTTTGGTACCAATCGTATTTTTGGGAATTAAAGATAGCCTTCAAAATTTGTTGTTGACCCTTTAAGAACTGGAACATTTCACTACAAGTCTCATTGAAGTTTGTGTGGAGTAGATAACTTCATCTGCGATTTTGTGGAACTCCAATAGTTAATTATATTTGAGAACAACCGTTCAAGCGACGCACTGGTCTCAGACAGACAAAAAATAAACTCGCCATAAAATCTTAACATTTTTTAACCCGTTTTCTAGTTGCAATAGTTCGAGCCATCGATTTTCAGCACAATTATTGTGTAACGTTGGTCCGTACCAGACTAATTTCATCGAACAATTCGTCCTGATTCAATATCGGACCAATGTAATCCTTGAAAACTTCACATGAAACTAAAATCTCAAGCCAAAAAACTTGGCTTCTCAAGTTAACCCAACCAAAAAGCTTTAATTCATTTCAATTTGTACCCCAGTTCTGCAAATAAGTTACACAATTTGAATACAATCGCTTGACATGCGTGATGAAATTGTCCCGATAGTTTACACAGATGTCCATATCCATATTTTCAAGTTCCAAAAGTGACTCTCCCACTTTAAGCGGCAGTAATAACTCATTCAAGCGATTTTGAAGCTAATTTATGAGTTCAAAATACTCCAAAGTGGCTTCTGTTGCGCATATTTCACCTTCCACGTGTAAAATCACAATAAATAGGACATACTTTTTTGTATCTCTGAAAAAAAGTACATTTTGGCATACTCCATAAACCTTCGAAGACAGTAGGACAGAGTTTGAAAAAAAAGTACTGTCCTAATAAAAAAAGTACATATGGTCACCCTACCTATAACAGAAACTATTTCTTTTTGTTAAGCTAAAAATGTCCTACACCATGAAAAATGTTCTCTCGAAGTAGGGTTATAGATACGCATCAGTGATAGAAATACAGACTCACTTTTCCCTCGTTGCAAGCTCGACAGCTTCCTGGACACGGCAACGGTAGATCTGGTGCACAGTTATCGTTTTCAAAACCATTCACACTGCTACAACCTTTGGTGATGTATTTTTATATTGTTTTTAGGCACAAACTGCAACATGCCACCTCGTACCTCGTTTGTTTTCTCCGAAAGAAGCCAACACCGCTCTCTCCCGGTCCGTTCCTTCTTCACCTCTCCCCGTCATGCCCCACTCATCTCTTGTCCTGCGCACTATCAGTTTAAGCCACGATGACCAGTGGCGCAACACTCTCATATAAAATAAGCATCACAAACTATAAAAGGAGACACTTCATCGCGAAGGAGATAGTTATTCAGAGAGAGACTTCAGCAGATAGTTATCAAAGTGCAGAAGTCGAAGCAGATAATTTCTAGTACCGAGAGTTTCAGTTCAGAGCGTTCGATATTTAGCTGAGTAGTTTGAGTGATTGTATTTTATTGTGGTAAAGACTTGTAATGAAAGTAGTGAAGGGTTGATCGGAGTTTTGATAAACGAACCCGAAGGAAAGATCGTAACGATATGGTGCTGCGTACCACATCTTCATTCAGACAAGATCTATCTCTGTGGCGGAAATAAGGTTTTGACAAACATTGAAATATCCTATGAATCTTCAGAATCCGATACGAGTGTTCATTCATTCAAAATTAACAAAATAAAATATTTATTGTACGATACGACGCCCAGTGGGGCACGACGACAAGGATGTAGTTTATTCAGATAGACTCTCTGTTTGTTTTCGTGTATGAATTGACCGTATCTCCAATCAATGGCTTTTTCTAGATTATTGTTGATAGTGTCAGTAGTGTACACTATCCATATGTCCACCAACCGCTCATGAAATTCAGTTTCCAGTCGTAAATATCGCGGTAGTAAAATATTTATTTGTTGCCGATTATTTTTGTGACGAAGATTTATTCTACCGAAGATTACCTATATCATATTCCAAAATAGAATTATTATAAATCATCTTCAACTATCAAAGTAACTTACAGATTTGAATAAACGGATTTTTATTGGGGAGAGACGCATAACCTGCAGCTCGAACTGCGATTTCATTTTTGAGTTGTTTATGCAAGAATTACCATAAACTTGAAATGTTATACCGGACGAGCATGGCCTGCAGATATTTCCACCGAGTAATTATTTTTATAAATATTTGTATATATTAGATACGCTTGATGATGTTTCCAACACAGGTTGCCAAGCCAAGTTCATTTTTTGCACTGTAGTAGGCCAAGAAAATTCAGCCAAAAATCATTTGAATATGTTTGCTTATGTATGATTGCAAATGTTCTTTGTTTAGTGATATTCATTCAATAATCATCTGCATAACTCACTTTACTGAAACTTGTAGGAGAGGTTTCACGTTGAAAAATCTGAATGAAACGAGTTGATTATATGGAAAATGGAAGAAACCATAATCGCAAATTCCTTCAGGAAATGACACTCAGACAAAATCCTGAAACCATACATCAGCAAGGTATTCAACGTCATGAACACGAGCTCTCGTTCCAATCACAACAAAAGAGGAATCGTTTCGGCAGTTATGGGGAAAAGGTCTGAACTTTTCAAACGGAGGCGGAGGCGTTCAGATGAAAGAATAGATTGATCGTGCACCACATTCGATATCCGATGTTAGTCGAAAAGAGCAATACGCATTAATAAGTTCATAAAGAGATAGACATTGAGAAATGTGTTCCAATTCATCGATAAAGAGAATATCATAAGTCGATCATCAGCTTGAGCAATTCTGCAACCCACAGACTCGCTAAATTTATGCTTCCTATTTTCAAGCTCAACCACTCGTTCTTTGTGAATAACTCTTTGAAAGCAGAGAAGAAGATCAGCTTGTTTGTTTCGATGTAGAGTGCCTCTACAGCAACGTTTCCGTCAGAGTGGCACTTTCACCAATTATAACCAATGCGAATCCTTCAAACCATTCGCCATCGAATTCGCCATGAAGAGCCACCCCCAATGGGCACACATACGTTAATTCAACGTTTTTTCAACTTTGTATCGTTGAAATATACGTTACCAGTTGAATGGTCAACGATGTCATTTTGGTTATAATTTCTAACGTGTTTGAGTTACGTGTCAATAACATTGAAATATCAACGTGTCAATGTAATAGTTATTATTGAAACCTGGTGAGAATGCTGTTTGTTTATGTGATTCAAATGTTATGATATTGAACGTTATTTTAACATTGTGTTGAAACCATTCAGTAACCAGTAATTGATACAACACATTGATTAGACGTTTTATGATAATATCTCGGTAGTGTAGTGGTTAGCATATCTGCCTATCAAGCGGAAGGCCGGGGTTCGAATCCTCGCCGGTCCACCGTGCTGGGTAATCGCACGTTAAAAGGTAAGGCCTCGTTGATCCATTGCTCGCACAAGTTTCGACTTCTGAGGGTTGACGTTCGTCAGCTGGTTAACGGAAACGAACAATCTATATTTTTCCATTCAATGTTAAAGTAACATATAATTCACTGTTGATTTATTCGATAACATACACGTTTGCGTAAAACATGGTATCAACGTTCATATCGAACGTATTCTTCAAAAAACTCATCAACCTTCTTTTACTCATTTTGTAGATGGTTATACTGAAACATACATTTCAAATCGATATTGAACCTACGTTATATTCTTGTTAATGAATGACTTTGGTAATATGCACTAATCTTCAAAGTGATTTTCACATTGCCGGGCAACGTTATTTCAACATTGTATTTAATGCTTTCAATAGCCTACTAGTTGATAGGCCCCATTGATATTACGTCTCATATGAATAATATCATCATGTTCACATAAAACGTTTATATAACATGTTCATGCTCCCGGTTGATGAATTAAGTAATATATGTTGAACGTTTACTTTGAATATATTCTTCAACTGATCGATCAACCATTTATCTATGTTGATGGTGATACATAGATATAGGTATTTGATTTGCTATTTAGCAACCATCCAATCTTGTTATCTCATTATGTTGATATATTCGTTATTAATGTATTTTGTTCATACCTACGTTACCAGTTTACGACATTTAAACATGTTATTGGATCCATTCAAAAACCACTGATTGATATAAAACGTTGATTAAATGTTTCAATAATATAATATCATCAACTTTCAATTCAACATTGAAATAACATATAATTCATACTCTCTATTGGATAATTCGACAACATACACGTTTGTGTAAAACATGGTATAAACGTTCAAGTTGAACGTGATTTTCAACACACTTTTCAACCTCCTTGACCTGAATGATTGAAAGTGATGATAAAATACACATTTCGAATCGATATTGAAAGTACGTTTCATTATTGTGTTATCAAATGACGTTGATGATATGCACTATTCCTCTAAGTAATTTTCACATTATCAAGCAACGTTATTTCAACATTTTTCATCAGATACTTTCAACAACTACTAGTTAACAGGCCTAATTGATCATACGTCATACATGAATAATGTTATCATGTTCACATTAAACGGTTATATCACATATTATTCATGCTCCCAGTTGATGAATTACGTAAGAAACACGTTAATGTTGAACATTATATCAACTTTCACTTTGAATATATTATTCAACGTACCTTTCAACTAATTATTAACTTATTGTTGATGAGGATGAATAGAGATACGTATTTAATTCGCTATCAAACAACCATTCAATCCTGTTATCCAATTTTGTTGATATATTCGTTATTTATCTATGTTGTTCATTCGTTACTTGGGTACGACATCGAAACAAGTTATTGGATACAATACAAAACACGTCGATCAAACGTTTCATTAAAACAATATCATTAACTCCTATTTCAACATTGAAATTACATATCATTTATACTCTCTATTGAATAATTCGGTAACATACACGTACGTGTAAAACATGGTATCAACGTTCACGTTGAACGTATCGCATCCGCGCATGCTCTGTTCATAGCACTCATCGATGTATCACGTAGCCCGAGCTCGAAGCGGTTATCGCGAACGGTAAAAGGTCATGTTGACGTTTCAGTCATGCCCACCTCAGTTTGTAAAATAATAGTGTTGTACAATCATTTTTGACTTAGTGAGTAATGGTAATGGTTTAGTATTTCAAGCACCTATAATTCAAATATTCTGAAATTTCAGTTCAATCAGCATTACTTTGTACCTACTACCTCCATTTTTCAGGAGATTCTTCACCATTTTGATTTTGTCAGAGCTTCTGAGGTAATAAGAGACAGAGTGCTCGACCAGAAGAATGCTCCGATACACATATCTGCCAATGTGGCCGAACTTTTCAATCGGAAGAGAAGAGATAAAATTCCTTTCGATTAATCTAAAACAAAAGGAGTTGTCGCTGGATCGAGGAAGGAACATTGATACCGAAAGGGTTATATTTCATCTTACTTCATTTTTGAATATCTCACTATATACAAAAAAGTTTGTATAGTAATGAAATGTAAGTCAACGTTATGAAACAATGTTATTGTATGATTATACTCGTGATATATTATTGAAAGACCACGTTCTTTAAAGATATAGTTTATGGTGCAAATAAACATTATTTATATGTAATTGATTTAATAAATAAACTTGTGAAGTAATATAATATACATTTATGTTCTATAAAATGTTGATGGACAACGTTAGTCAAAGGTATAAATGATGGTGGAAATGTACATGATTTATACGTTTTTCATCACATATGTGAATTTTCATAGTAATACAATATACCTTGGAAATAAACGTTCAGATCGCACATGAAGTAAAATACAACAATACGTTGAAACACAACGTTTCTCAATAATACTATTCTCGATGCAAGAAAACGTTAGGTCCCCCGACATTTTAACTGTTTTTCAAAGGTTGGTTATGTAATATCTTTTCAACGTGTTTTCAACGTTCTTGTGCCCATTGGGGCCGCGTCTGATTGAGGAACGTCGACGAAACCTCTACAAGATGGAACCGGAGTGATGCTGGATTGGTCGCCTTCTCAGCATACCTGAACGACGTGAGGCCCACTAAAAAGTACCGTTCCTCAAGGAGAGGTGACAGGACCAGGAGTACATGGAAATCCAACCATCATCAATCTACAAAACGGAATTATCAAGACTCTGATTGATCGGGCAGTCAATTTTTCAAATACCAAAAGAAAGTCTTGACCAGAAACAAAACAACTTGATGAAGGTTACTCAAAAAAAATAAGTAGATCAGACATTGGCCAGCAAGAACTAAAAGAATAACAAAGGGAATGTGCGAACACAAGAAGAACAAATACACAACGAGAAAGAACCACGAAATCAGGAATAGCGGGGTACGTTCGGATAGACCAACAAAGTATTGAATGTTCTAAGGCCGAGGTCATCCACAGGAATGTGTGAAAACCATCCATCTGAAATATGGACCAACTACGACTCGACGAATGGAAACTTCGCGCCATCACATCCATTTACGGCTGAAACACATCAAAACTCAACTCAACACTAATTTCGACTACCATTTTTTTCCATTTCGACGTCGATTTTTTTCAAGACTTTTTTTTAAATGTCATACCTCATATTTATTCAAGGA
Organism: Zygogramma bicolorata; assembly: GCA_032362365.1. Classification (NCBI taxonomy): domain Eukaryota; kingdom Metazoa; phylum Arthropoda; class Insecta; order Coleoptera; family Chrysomelidae; genus Zygogramma; species Zygogramma bicolorata. Next base: position 123,420 of record JAVJAQ010003892.1, read on the forward strand.
ATTGGAACAAAGTGAACTCTTTATTCTGTTCAAGCTTTCGAGTCTTTATTGGCTCTTCATCAGGAACTGAATGTGAGGTTAATAATCCTTTTTTAATAAAAACATGAAGGACAACATATCACAACACATCGACTTAATGGTACAAATATAATATAAAACTTTAATTAAAAGATATGAGCAATCAAACATGTAAAAGAATTGAAAAATTGGGAGGAGTTGTTTCTCGTAACGGCCATTGGAAACCATATTTTGAATATGGTTTCCTTCGGAGTCGGGCTCTTTCGACAAAATATGAAAATAAACGAATGCAGTTTTTTTTACTGACAACATGCTTGAATGGAAAATTATCGGTAATTTTGAAGCACTTGTGTAATAACTCCCGATAAATTTTTGGATTCGGCACTTCATTTCAGATACGTAAATCCCATTTTAGTAAAAAAATACTGCGTTGTTGAATCATTTTCATGACTTGCTGGCTACATCTTTGACATCACGATATTCTCAATTTGACCTGATCTTTTGTTTCTTCCAGCATTTCACAACAATGTTATTCGTATTCATAATTGTATACGAAATGTGAGTTATGAGCTGTATTTTTTAATCGGAATGTAGAATGAGGACCAAATATTTTCACAAAAAGTGCGAGGAAATGTCAACGTTTTTTCCAAGAGTGAATCAAACGACTAAAGCACAAAAATCTCTCTTGGAACCAAATTTCCAACCCGCACTGAGAGAGAACCTACATATCGCTCTCGTTCCGCTAAAAATTCCAGGTAAGTTGAAGAAAATGGTGAATTCTTTTGAACTGCATCATATAATGTATGTCGTTTCAGGGTACGGGACGACATATTTTCCGAAGGAAATGCCTCTCGTACATAAGATGTGCTGTGAGTTAGGTGGTGAGATTATTTTTTTTTAATACGCTTTTATTAGCTTGGGTTGTAACTATGTATGTAACGGAATCTTTGAGCATAATTTTCCCCAATTTCCAGAAGTCTGATTAATTTGAAACTTTGCATACGTATCAAGGACCGATGACAATGCAATAATTTGATCATAGTTTTCCATTATCCTTATAAGGACCACCAGGATTAATAAATTCTTTCATAGATCCTCTGTAGTGGAGTAAAAAAGATAGAGCTAGCGCGCGTTCTGCGCATGCCTGCAGTTTCGGACATACTCTTTCGTTCTTTCGTTCGGGCACTCGGCACAGCACAACGGAGGCAGAAACGGTTTCAGGGTAGTTGCGTTCTCACAATGTTCATTCCTTATCTTACATGCGTAGGTGTACATGAGTCTGATACATGCAAATTACTGTATATGATATTTATGTAACATATAATATAGTTCCCAGCGAAATACAACCACGGAACTGCTGAAAGAAGAATGTTGCCAATAATCCTGAGTTGGGCTTCGACCGTTCACAAGATGCAAGGTTGTACAGTTGATCATGCAGTAATTTATCTAGGCTCGCGATTGTTTGCTGCTGGACAAGCCTATGTAGCACTGTCGTGTAAGATCTTTAGACGGTATTCGGATTGAAGAACTTGATTGCTCTAAGTTAACAGGAAGTACCCCATGCAATAGTGAAACTTCAAATGAAATGATGAGATTGCGGAATGATTCGTAAGAAATATCACATTTCCACAAGAAACTAATTGATAAATTGAACTAAAAAATGAAAAATAAATAATAGTTTGAAAAACTAAAAAAACACGCTTTTTTAGCTAACCGAACTAAAAAATAGAAAATAATTTTTAATTACAAAGAGTTTACATTACGGTAGTAGAAGGCTAAACAATCATTCATAGTCAATCAGCTCAAAATAAAATTATGATTAAATTTAAGTAATTAACAGGATAAAGTAATTCAGAGTAAAAAGCGTGGGGTGCATTTTACTACATTTCATAAGTCTCCTCTCAAAGATAATTACCGATAGAATGATTGTAATATATAATATATCAAGCACCCCACGATTTTACTCTGAATTACTTTATTCTGTTAATTACTTAAATTTTATTATAATTTTATTTTGGGCTGATTGACTATGAATGATTGTTTAGCCTTCTACTACCGTAATATAAACTCTTCGTAATTAAAAATTATTTTCTATTTTTTAGTTCGGTTAGCTAAAAAAGCGTGTTTTTTTTAGTTTTTTAAACTATTATTTATTTGATTGTTGGTTTCTATCGATCAATCAACGTATGGAAAATCCGCCCTCATTTGTTGATGCAAATTTTCTATTTTTATTCTGTACAGTTTCCTGTGATACATCCAATTGTGTTTCAAGTTGGAGTCAACAACCACTGCATGAATGTGGCGCAATTGTTTTTGGATTATACAAGTATGCTGCCTCCATCTAAACTTGTTTCTGTAATCGGTGATTTTGACCTTGAATCCACTGGCCTATTGTATCAGTAACGAGTTACACCAAAGGAATGAATTCATGGATGCGGAATTGAATTAATGTGGGGTTGTTTTGAGAATGGGATCGTAAAACTCGCTAAGAATACTGAAATTCGACTCACTCAGATTTTCGTAAAACAGCCTCTATAATAATACTTGTTGCTTTATAAAGAAAATACCCCAGGAACGATTCCAGTGCGTCATGGAAAATTTTCATTATAACTTTGACATACGAGGAGGATATATTTATGTATCAACCTCTCGAATATACCTATACAAGGTGGAAATAAATTGTGGAATATCACGGTTTTATATGAGGGTGAATTCGAATGTGAGAATCTCCGCGAAAAAATGTTTTGATGGTTTTTTCTGTGATTGATATCACTATACAGGGCTTTTCATGATGAGCGTTAATTAGCCGTTTCTGACAAACTATTCAACGGATCAACCTGAAAATTTCACAATATGCATAAATCAATATGGCCTACACGCCTAAAATATTTTAGACGATGCGGCGTTGTCGCTTCTGATATAAAGTAGCGGCTTCTTTGATTTTTCAAATGGAACACCCCGTATATTTCAACATTTTTGAGCTCTACATTCAATTTTAAATTGACTCTGCTCAGATAATACTATTTCTATTATGAACCGTTTTCGAGATGAACTGTTTCAAACGGAAACTGACGTGGTTTTCTTGCTCGTTTTCTTGAATTCATCACTTATTTTGGATATTCAACATTTTTTTATACTTAGTAATATTTCTTTTTGATCCAGTTTTTCAACTGTCTCAGATCAGTCAATTCGAAATTGAACCTTAGAAAAAGTTACAATTTGTATTCATTTAGGTATTGAGGTACAACAGTGCTCATTAATATTTTTCAATAGTGTGCTTTGGAAAAATAAATAAACCAATTATTCAACGCCAGACTTTCGTTGGTGGTTTTGACTGATTGTGATAGCTACCAATTATAATAGAATAATGTCAAGATTAGGTTACAGTAATAATGAAGATTTCTTGATTTTATCAATAATTTATGGTGAATAGAATGAAATAGAATTGCAAGTAGAACATGCCGAGTATTTCATGAAAGATAACTACAACTTCCGAAGCCGAATAATAATGTGATAAATCGACTACTAAAAAACTTTAGGTTGAATGGAACCTTCCGTCCAAAAATCATCCATAAGAAGACTAAAGTGGTTGATGATGACAATAGTATAGTAGTTTTGGGATACTTTCCTGCATTTCCAAATGCTTCTCTGCACGAGGCTGAAAGGGAGATAGATATACCCTACGTGACAATTTGTCGAATTCTTAATAAGCATAAATGGCATCCCTATAAATTCTACTGTGTCCAACATTTGGAAGAGACTGATTAACCTCGTAGAATGAAATTCTTTGAATGGTTACTTGTCAAGACTTAATAGGATGAACATTTCCTTGACAATATCATATGGACAGATGAGGCCAAGTTCACAAAAATGGAGTTTTCAATAGACACAACAGTCATTATTGGGCGCCAGAAAATTCCCATGTTGTCCGCCAAAGGGGTTTTCAAGAAATGGCAATTCAATGTATTTTGTGCCATAAAGAATGGGTCAATTTTGTATATCGAGTTTTATGATGATAATTTGAATGCATCAAAATATGAAGATTCACTGAGGAATGGAATTCAAATGATTTTAAATAATGGACCAGGAAGAGAACGTGTATGGTACCAAATGGATGATGCTCCACCCCATAATTCTCATTCAGTCTGCGAAGCTTTGACTGAAATCTTCGAAGACAGGTGGATTGGTAATAATGGAACTTTTTGTTGGCCTCCTAGAACACCAGATGGCAATCCATTAGATTATTTCGTGTGGGGTTTTATTAAAAATATGGTTTAGTCTACTTCAATAACAACAATGGAAGATATGAAATCGAGAGTTACAACTGCTTTCAATAGTTTGACTCCAGACTTGATCAGAAGCGCTACACATGACAATTTTTTGAAGAGATTACATGTTTGTTTAAGTAGAGGTGGAGATGTGTTTGAACATATTCTGAAATACACTGACGATTGAATTAACTCATTGTTTTCAGTTCGTGTTTCAGCGTTAATAAAACTATTATGTTTGAAGAGAAGTTTCATTCGATGGTTGAAGAGTATTTTAAAAATTATCTTTTCATTGTATTATCTGTGACTAATTGAGAGACATGAAACGAAATCTGTTTTACAAAAATGGGTGATGAACAAGGAAACAATGTCAATTTCCGTTTGAAACAGTTTATTTCGAAAACGGTTCGAAATCTGTATAGTATCATCTGAACAAAGTCAATCTGAAATTGACTGTAAAGCTCAAAAATGTTGAAATATACACTGCGTTCCATTTGAAAAAATAGAGTTCCACTCATTTTTTCATGAGATCAAAGTATCTGCATTTTTTGAAGACCCTGTATGAGGCAAATGAAAATATGACTCGGAGTGGAGATTCTCATAGTATCACTCCACTCCATTTCAAATTTGATCTTTTTAGTGCCAGAGAGTTCAAGATTATCAGCATTTATAAAAGTTCGTGTGTGGTAAAAAAAATATGGAAATTAATTTATATCTTCTAAACGGTAATAGATAGGTATAGAGAAATAGTATATGAATTTGTTGACAAAGTGATAATGAATCATAATATGATATTATATATGGGGTGTTCCATTTGAAAAATCAAAGAAGCCGCTACTTTATAGTAGAAGCGACAACGCCGCATCGTCTAAAATTCTTATTTTAGGCGTGTAGGTCATATTGATTTATGCATACTGTGAAATTTTCAGGTTGATCCGTCGAATAGTTTGCCAGGAACGGCTAATCAACGCTCATCATGAAAAGCCCTGTATAGAGATATTTCATTTTCTTGTGACAAATATCAATATTGGTTTGGAAACGTTGTGCATTTACTACTGAAATTGAAATATCAATGATAGGTCTTTGATTCGATATTCACGTCAGTGAATCTATTTACACTGACCTTATTGTCAATGGTGAAAAAGTTAATTTCAAATCTGACGATATGAGTGAGAAAAAACATCAATCAAGTGCCCTACTAGCACATGTTCCCGGAACGTTCCATTTATGCTCCATCAAGATGAATAAAAACCCTGGTGCGTTGACCGATATGCTTTTGTTTAGCCAATTCCTCGAAGAGTAAAATTACATTTTTGGACGGTAGGTGGTGTTGCGATTTTCTAAGGGTACATTTTCATTGAGGCGGCAGCTTACGAGTGATTTTCGATACCGGCGGTCTCATTGGATAAACTCTTGCGGGATCTTTCATTCACCAATAGAATTTTCAGTTTACAAAATACGTAAGGTCAAGTTCGTCTAATAAAAAGCTATTGATTTTTTTGAAATGTTTGACAGTTCGATTTGAATTTGAATGCATTTGAAAGTTCCTTCAATATTCAAAATGTTGTACCTAGTTCTTGCTTCTTTTCACGTTTTTCTTGTTAATATTCTTAATAAGTGTTTATCGTTGCTGTTCTTGTATTTGTTTGATTTTATAGTGATAGTTAGATTTATTATGAACCGATGTACAAAGCTCAAAATAAAACGTGTAACTTGTAGGAATTACTTATCCCTCATATCATCGGCTCTACATCACATTGAAATTGCATTTTTTTTAACACTATGGAGAGAAAAGTACTTACCTATCTTCGGTTCCTCACAAAGTAGAAAGATAAGATATCAATTTACATTTTCACTCACAACCATTGTTTCGGAAGATTCAAAATCACATCACAATCACTGAGTTTTTGATTTATTTTTCATCAAATTGAAAACAAAAAGAACACCTTATAATCAGTCAAAATGTGATGACTACATAATTTCTAGCATTTCGCGGGAAAGCAAGAAATTGCATGCAAAACATGAGACCATGAAATAAACATAACCTATAAATAATCGAATGGCCGTCGAGCAGACGGATATCATGGCATCACAGATTAAATTTAAATCACGTAAGGTGCGCCTCTGCTGGCAAACTCTCAAAGGCATCTCTTCAGTTAAAATTGATCAAAATCAAGAAAGCGAAAAGTCGAGACAATTTGCTTACAATCTATCAGGTATCAGTCAACATACTAGGGTTTTTATTCATCTTGTGCTCCATATAAGTTGCGATGTCCCGGCAGTCTATGGAATATGCAAGGAACGTTCCATTGAAAATGTTCCCGGAACACACACACACAAAATTATTACAAGAACATATTACTTTGACAAAGACTCGTTGGCAATCGTTGGCCGATTCACTGATCCTGACTGACCATACAGGAAACTCACGACTATTTGAAAATCCCGCGAAGCAAGACCTGTCAATATTGAAATTGTTATTTGTTTTTTTGTTCAATCTCTGTGACGTGACGAAGTGGTAGTTTTGAATCTTGTTATTGTTAATTATTTTCGGAAATGCTTTAGATTACGGAGTGTATATCCCATCTTGGTAGATTATTTGGATAATGTTGGTGTCCGGTTTACCTTATGATGTCGAGTATGGAAATCTTTCATTTGTGCCAAGAGTGAACTTCTAGATGAAGGAATAATTTTCGAAATGAAGAATTGATGAAATTCAACGGGATGAGTGGTTGGGAATATCTCAAAATCAGTGTGAGAAGAAACGTTGCTCTCTTCTGTAGAGATCAATTACCCTAACATCAAACTGATATTATTTGCACTCGATGTGCGTTTCGCTAACAAGATTAGCATCTTCAGGAGGAGAAAATTGATTTCAGAAGATGCTATCTTCAGAAGAAAACTGAAATCAATTTTCTTCTCCTGAAGATGCTAATCTTGTTAGCGAAACGCGCGTCGAGTGCGAATAATATCAGTTTGGTGTAATTAGGGTAATTGCTCTATACAAAAATTCATTCCTGGAATGTCCATTGGTGGCTTATGGGTATTCCCTCAAGATGTTCCCAGAACATCGTCGGAAGGGTCCTGTGCGTACTGCTACGGTAATGCCGCTGGATAGTCTACGAACATTCATGGACGTTCCAACAATATCCCCGTAAGACATTCCCGGAATGTACAGTTTGCCCACAACGGCTTTACCAGTAATGTCCCCGAGATATTCCACGACTTTTTGCGACATTCTCGGAACATATCTGTTGTCGCACATGGAACATTTTAGGAATATACTTGTGCTATAAGGGTAGGCTAGACGATTCGATTCTCAAATGTCATATAAAAATACATGTAAGTACAAGAATGTTTCAGTTTGATACTGAATTGAAATATTTATTTCAATATCGGGTTAGATGAGCAAAGTCATAACAGTGAACCTTAGGGTATGTTCATGAATTGATTGCCATCTTTCGGTATTATGTATGAGTAATCAAGAACATGTGTGATTCAGGCTACGACGTCCGTAAGAAAAACGAAAGAAAACGCACGATTTGGGAACGAAATCACCAGTGACATCTACCAGTTGTATCCATTCCTTCAAATTATATTTCTATATAATTGACTAACTATACCTCTATAAACAATGCTTCAAGATACCGTTTACATAAAATGATCAGAATCACTTGGGTGTTTTTGAATTTCAGGACAATTGTGTACGCGATAATAGTTAGTGAAGGTTTTCGAGATTTTTTGGTTTCTTTTCGGGATAAGAATGAGTGAAAGGGCTGAATTGATTTTACGACTTATGTGGGACGATTAGGCTCACAATATAGAGCCGAAACGGCTAAAACTCAACGAATGTTAGTTCCTTGAAAAAAAAATTATAAACATTTTAATTTGAAGCGAAAATTGTGCAATATCTAAAAAACAGCTGGTTTCGGACGAACAATACGATCAGCACTGTTTGAATTTCATTATTTTGTGGTGGATTATTTCTTCGTAGTTTTTTTTGGGTTCTTAATCTACCACAATCTAAAAACGAAGGATTACTACTTTTACTTTGGGGTGATTGATAACTCTCAAATTCGAATACAAAAAAAGTATTCAATTTATTGTCATATATACGATGATGTTGTTGGATATAACGTTCCTCTCCAAATATTTTTAAATTTTCAAACATTCAACTGAGCACTGAGATGAGGTCATGTCCTGAATGAATGCTTGTTGAGAAAATGAAATTAATGGACAAGACATTGAATTTCCTTTCTAAGCATCAATAAAAATTGAATAGAAACCACGCCTCGACCTCGGAGAGAACCCACAAGAAAGCCATTTAGTGCAAATTCCTTTTTATCAATCTACATATTCCTCGTTGAATTTATAACAGAGTTACGTCCTAATAGAATATCTTATTCGAATTCTTTCTTGCTGGTCGATGACAGAAATTTACATTAAATTAAGAAATCTGGTACAGCTTATCCAATTCATCTAGGCACAAACTCAGATACTTTTCCAATTGCACACTGGTTGTGTAGAAAGAGAGAGAGAGAATATGCTTTATTGTATACATGATGAGTCATGGTTACAAAGCTTTGAAAATAGTATGAAACAATAGATATGAAAAAATATTAAAATCTATACTAGGTGAGAGTGTATACATACAAACACACACACACCCACCTACACATGCATCTGGTACATACATAAAGGAAACACAATAAAGTTATAGGCACGAGTCAATTTTTAAAAAAGATAAAAAAAATATAAATATATCTGAGTCAAATTGGATAACAATGTGTGAAACTATGAATCACATACCTTACAAATATTTAAAAATGATTACCACTAAGAATTACGGAACAAGATTAGGTACAACTATGATAGTGTGTCACTGAAATATATTCTTCAAGGTGGTAATACGGTCTAACAACCAAAATATTTTTCACAGCTTTTCTGAATTGCTTGAGAGGTACTATGTCTTTGATTATATCAGGTAAATGATTGTATATTTTGCATCCATTATAAATGAATGAATCTTTAAATAAAGAGGAAGACGGTTTGGGAAGTTGAATATTATTGTATTGTCTAGTGGAGTAATGAACTTTGGATAAAGCAAATCTGCCGATATGTTCCTTTACTAATGTGACAGTTTTTAAAATATATAATGCCTGTTGGGAATTTCCCTGTATGTTCCATCAGATTTTCCCAAGTAACACATAATATTGGCTGAACCCCGAGTTCAGATTGGTCCAATATAGATACATCGTAAGTGAAAGATTGATGTTGGACTGATATTAATCAATATTGAGAAAACGATATCTCGTTATGAATATTGCTTCAATATTGACAATAAATTTCAACTGTATTTTGTAAGTTCAATATTGAATATATATGGGTTTGATAACTTATTATCAATATCTGAATAACCATATCAGGTGATAATGAATAATATCAGTTTAACAACATTGATATTTCAATATTGTCTGCATATTTTGTATATACTCAATTTTCAACATCGAAATCCAATGTATTTTCGACATTGACATTGTTTGGGAGAGTAGATTAAAATATTGTATTATCACATTAGGTAGCATATCGGCATGATACTGCAATATAGATATGTTAATTCTGATATTGCTTGAATATTGTTTCAACACTGAAATGAAAATATTCAAATAGACATTTTAGAATCACAGCCTGAAAAGGGGTATCGGGATTTTGAAAGGGATCAATTATTGTATTCAAACATATATCAATATCGGATACGCAATATTCATCACGAATTATTCCTAACAAAATTTGGAAAAATTGAAATATCGTCATTTGGTGGATTCCAATACCAGAAAATTACGCCCAGAACATTTGGCACAGCAAGTTTGATATTTCAAATCGCCATCACATAAGACAGTGATCCTTTAGTGTTTCCTCGAATATATTTTATTGTTACTTAAGTTTTTAACATTTTAATGTTGTCTCGAACATAACTAACTCGAAGTCACCACATCTATACCACCCAACTCCTTCTTACAAACAAGTCTCTCCGTGCCGTAGAGTGTATAGTGGTCGACATTGATATATCTCATTCTGAAGGTCGTGAGTTCAAGCCCCGCAGCAGTCGGAGTTTTTTCCAGGTTAGTATTCGGTTAGTTAGTGTGGATGAGTGAAATTTTCGAGTTGACTATTTGATAAAATAGATATGTATAATCCCGAATAATATAAAAAAAAATTAGTGACATCAATCGAATATACATTTTTCGTCGATATATCATTAACAATATTGTACCAATATAGTTGAAACGATATATCCTTACATTGCTTTCGAATGTTGATCTAATATCGCCGAATGTTCACATTTTTTTTGTGGCCAATATGATATCTACAATATGAGGTTGATATTAACGTAATATTGAACCAATATTGGTCTAATATGTTTGTGCTACTTGGGATTTTTGTGTTTTGTTCCAATGAAAATAAAAGAAAGTGAAATAGTTGTTTACTTGTGTGAAATTGTCAATGTTTTAGAATTTGTTGATGTCAGTTATTTTCTAATCGAAAATAAAGAGTATTTTTCCATTTGTCCTTAAATTGATACGAATATTCACCAGGTAGGTGTCTTTTTCGTAATATTGTGGCGACCGTGACAGGACAGTTGTGAAAATGGAAAAAGTTCAAAGACTATTGGAGATCCATCGAGTATCTTTCGAAAGGATTTATGATGCTGTAATACAAGTTCTACAATCACCAGATCCCGATTTGAGTATTGTGAGAGGCAATATACGTCTTCTTGATCAGAAAATGGAGGCCATCGTCGATGTGAATAAACAATATCTAGACTATCTGTTAGACGTTGACTGTCCAGAAGAAAACATAGATACTGTGGTTGAGAAAGCTGACGAATTGAATAGCAGATACAATACATTGAAGTGCCGCATAGACCAATATCTGAACAAAGACTTTCCCAACGTTAATTCTACACCAACTGTATCGAATAACTCCAATCAAGCCAAATCCAATTTAAAACTCCCCAGAATAGAATTTAAAAAGTTTGGAGGAGAAATCAGAGACTGGCTCCCCTTTTGGAGTCAGTTCAAACGAATCAATAATGATGAGTCTTTGGAAAGTGAAGACAAATTTCAATATTTGATCCAAGCTACCATTCCGAAATCTCTAGCTCGTCAATTGGTCGAGAGCTATCCACCCAGCGGAGAAAATTACATCAAAGTAATTGAAAGCCTTAAATCTCGATTTGGTAGAGAAGAACTGCTTGTGGAATTCTACGTTAGAGAACTGCTGAATCTGTTATGAGTAACTTACAGAAGAAAACCTGCCTCAGCACATTATTTGACAAATTAGAATCTCAACTTCGTGCTTTGGAAACATTGGGGGTAAGTTCCGAGAAATACGCAGCAATGTTGTTTCCACTGGTAGAATCCTGTCTACCAGAGGATATTCTCAGGGTTTGGCAGAGAAGTTCCAGTAGTCATACGGATTTTGATTCCGAAGTTAGTTCACATTCTTTTGAAGATAACACAAGAACTCGTATGAATAAATTGATGATTTTCTTGAAGAGAGAAGTGGAAAATGAGGAAAGATTATCCTTGGCAGTATCAGGATTCGATTTGAAATCCAAAAGGAAAGAATTTTCCAGAGAAAACTCAGTTCCATTTGCTTCTGGACTATTGAATCACAAACGATATGTGAAATGTATTTTCTGCAGAAATAGCCATCCCAGTGAAGAATGTTCCGAAGCTCTCAAAATGAAACTTTCCGAGAAAAAGAAAATTTTATCTGACAGAGGGTGTTGTCACATTTGTCTGAAATTTGGACATATTTCACGCAGATGTAGAGTTAAAGTCGAATGTTCAAATTGTAAAAATCGACATGTCTCAATTCTCTGTCCTGAGAATGAGTTTGCTGCTGAAAAAACTCATATACCTCCGGAAAAAGTCGTGGATAACCTTTCCAATCATACCTTCGATGGAGTTTTCCTTCAGACAATTCTTGTTGAATTGAAAAGTCATATTGGATCACGTTATGAAAGAGCAATTATAGATACTGGATCCCAACGATCCTATATAAACAAATTCTCAGCTGAAGAAATGGGATACCAGAAAATTGCCGAAGAAACCATGGTACATGCACTTTTTGGTGGGGCACATTCAGAAATCACCAAACATAATTGTTACCAGATCACCTTGGCAAATTTGAATAAGAAGTATGAATGTAATTTCCGAGCACTGGATCAGCTGGTAATCTGCAGTTCTATTGTTCCTATTAGAGAAGGACCATGGTATGCAGAATTGAGAGATTTGGAGATTGATCTTTTCGACACAAAAGAAGGTCCGATAGAGATTCTTATTGGTGCGGATGTCGCAGGCAAGCTTTTCACAGGGAGAAAACATACTTTGAAATGTGGTTTGGTCATCATGGAGACACTTCTTGGATGGACCCTGATAGGAAAAGTAGCATCTTTGAGTCCAGAAACTCACAGCTCCACTTCAATGATGGTTACAGCGTTATTATGTAAATCTCACGATATTGCTGATTTATGGAAACTAGATGTACTTGGTATATCCGATCCCATAGATAAACTTTCTCAGAAAGAAACAGAGCTTGCAGTGATGGAACATTTTCAGAAAACCGTTTCAATCAATCGTGATGGGAGATATGAGGTTGTTCTTCCATGGATAGAGGGACATCCACCTCTACCAAGTAACTTCGAAGTGGCCAGACGAAGACTAGATAATTTGAAGCTCAAACTCAACCAAGATGGATGTTTTGAAAATTATGATGCAGTTTTGAAGAATGGTTATCAGAAGGCGTAATTGAGTTAGTTCCCGAAGAAGAAATCTGTAAAGAAAGTCACTATTTGCCCCATCGTCATGTCCTTAAACCAAATAGCTCTACAACAAAACTGAGACCAGTTTTTGATGCTTCTGCGAGAGTCAAGAACCATCCATCCTTGAACCAATGTTTGGAGAGAGGAGTCAATCTCATAGAACTAATTCCTTCCACCTTACTACGATTCAGATTGAACGAGATTGGTGTTATATCTGATATCAGGAAGGCTTTTCTGCAAATAAGCCTTTCCGGAATTGATAGAAATTTTCTTCGTTTCTTATGGTACAATGGAGACAAGCAAATTACCCACTTCAGGCACACCAGAGTAGTTTTTGGTGTAACTTGTAGCCCTTTCCACCTAGGAGCAGTAATTGATCATCATTTGAGACAGAAAATCGATGAGATTCATTCGAGAAATTCCCGGTACTCTCAGCCTATTGTTGAAAAACTGAAAAAGAGTTTCGATCCGATAGGATTTTCATGCCCTGTATCGTTATTCCCGAAACTAATTTTACAAAAAATGTGGACGTTGAAAATTGGTTGGGATATGGTTGTCCCAGAAGATGTCGAAAAAACTTTCATGGAATGGCTCAGAACTCTGAACATCTTGTCACAACTGAAAATTCCTTGTTGTATATCGAAGGCAAATTCAAACGAATGGAGTTTACATATGTTTGCAGATGCCTGTAAAAATTCCTATGCAGCTGCAGTTTTTCTGAGATCAGAATGTTATGGTATTCCTCATATTCAACTTGTTCAAGCAAAATGTAGAGTTTCACCTATTAAGAAGATATCTATACCAAGATTGGAATTGATAGCCGCGAATATTGGAGTAAGGCTTTTATCTTCTGTAATTGAAACTCTTGAGAAAAAGGACATACCTCTATTCTGTTGGTCTGATTCAAGTACCGTTTTATCTTGGATCAGAAGAGAAGATCAATGGAAACAATTCGTTTGGAACAGAGTACACGAAATCAGATCCTTGACAAGAATAGAAAATTGGTATTTTGTTCCTGGGCAAATGAATCCAGCAGATTTGCCATCAAGAGGTTGTACTTCCAAACATCTGTTGGAGTCTCGATGGTGGGAAGGCCCAGCTTGGTTATTACGTCCTAAAAACGAATGGCCATCTCAGAATTTCGAGGTAGACGAGATATCTGTTACAGAAGAAAAGAAAAAGGTGATATCCTCATACCTGTGTAGCCAAGAAGACTGTGATTGGTATTATCGATACTTTTCAAAATATCAGAAGATCGTGAATCTCATTGGTTGGTTGAAGAGATTCATTCATAATAGTCGTGGGAATCATAAAATACAAAATAGTAAATTGACCCTGACGGAAATCGAAAATGCAGAAAAAATTGTACTCAAGTTAGTACAACGAGAAGCTTTCAGTGATATCGACGATAAAAACCTATTATCTTTACAACCATACAAAGATGATGATGGTTTATTCCGACTGAAGACAAGAATTGTGGAACGTGATGATGTTTTTGATTTTCTTCACCCTATAATTTTGCCATCGAGTCATCCTGTTGTTGTCAGATTGATTGAAAAATGTCATATTGAAAATTGTCACATCGGAACACAAAGTTTGCTGAGTATGTTACGTGAAAAGTTTTGGATCATCAGAGGAAGACAGACAGTGAAATCTGTCGTCTCAAAGTGTATCGTTTGTCGAAACCAGGACGTGAAGAAAATGGACACTCCCGCAGTACCATTGCCTGGAAACCGAATCAAAGATGCAGCTGTGTTTCAGATCATTGGAGTCGATCTAGCAGGGCCGCTTTTCATCCGTGAAAATACCAAGGTATGGGTTATCATTTTCACCTGTGCCGTATATAGAGCAGTGCATCTGTAATTAGTCTCAAGTTTATCTACAGAAAGTTTCCTACAAAGTTTTCGGAAATTCATAAGCAGACAAGGAAGACCGTCAATTGTATACAGTGACAATGGAACAAATTTTGTAGGAGCTGTTAATGCTTTCAAATGTGTAGATTGGAGCAAAATTTCGGAATATAGTGTTGTACATCGAATTTCATGGATATTTAATCCACCTACCGCAGCTTGGTGGGGCGGTTGGTGGGAACGACTCATTCGGTTGTTAAAACAACTTCTCCGAAAAACTTTGGGAAGAGTATCCCTTTCATATGAAGAATTATCCACAGTTTTGTGCGAATGTGAGGCGGTTATGAACTCTAGACCCCTAACTTATGTTTCTGAAGATAGTCGTGATTTTGTTCCTATAACACCATCGATATTTCTTCAAGAAATACGACAAACTCATGTTCCTGATATTGACGAAATTGATGAGCAGTGTCTGAGTCGTCATGCTAAATATAGGAAAAGACTCAAAGAAGAATTGAGAAAACGATTTCGAAGTGAATATTTGAGTAACTTGATAATGCGTCGTCAAAAATGTCAGTCGACTGATGTCAAAGTTGGTGATGTTGTCATTGTTGGAAATGATTCTTCGAAAAGAATTGATTGGCCCCTTGCAATGGTGAAAGAAGTTTTTCGAGGAAAAGATGGAAAAATCCGGGTTGTTCGTTTGAAAACCAATACCGGTAATCTAACAAGGCCTGTGCAGCGGCTATATCCTCTGGAAGTAAGTCACAGTGATGAAGTGAAAGAACTTCGATCAGAAGCAAATAAAAACCTGAATTCTGCAGAATTTCGAGATGATATCCATCAAGATAATCATTCAGATCATGAAAACGACTGTACAGTTCCTGAGGAAAATGTTGCTACTGTAACAAGATGCGGAAGAAAAGTTAAATGTCCGAAAAGATTTGGAGTATAATTGATGTCATTATTTCATGGACATGACATAAGGTGGGAGAATGTTGGGAATTTCCCTGTATGTTCCATCAGATTTTTTTGTGTTTTGTTCCAATGAAAATAAAAGATAGTGAAATAGTTGTTTACTTGTGTGAAATTGTCAATGTTTTAGAATTTGTTGATGTCAGTTATTTTCTAATTGAAAATAAAGAGTATTTTTACATTTGTCCTTAAATTGATACGAATATTCACCAGGTAGGTGTCTTTTTCGTGATAATGCCATTACTGTAAGAATACCGAATTATTTAAATCAAGGTTTGCAGGAGTCGCGATAATTAGCTTTAGACATATATCAGATAGCACGTTTCTGTAAAACCAGAACACTATTGAATAAATAGTTACTACAGCTTCCCCAGAATGCAATACCGTAGCGCAAACGGGATTCGATTGAAGAATAGTAAATCAATTTTGCGGATTGCAAATCTAATTCCTTGGCAACCAGTTTAACAAAACACCCAGATGATATGTTTTTCCTCAATGCTGAAATATGTTCATCAAATTTTAGCTTACCATCAATGAATAGTCCTAAGCATTTAGTATATTCTTTACTTTCAATGCTATCTACACCGAGATCGATATCATCAAGCGTACATTCGAAAGTAATTAGATTTGTTTTTTGAATATTAAAAGAATATATTACACTCACACCATTTACAAATTTTGGATATATCTTCAATGACTATTTTATTTAAATTCTGGAGAGACGGACTGTGCCAGATGATAGTAGTATCATCCGCGAATAATGTGAATCTATCTGAAATATGTATGCTTGTCAAATCATTTATATATAATAGGAAAAGAACTGGACCTAGAACAGACCCTTGTGGAACGTCATATCTAATTGTTTCTAATGAGGAAGGGTCTGTAGACTTGACAATTTGATTTCTATTCAATAAATAAGACTCAATCCACTGATATGAAAGTCCTTTAAAACCATAATAGTTCAGCTTCCGCAGCAGTATTCCATGATCAACACAATCAAAAGCCTTGGAGAAATCACAGAACACTGCCGCAACCGCTTCCCCCTCATTGATTTCGGTATAGATATCATACAGTCGGTTAAAAATGGCATCGTTATTATACTGGAAACCAAATTGAGAATTGCTGATAATATTATGTTTGGTAAGAAAGTTTACGATCCTTACTTTCACCAATTTTTCCATGAGCTTGGCAATCGTAGGTATAAGTGCGATTGGACTATAGAGGGATCATTAGGGTCACCTCCTTTATCTACTGGTACTATAACTGAAGTTTTGAATTGTTCCGGAAATATTCCAGTGTTGAAAGATTGGTTTATCAGGTGAACGAGTATTTCAAGTGCCTCATCAGGAAGGTTCTCAATGATAGTTATGGAGATTTCATCAATCCCAGTTGATTTTTTATTTTTTATTCTAGATACTACTTAGTTCTTGAAGTTCCGTTTCGTGCAAGACAAAGGTTTCTACTATTTTGAATCGTTCGAAATTCTCTAGGGTATGATGTTATGTTTTCTGCTATTTTACCTGCGACTGAGCTGAAATAATTACTCCAGAGTATTAGGTGAAATAGGTAAATCATTTTTGGCTGATTTTCCTCTCAGTTCGTTAATTATTTTCCAAATTTCAGAAGTTTCATTATCCGATTCAATTATTTTATTTTTATAATGACACTGTTTAGCCTGTTTTATTATTTTCCTATAAATATTCCTATACTGGGAAATAGTTGTGAAAACTGTCATTCATGGTAAACTTTCTTAAATAATGCTAGCAACGCAATTTTTTTGGGGATATTTTGATACCTTTAGTAATCCAAGTTTTTGTTTTTTCAGTTTTAATTTTTCGAATTGGAAATGATTCGTTGAAGACATATAAAAGGGAGTTGTGGAACTCTGAGAATTGAATATTATCATGGAGTGAAAGAATCTTTCCCCAGTCGATGTTTGAACATCTTTTTTGAAACTTACTGTAATTACTTTCACTAAAAATCCTTCCAAACCTATAATTCATTAGATTCTTGTCCAAGCTAATATTAAAGGTACAAATTATGGCTACATGATCAGATAAGCCTGATGGTAATACTTCACATGATATTGAATCATCATCCATATTAGAGCGTATGTAATCTATAGTTGATTCTGAATATTGTTAGATTCTTGTTGGCGCATCAACATGCATCATTAGGTTACATGAATCGAGAAGATTATTCAAATATAGTGTTTGATAGGAATTCTCACTGTGATTAACATTGAAGTTACCAGTTGATATGATTGTAGAAGAAATTGATAACTGATCAAGAACCTGTTTCAAATGATTGAAAAACAGGTCTATATCAGACGATGGAGCCCTGTAAATGCATAAAATATACATATTGATTTGCTTACAGTATATAGCTGAAATCTCAAATGATCTTCCAATAGTTAAATTTGATATTATATTCTCAAATTTTAGCTTCTCAGAAAGAGATTTTTTAATAAGTATCATTGTACCACCATGAAGAAATTCAGATCTGCAGTGAATTGATAAAATTGAATAATCAGCCAAAAAAAAAATTAGCCAATGTTCAGTTAATAAAAGAATATTAGGTTCGCCTATACTAGTCAATAATGCATAAAGTTCATTACTCTTGTTCCTAGCCAATTGAATATTAAGTAACATCAACGATATTGACTTTTCAGTCCTGACTTCATCTATAAAAAAGGTGTAATTTTCGATTAATCACAATTAGTTTAAGTATCAGCATTTTCGAATTGTTCTTGAGTGATTTCTGTCACACCACAATCATAACTTGATAATAAATTATTTGTTTCTGAATCCCAATTATCTCTGAGATCCATTAATCCTTTGGCAATATGATTTTTAGTGCCTTTTTTTAATGAAAACCCATCTGTTTTGTAGTTTTTCCTTGAATAACATTATTGCACTCAAAGAAACGTGTTGTACAGCTGATAAGTCTAGAGAGATATTTCTTGAAATTCAAATTGCTTTCATAAATTACTTGATTTATATGTGCAATGTCGTATCTAAATGGCTCTGAAATGATTATTGTACGGGTGTGAGCAGATTGTTCAACGAATTCCTTAGCTATCATCTGGCTTACTTGATTTGTCCGCGGAATGACAATATCATCGTGTGTGTAATTGTTAGATAATTTGAGTGCAGTTCGAGCAAACTCTCTATCACTGGCTCCTTGCTTTACAATAGAAGATACAGTTTAAAATAGGGTTTTATTTGACATGTAATTATGTAAAAACACCTTCTAGGCATAAATTTCAACACAGTAAACACATACAATGGGTGTTTTTTGATCTTAGTATACTTCACAGAGATTGCTGGGCATATAGGTTATCAGTTCTGTGCCAAGATGGATTGGATAAGCTGTAACTCGCTGAAATGTTGGAACAAATCACTCTGGATTGAGTGCAGAGTTATTCTGTTGGAGTCTCTTTCCAGTTATCCGAATCAATTCAAAAATATTTCTCAACAGGAAATTGCGGTGGATTGCAGTATTGCCGCAATAATAGATATAAAAAATATTTTTCAGTAGTCAGTACGAAGGTATTTAAAACTGAAATATTTCATTTGTCATGAATAATCAACAGAAACAATTTGATAAAACCAAAAAGTATAAATGATACACGAAAAATCTGAGTTAAATCACTATGAGGGGTAGCTGAATTCAAAAAAATAGATCATGATCAATACCATTTGTGATAGTTGATAAAATAACTTGAAAGGCTTTCCAACAATAGCACAGTTCTGTAATGCGCAAGGAACAAACTTACAGATAAACATATTTCAATTTTTACATTCTCATCAAATACCAAAAAATCATCCTGGTAGACTTTTTGTTGACTTCTCTTATTAGTAATGTTAACTGACCCCCTAGCGTTATATGTTTGTCTATCATCTTTTTGTTTTACACTGAATAGAAAGCTACACTAATAGAGATAAGAGAGAATCTGAATTATCACACATCCATTCATCTGCAGGACAGTTGGAATAACAATATGTGTGCACTTCAATTTTTCCATTCATACAGATATTTACTTCTTCATTATGCCACAAAAAACATGAATGGTAATTGCATTGCCCTAGAGGAAAATATTCTCGTCACCACAAACGAAATGAATTGAACTCATGTTTCTCTATAATCAAGTGATTTTCGAAAACTCAAAAAAAAATGTTAACATTCATACAAAGAACAAAACTTTATTGTATTACATTCATTGCAAAAAAGTTTATTGTTCAAAAGCCAGACAAAAAACCTAAATACTTTTTTGCTTTGTTTTCAACTGTCAAGAGGAATAAAATACTTGTTGGAATCATATAATGAGTCATTCACTCTGAATCTGTTCAGAGGCTTACTTTCATTCAGTTCAGAAACCTCATTATGCTAATTACAATTTATTATATTTGGGTTTTGGACTTCCATTCCACTTCTGAATGAATGGCACACGACCGTGGAAACTGATTCTAACTGATAAAATACGAACCCAGAGCTGCCAGATCCACGTTATTTCAGCAAAGCTCAAATTTGAGAAATAACTTCGTGATTAAGAAGTTATGAGTGACTGCTAGCATTAACATTGGAACTTTTCAAAATGTTTTGCAAGATGAATTCTGAAATTGAGGTAAGATTTTCACTTCAGTTTCAGAATTCGTCGACACTTCAAGCTCTCTTCTGATGATAGTAACAAGTTTTATCCATTCCGGCGAAGAATGGATCTCAATAATTCTGCCATAACGAATTGACAAAAGCAGCATATATCCAAGTTTGTTTTTTATACGTAGCGATTTACATAACATTGTATGCATTTTCAAAATATCACAATCGACTAAAGAACTTCAATTATTGACCTTTTGCTCTAACTGACAATGTCATATATCGCTGATTGAAAAAGTATAGTGTTTCACATGAATGTACCAAAAAAAGTTTATGCAAAAAATCAAGATTGAATACTTCTTCGCAATTGTTGCATAAATAACAGTTGTAGAGCCATGAGGCAGTTATAGGTATCAATTATATCACCTTCTTCAGAAAAATCTGATAATGATTGAATGCTATTCTTGTACATCTATTCTCTATACAGGGTGTAACTGAATGAGTGTAAAACTTTCAAGAAGGTGATTCCCCATCGAAAAAAAGATAGGATCTATCTATATAAAAAAACTTCATTGGAGCATTCCTTGTTAAGATACAGCCACTTTTTGTTCAGAATGAAACAGGCTATCGGAAATAAATTTTCAAATGGTAAACAAATAATGAGAAAAAATTTACATAAGAAATACATTTTAGGGGTTTCCTTTTCCACCCCTTACAACCATGGGGTAAATATTGTAACTTTTTCAGTGCTTGTGAAAAATATTGTTATACAAATTTTATGTACCCCCTTTCAGGGGCTGTATCTCAACAAGGGATGCTCCAATGGAGTTTATTTATATGAAAGATCCTGTCTTTTTTTCGATGAGGAATCACCTCCTTAAATGTTTTACACTTATTCAGTTACACCCTATATAATTTCTATCTCTATGTTCTCTGCGAATATCTCTTCCGACGATCTAGAAACTGGCCGTATCCATATAAATACAAACAAGCACCACCCTCTCAGACGCGATATCCCAGCATTATCTGAGGAGGGAATATGCTCGACATAAGGTTGTGGCATATACAAATTGGAAGGCTCGGTCACCTACATATCCACGTTATATACGGTTGGATGAAAATATTTTCGATAGGGAAATTCAAATCGTGAAATCTTCCCGTGTTACGAATATCGATGAGAATGAACGAATGATATAATAGTATCAGTCACGCTGCAAATAATGTGTAACGATTTTCAGATTGATCGTGTCACGAACGAGACATGTAATAATAATGAGGTGAGAGCCCGCAGGAAGTTGAGATATAGTCCAGTAACTGAAGATCCGAAACTAGGGAAAGCTGTGAACAAGTCTATGTGTTCTTCACTTGTGGCTCAATTTGTAGGTCGTCACAGATGTTTTCAAAGGACAAAAAACTTAACACGATTGCGTTCATGGCAATGACCGAAAATGCCCCCCCCCCCCCAAACCCAGAAAAATGGGTTTCCCGCCAATAGCTGGCTAAATATACGAATTAGAGAATTTTTCAATTCTTTCAATTTGTTCCACAGATTCTACATAACTCCGAAATCGCATGAAAAATGTGAATGAACAAATGGATCATTTATAAGAACGTGGAGAAAGCACAAAAAAAAATCAGAGATCATTCAAGACCCCCCAAGGACCCACTATAAAGAAAAATTATCGATAAAAGACTATTTTTGAAAAAATTGTTAAGAAATTAATGAAACAGTGTCGAAATGGTGCGGAAAAAAATTTTCACAGCTTATTGAATCTTTTTGCCAAATAGGAAAGAACTTCGAAATACATGAAATGATAGCTATGGGTTTCCTCATTATCTTGAACTTTGAATCATTGAAAAATGTCAGTTTTTGCCTGAGTTATGAAACAATTCGTCCGCCTGCCTCCAAGCGAATGCATAGACAGAATTCCTATAGAGAAAGCGGCAGCTGAAATGAGGAGAGTTTTGGGTCCCTTTATCTCGAAAACTGTTGAGTTTTCGGAAAAAATGTTAGGTGGCATTTTTGTAGATAATGAGACGATCTTTAATTTTTGTGTGAATAAAAATTATCTAATTCGTATATTTAGCCAGATATTGGCAGGAAACCCATTTTTCTGGGTTTGGGGGGCAATTTTCGGCCATTTCCATGAGCGCAATCGTGTTAAGTTTTGGGTCCTTTGAAAACATCTGTGATGATCTACAAATTGAGCCACGAGTGAAGAACTCATAGACTCATTCACAGATTCATCCCTTCATTTACTGGACTAATATACAGTAGCATAATTTCGGATAGTCGATTCTGGCATTTATTTCTATGGCACTGGGAGTCCCTGTGCCATTTTAAAAATGAGAAATTTTAGGTTTGTTCAGTTCATTGTCATACAGTTAACGAAATGCGATCTCTTTCCTAACCCCCATTCGTTTCAAACCATCCTGAATACATCAAACACCGAGAGAAATCACATGACTAGCTACTATTTGACTTGGAAATCTGATCTGTTTCAGGTCTATTGATGGAATACTGGTCTTCTGTTGAACATTTCATTTCTTGTTATGGTTGGTTCCCTTTTGAACTATGAATACAGTGAAGAGTGACCTCAATTGAATCATATATCTATTGATACTCATGCTCTCCCTACACCATACCCAGAGTCATTCCCCAATATTGTTCTAAAATTGTTCGTTTCCGATAACCAGCTGACGAACGTCAACCCTCAGAAGTCGAAACTTGTGTGAGCAATGGACCAACGAGGCCTTACCTTTTAACGTGCGATTACCCAGCACGGTGGCCCGGCGAGGATTCGAACCCCGGCCTTCCGCTTGACAGGCAGATATTCTAACCACTACACTACCGAGACCACGACAGAGAAATACTCCTCAAAATACTTATTACTAAAAAATCAATCATCTTCACCAGAAGTTTCAGAACCCACAGCTTCGAAAAGCACCATATCCACATTTATTCGTTTTCACGAGGTTTCGTGAATATTACAAAATATCTTTTCATGACAGCGTGAATATGGAACAAGACCCTCTGAGCTGATAAATTCTTTTAATCAGCCATTGTGTCCATTACAATATGCTCCATTCATCCAGAATTTATTTACACCAGCTGTTCTCTCCCAGACTGTTTGGTAAACGATTAAAAAAACGTGAATGAGAGGGGCGAAATACACTGACACTTCCATACTTTATCTCATCGCGGTTATTTGTCTTCCATGAAATTGAATGGGTGCCCCAATTTTCAGAGAAGTGGAAAACAAATACCGTATGTAGCGTAAACTCATATACAGCGATGTATTCAATAATCCTGTGTGGTAGAGAATTTCAATTCATTCACAGATATAAAAGAATCCCCACTGCGATATAGCATTCCCAACCAGCTGGATCGATGAGAGATCTCGGAAGCTGAGAATGATGAGAAACAGGCTCTGTGTTGCAAGTTTTGAATGTATCTGAGAGCCTGAAACGAACCTGATAGTCAAAGTCGGTGAGCTATATGAAAAAATGTGGTATTGTTCAGCATACCCTGGATGAATGTCGTAACATCAGTGAAAGCACTTCGAAATATGATGATAATAGGTTTTGTTGAAAGTTTGAAATTTTTTTTGAAGTATTCAATTTGGGATTTCAAGCAAAAAAAAATGTCTCCCTAACATGATAATTGATCGACTTATGATCAAATTAAGATCGGTACCCGCCTTTTTCTACCGTAAGAATCTGTGAAAACAACCCCCAAAGTACCTCCTAACTGAAATTGATCGCTACCCTTCTGTGGTTCCCTGTACTATTAATACACTCACGAAGTTTGACCAATTTAAAATGCCTAATTTTAGAAAAAATGGAGTTTGAAGAGAAAACGATTTTTTCAATTTCGTGTTTTTAACCCTTTTCTTGAAATTATCTCCCAAAATAATGAAGATACGAAAAAAACGATAAAGTTCAAAATTGTGCATTTCTTAATGACAAAAATTTCCCTGTGTGCAGATTTTTTGTACAGAGAATATTCGGCGAGATATAGCCATTTAACACCTGCATTTACGATCGAACATCACCTTATTCAAGCGCTTTGAACTCTCCCCTTTCAAAAATTAGGGGATCTTTAGTAATTTGATACACAAAGTCTTATAGCTGTTGAAAAGCGCTACAAAATCGTTTCTGGAAAAATGTGTCTATCACCTAAAATGAAGGAGCTATTGCTTGAAAAACCGATCAATTTTCCATTTTGAAAAATTGTATATATATATATATTGCTGACTAGTTAGGAAATGAGTGAGACAATATTTGGGTATGCAGCAGGCCAAAATAGTGTACTCTCTTAACACAGATTCCAAGCTTTCGATAATCTTTATTATCATCATCAGGGATGCTACAATATGGTGAAACGAGCAGTTAGATCCATGAAGAGAGATCAGTCAAACAACTTATAGTGTAAGTGAGGTTAAACGGCACGATAAATAAAATTTTTTGGACACAACATATCTGCGCGTAGACTAAAACACGACAGTCAGGACGTTAACGAACAACAATGTTTCACATAATAAAACACTTTTTAAATTTTTTAAAACCACCTGTTTGTTCCTTGATGAGGAAACGCCGAACACGCGGGAATAATCAGAATGGCGTTGACAAAAGACAACTGTCTAAATGGCGCATGTGCAGTGCCAACCAATGAACTTGGGCATCGTCATTATATTATATTATATATATATATATATATATATATATATATATATATATATATATATATATATATATATATATATATATATATGCGAAATTGGTATTCTGGGAGTTTATCCGTTGATTTGTCGGTATTGACTTTCGACGTTTCGCCAACATCTCAGTTGGCATTTTCAAGAATGTTACTGCTCCTACTTGGTGCTAGCAACTGTTGTTTGAAAAACTTCTGCCAGTTTTTAAATGATTTCTCGGTCGTAAATTGTAGCCGATATGATCTGCTCCCTCAGCCGTCGGATTGATTATGGTTGTCGGACTTTTGGCTAATGACTGTTCAGGTAGTAACGGTCGGTCTGGTTTGTGGTGACCTGCATCCACCGAAGGACCATTTCCTGAACTGTTATTCTTTTTGTTGATGAGGGCCCTCCAGACATTTGGAATATTTTGGGAGTCGTCTCTTTTGTTTATTTCTCCATGTTTTTCTATCTCGATGGCTTCCCTAATTTGGCGTGTTCTGAAATGGTTCACCTGCGCTATTTGCTTTGCTGCCTCGAAATTTATTTTGTGACCCGTCTGGTGGTGGTGTTGAAACAGGGCGAATGTTTTGTCCTTATGCTATTTTTGTGTTCCTGCACTCTAGCTGACATTCTCCTATTCGTCTGGCCAATATATTGCTTATCTCAGTCTCCGCATGTGATGCTATATACTCCTTGGTTTTCGAGAGGGATCCTGTCCTTTGGTCTCGGTAAGCAAGACGAAATGGTCCTTTGCGATAATTCAGGAGAAAATATTTTATATATGATTGAAAAAAAATCAAAATATTCTTCTATTATTGTTGATTGCACTCCAGACATGAGCCATCAAGATCAAATATCTGTCTTTATCAGGTTCGTAAATTTAGAATCAACATCAGAGAAAATTGTTGATGAGGAATGTTTCTTACATTTTGCTTCAATAGAAGACACAACAGCCCAGGGCTTACAAAAACTTTAGACGAACTTAATACACCTTTATACGATATGAGAGGCAAGGGTCACGACAATGGTGTCAACAAGCGAAGCAAGCATGCCAGTTTACAAAAAAAGATCCTAAATTTTAATCCAAGATATTTTTTCGTACCTTGTACCTCGTACCTTTACCTTGTTGTAACCACAGTTCAAACTCGGTTGTAAATGATGCAGTTAGTGGAAACAACTCTAGCTGGCAATTCTTTTCTTCAGTTCAAGTTCAGTTCAGTTGAAATTTTTTACTTCAACTAATCGTTGGACTGTTTTGAAAGAACATATTTCCAATTCAACATTCGAACCACTTTCTGAAACTAGATGGTCAAGCAGAATTGATGCCATTATTCATTTAAGGTATCAGCTTGGGTTTATCATTATTGTGGTATAATTTTCGACTATATTATAAAAGTAATTTATTCTATTCTGTTCCAAATGCGAGGTAGCTTTTCGAATTTTGTTGACAATGCCTGAATCGACAAATTGGTTGAGGCTTTCGCGGCCGAGGTTTTCAGTATCACAACTTTTGTTCGGATTTGAAGGCCGTCGGTTTTAAAATCTTCCTGGGCGACTCTCTTGCTTCTGGAGAGGCTCAAACATCTTGAGTTTAACTCCCATGATTGTGTATTACGACTTCTTGAAGCATATTTATATGGATACAGGTAATTTGGATTTCTAAAAACTATATCTAGATTCGGAGAATTTTCATAAATGATGTTGGGTTTACTTGAATTTTGTCCTGGTGTCTCCAGTGGACTTGTTGGAAACACTTTTTTGATCCCCTTGTGACGCCTCATTGATAACAACATCGCATTTGGATCGGTAGTTTGTAATTTCGTCTCTGAAAAATTCAATTCGGTCAAACTCTTCTGATGCTCTTCTTCAGTAGGATTGCTCGAAAATATTTTTTCTCTGATTATCTCCTCCAATGTGAATATTCCATCAGCCTTGTCTTCTAGTCGTCGCGTCGTAGAGCCGCTAGAACCTGTTCTCTGCTTATTGGCTTCGTTAGTGCTACATCCAGGTCATTGGTAGTTTTGATGAATAGTCTCCGCAACTGCTCCCTTTCTCTCTTGAGGTTCTCCATCGATATTCTGTCCTGTCAAGGTCGCCAAATGTTATATCTCGATGGAAAACCGTAACTTTCAAGGGAAACAAAATAACTTTGACTTCTCTACCGGAAGACTTCATATTTGACAACAACAACATTTCGTTTTTTTTTGGTATGCATGGTAATATTAAATATACAGTGTTTGGAGAAAATTCAAGTAAACCCAACAAATATCTATTGTCTTAATCACTTTATCTGGATCCAGAGAATTATCATTTGTATTAATTGCCGCACTACTTGTGGTCATGATGTTTGTTATTCCTGAACATCCTAAAATGGGATTCCATTGTCGGGTGAGGTGCATAGCTTTTTCTTTTCTGTTGAATTCATCCGTATACTCGTGGATCTATATTGCCTTCCGTATCAGTCGGCTATGGTATCCGTGGTTGGGGGCAATGAGTGGAGAGAACTGTCTCCAAGTTAGAGTCAATTAAAAACTACTTAAGATCGCAATGGGCCAACAGCGGCTCTATACTCTGACAATCATATCGATTGAAAGTGATTTGTTGGACAATATAAATTTGACTGATCTTATTTCTGGATTTTCCAGTTAGGAAGCACGTAAAGTTACTTTTATTTAGTGGTTATTTAACTTTATTCAGGTTATTTAGATTAGGAAAGTATTTCTTATTTAAAAAATGTTTATTTTTTTGTTTGGAATTGAAATGTTCATTTTTGCTTCACACTTGTATTATTTATTAATTAGCGTCCAGGGATTATGTTGAATGTACATGATATAAATTCGTATGCAATTTAAAAAATATATGCACTAAAAAAGGCGTTGTGATCATATTTGCATGACGCGAGGCGATCGACCAGGTTGAAACGGCCCTGTGGATACATTTTCAAAAAATATCGCTAGGAACAAATGGATTTATTGATCCATACAAAATTGAAGTGCACGGATTCGTACATGTGCTGATGATTAACGAAGTATTTTTAGAAAAATTCTAATTGTGTTAGTATGTGTCAGTATTGAACGAAAGTTATATTATGTTGTTTCGTTTGTTGTTATAACATTATACCTTTTGCCATTCCGTTTCATCTCTTCAGACTGTCGAAGGAAATGGGGTAAAGAGTTTGTTACAGGAAGTGATCACCCTGGGCGACCCTGGGAAGCTGGATCCGAATGAATATTTGGCGATGACCAGGAAGAACCTACGTTTAACAGTGGGATTTCTGACTGGACACTGTCAACTAAGGAAACACCTCCATATTATGGGGCTAGTGGACACACCTCTATGCAGGAGGTGTGAACAGGAAGATGAAACTGTCAGGCATGTCTTAAGTGAATGTCTGGAGCTATCGTCGATAAGACAGTGTGTGTTCGGTGAGTCTTGGCCTACACCTGCCGATATTAAGGAGATGTCCCCTGGTGACCTGTCCTCCTTCCTGGATAAGGCAGGATGGACAA
The DNA here is from genome assembly GCA_032362365.1 of Zygogramma bicolorata. Taxonomy (NCBI): domain Eukaryota; kingdom Metazoa; phylum Arthropoda; class Insecta; order Coleoptera; family Chrysomelidae; genus Zygogramma; species Zygogramma bicolorata. Next base: position 152,166 of record JAVJAQ010003892.1, read on the forward strand.
TGTCCTAGGAGAGCGACTCTTCGGGAGGATGTACAATGGGCCATATTGTGGCCTAAGTGCTGTGGGCCCACAATCACCCTCCCTACTCTACAGATACAGTACGTTTATTTATGCTGAGGTGAAACAACCTGGATTTCGGGTTCGTAGGTAGACAGATCAGAATTGTGACGTTCCTACAAGGTTTTTCCTGGTAACTGAGTATTTTTTTCTCTGTGATTGGTGGAATTCACATCCTATCTTGTGTGAATATAAAATATATCCTTTCAGTTGACTAGAATTACCACTCATTCGTTTAGTAACCAATAAAGGAACTAGCATATTCACGAGTGGGAGTGGAAAATAGTAGTTTTAACAACAATAGTGGATATGGTGTCCGTATTACAGGAGGACGATGTGGCCAAAATCCATTCGAGTCATACAGTTAATTTTTTCTTCGGTTAGGTAAATTCTTTAGAACTCTCTTTCAAGTATCATATTTATAATCAATTTCAGATATACAATATTTTTTCGATATATGTGATGAAATCAAAGGAAAGCAAAGCAAAAGAACCCTTGTTGGATTCAATATTATTTAATTCTTGCCGATGACAGCCTCCGGAAATTTAAGAAATTAAAAGGACCTGAGAAGGTAATCGGTCGAAAAAGTACAAAAAACTTTCGGTTTTGGTGAGACTCAAACCAACGACTATAAAGTGGAACGTCTCAGAGGGCATACGCCTTAAAGAGGCCATTTGGGTTCTACAGTTTGGTTAATTAATCTGTTATAGAAAACACTGATACACTAATCAGTTACAATGGAATTGATGAAAAATTGACAGTGACGAAGTTTTAGAATTCGCAAAGGAAGCCGTGATTTTGAAGATGAAATGTTATGCGTAAATACGATGGGAAAAATAAAGATATTACAATAATTGTTATAATCCATTTCTGCCAATAATTTATAGATATAATTCACAGAAATCATTAATTTTTGAATATATTTTCTCAAAAATTTATATAATCATGTAGACAGATCAGAATTGTGATATTTCTACAAGGTTGTCCCTGGTAACCAGGTATTTTGGTCTCTGTGATTGGCGGAATTCATATCCTACCTTGTGTGGTTTATGAAATCATAACGACTCAGTTTACTGGAATCGCCCACTTATCCGTTTAGTGAACTATGGAGAAATGAGCATATATACGGGTGGGAATAGAAGAATATGTATTTACAGCATCTACATTCAATTCTGTTCAATCGATTAGTGAACCATTATTCTCTCATTTGGACTACAATTTCTGTTGAGAGGTACTTTGGTAAAGACTTTCCATATTGAAACTCATCAACATGTCTCCATCTTGTATGAATTCTGATTTTCCATTGCCTAATAATGTAAGTTTGGATATTTCAAGTATTCATCTGGCCATTTTTTGGCACTGAGATCCGATAGATATTTTTATAGATCTAGATGATTCGATTTATGTATTTTCTGTATGAAAGTCTGGTAGTTTAAAATAGTAATTGACAACTTGTGCACGTTCTGTTTTCGAAAGTGGGTCTTTATATTTTGGTAATTTTCTGTTCGATGGATTATGTCGGGTCTTCCTTATTTTTCGTACAATCATTTCAATGTCACAGACGTGATATTTGTGAACAATTGTATCAAATTGTTTTCGTATTCGTTTGTGTCCATGATAACTGTTGCGTTTTCTTTGTCAGCTGGGAGTATTTTCATACTGTCATCACATCGTAAATAGTCCAGTTAGGTAAAACATGATGAGGTTGTCGTGCTTGCACAAGTTCCGGTCGTTCTGAAATTTTTATAGTTTGTTAGGACCTCGACCAGTATTGAAAAACCAGATTTGGAATTTCCAAATTGCGTGCGAGTAGCGTTGCACTCAAAAACCATAAGATTTTGGGACTTTTTTTCAGTTGTTGGTCAATCTCTCCATTGTTGTTCGTTTCCGTTAACCAGCTGACGAACGTCAACCCTCAGAAGTCGAAACTTGTGCAAGCAATGGATTAACGAGGCCTTACCTTTTAACGTGCGATTACCCAGCACGGTGGCCCGGCGAGGATTCGAACTCTGGCCTTCCGCCTGATAGGCAGATATGCTAACCACTACACTACCGAGAAGGGTCTGAATGGTATAGTCACCCAACATACTTTCGAAATGAACTTTCACTACAATCTGAGAAGTGGGCGAGCTCTATACAGGCTTTGATTCCCACAATACAGTTCTTCGAAAATAAGCCATTTTTCCCATTTTTTTCCACTTTACTTTTTAGTCATTTATTTTTTGTTCAATTGTCATTCATTTGAGGTCTAATCGATACCTGTAGGTCTAGCTTTCCTCAAAGAAACGGTGGAAAAAAAACATTGATAGGTGGGTGGAAATTCAAATAAACTGTTCTAACGGATTTTTATTGTTGTATCGATCGAACAGTTGAAATTTATTTTCAATTCGTTTCAATTGTTCATTTAACCTACACTAGTTTGTTTTCAATTTCATTTTCCTTTGTGTTGCTGCTGATAGTTCCATGAAGGTTTTTTTCTAGCTGTTCCACTGTCTTGTGTTGAATATTGTTATGGTTAGGCCAAGAAATCAGCATCACGTGGGACTCGAATTGTGATAATATTTTATAAAGCGATAACTTGAACGCTGTATCCAGTATTATTCTTGAATTATCTAAATTCCTCGACAAATCACCCCTGTTGTAAGGAGTGATATGCCTTGGGAATTCTCATATAAAAAAAGACGCTGCGGAAGTAACGCGAATTATAAAAGTCCTCCTCGTTACCTCGCTGATAAACCTGACAATGCAGTCAGTTCTGATTCATCAAATAGACTTACTCAAATATAAGACTCCCTGGGAAGCATCGCTTCATACGTAACGTCTTTGTCATGCCGACACGCGGGAGCGAATACAAAAAAAAACTCCTTCATTAGGAAGTGAAGAATTGGCTATTCGCGATCGCGGATGCGTATGACAGTTGTCTTATAATGATCTTTCCTTTGTCAGCGGAGATTTGAAATTTTTGTCATTCAGGCTCCTTTTAGAAAAGTGAGAACTGATTTATCCATTCCTGGCAATGCCAGCAGCCCAAGGTGGCAGGCAATACAGTTATGATTGTCGAAGTCTCTTTCTCAGTTCTTGTCTCGAACTCGATTCATACCTTCAAAAATCATATACAAAACATTTCGTGCACACGTAGACATTTTTATGAACGTGAAAGTGATAATTGCACAATAATTTATACTTCACTAATAAGATGTCTAGAAACCCTGGTGTAGGGATTTATACCTGGGAAAGTTTGGGGTCTAAGTGGCGACACATGCCTACTATGATAATAAGCATAATGGCTTTTCGACATCAAATCAGTTCAGATGGCGTGTGCAACGAAAAGAGTTACAAATTTCCTAGGAAATGTATAAACGGCCGACCTGACGGCTGGCTATCCTTTCACTTTTGGACGCTGACTGATCAACAACCTATATCATTCGTTTAGAATACTGGCCAAATTCCCTATAATTATGTTCCTTTCATTCGATTTTGTTTTTCATGAGTATGACATCAGATTTTGCTCATTTTGTTGACTGCTCGAATCAATGAATATAGTTTGTCGATCGATCGGTTGACTATGCACTTCCAATTAGCGTCAACTAGCGATGAAATTGAGAAACACACCACGATACGTAAAAATGACACTAATGACAGAAAAGTGTCGCCACAAAATTCTAAACAATATCGAATCAGTCCCAGCACCATCCTTCTAGACATCTTATTCACTAAATAAATTGATATAAAAGTTCCTCGAATCATTGTTGATGAAAAACAGGCTTCAATTGGAAAAACCAGATGCGATATGATAGTTTATTCTGTCCATTGAAACATATTCTAGGTTTTTTCTCGTCAGAGCGGCGAAAGCATTTTTACGTATCAGCATTGTTTATGAATATATAGTTAATCAATGCCTATGTAAAAATGATTTGTTGTTGCGCCATCTACAGTATAATGTCGACATTTTCGTTAACTTGACAATGCACGACAAAGTTTTCTACTCTGGAAGGAAAAATAAGTGCAGAGTTCTGTCTGTCAGGCGGGGATGGGCGTCTTTGTTCGTCCCTCACTGCCTGAGCTACTGTGCCTACTACTCTGCGGGTGCATTGGCTTGGGATGTGGGGGTTGAGCAAACCGGCCATCGGATGTCTGCTTCCTCGTAGCACCGCTGGATATGGGAATGACAGAATCACTTGTAGTTCTGTTATCTCCTAACCGAAGGCATCCCAACGATGGCTTAATCCTAAGGTGTGTGTATCCGTGCCGAGAGGATGAATGACACTGAGCCCATCAGTTGTCTTTAACGGAACCTTCGAGATACCGGGCGCCCTCTCGTCGTATTTCTGCCTTGTCACGGTAATGCGGTGCTCTGCCGTGATGGACTTGTCTTCCCTAGCTACTCGTGGGACTTTCATGGACACAGTATATCGAAACATATCTGAACTTGAGTCTACAGAGGAGATGGATGTCGAGCATACGACTCCAACTGACCTCCCTGTAACTTCAGATCAGGAGCGAGAGCTTCTTAACTCTCCAACTCCTGAAACAATACCGAAACCTAGAAATAGGCTAGGTGGTGCAGCCAGGAAACGATCAAGTCGTCTCCTCAAGAGCGGAGTACCTTATGAAACCGCCTTGCACCAAATCCTTGAGCGGCGTCTGCAGAATCCGTCTCGGGAGGAGGAACAAACCCCCCCTGAGCAGATTAGTAAACGTTTGCGCTCAAATGACGATTCACCGAAAACAAGGGGGGAAAAAGCCCTGCACGGTAGAATCCAAGGCATCGTCAAGTGTAGCTGCGGTGCAAAAACCCTCTAATGGGAAGGTTGTTTCGGGAATCAAGGTGGGAATCTTGCACCTTGATTATCCGACCACCTTATTAAAGGCCAACCAACTGGAATCTCTGCATGGGGCTATCTTGTCGGCTGTAGAGAATATTCCAGATGATGGGCCACAGGTACAATTCCAGAGCTGCACATTTCGGCCTGGCTGGTTACTGGTCGCCTGTGAGGATCAGGACAGCGCCGACTGGCTTGTGGGTGTAGTCAATACCCTGCAGCCGTGGGAAGGCGCTTCACTGAAATGCGTCACAGGGGACCAACTTCCAAAGCCACACATCTGTGTCGCGTACTTACCTGACGGAAGGAGTAACAGACTGACCTCCGACCAGGTCCTCACTAAATTGAGGAAAATGAACCACGGTCTGTCAACCTTGGAGTGGAATATTCTTCACAAGGAAAACTCAGGCCCTGGCCAAACATGGACCTTCGCTGTTGATAATGGATCCATGGCCGTGCATGGGTTTCAGACCACATTTTGGTTTTGGGCAGGTGTTATTCCGCCCTAAAACCCGGGCACCCTCCCAGCAGACATCTACTCAATCGAGTCACTCTAACGCACCTGTTAGAGTAGAAAAAGCGGGGCCGAGTGGCAATCCTTCTATGGGGAGGAGAACAATTAAACCTCCACCCAAACATAGGGATAAACCACCGGCACGTACCTATCCCAAGGCTGGGAAACCAGCTGGTTCTCAGGAGACGAAGACGGTTAACGTCTCGTCCAGAAAACCAGAGAGAAAGACTGGACTTGGCTCCTCGAAAGCGAAGACGGAAATCGTCTCGTCAAAGGGATCCAAGAAAACAGCCGGCAACTCAGTGACGGTAGGTGTCCTCCCCCCGTCTTCAGAGCCAAACCATCCCCCGATCCTGGGAGGGGTGGGTGGAGGTGTCGTTAGTGATCCTCCACCCTCTTTCTCTCCTAGGGTCGAGGAGTCCTAGTTTGCAAGAACGCTCTGTCACTTTCAAGTGTTTGCAGGCAAACTTGCAACATGCCAAGGCCGCTTCATACGTCCTTGGTAAAAACTTCAAGGACGAATCAATCGACCTTGCTTTCCTGCAGGAACCTTGGACAGGAAATACAGGCCGAGTAACCGGACTGAGCAATATTCCTGGTGAGGTAATAGCGTGCCCTGGGGTTAAACCCAGAGCATGTCTAGTCATCAGGAAGGATATTAATTATTTTTTGCTTACAGGCTTCTGCACCCAAGACGTGGTAGCCATCCAAATTTCCCCACCGGGTAGTAAGTGTAGGACGAACATTATCGCCTGCTCTGCCTACTTTCCAGGAGATGCGGATACTGTACCTCCTCTTGCTGTAAGACGACTTATCGACTACAGCAAAAGGAACAGACTACAATTTGTAATGGGATGTGACGCCAATTCACACCATACAGCGTGGGGCAGCACGAATATTGACCATAGAGGTGAGTTACTCTTTGATTATATACTAAGGGAGGGGCTGTCTGTAATTAATGAGGGCTCGGAACCAACTTTTGTTACTAGCAATAGGCAATAGGTATTAGACTCAACCATCAGCTCACATTCTCTGAGCAACAAGATACACCATTGGACTGTATCTACTGAACCTTCTTGTTCAGATCACAGATATATTCTTTTCAATATTGAAACAGCAGTGGAATATCGTGACTCAAAATCTACTGATTGGAGTGGTTATAAAAACTCCCTCCAATCAAACCTTGAGGACGGATCCATTACCATTAACAGTTGTGATGGTATAGACACAGTAGCGGAGCAACTTCGCGAAGCAGTGATCTTATCCTATCACGAGAACTGTCCACTGAGAACAAAAAGAGATAACCATAACTCTTCTTGGTGGAACAGAAGCCTCGAAAAACAAAGAAAAGAAGTTCGACGATTATTCAATCGAGCTAAAGAGTCAGGTAACTGGGAGCTTTATAAAACTACTCTAACAACATATAACAAGGAAATCAGGAAGGCAAAACGGGATTCTTGGAGGAAGTTCTGTGAGAGTATCTCTGATTTACCTCGCAGCACAAGAATTCACAAGATTTTCTCTAGAGAGCCGACTGCTGAAATTGGGTCGCTGAAACGACCCGATGGAACTTTCACGACCTCTAGAAAAGAAATGTTAGAGCTTTTAATAGAAAACCACTTTCCTGGAAGTCTGACTCTTGATAACAACGGACCTCCCCCTTTTGAGGGCGCTAAACGCCCTAAAAAGAACGACTGGGAGGTCGTCAAGAAGGTTATCACAGCACCGGCAGTTGAATGGGCTATAAAGTCGTTTCAGCTTTTCAAATCTCCTGGAGAGGACGGCATATTTCCAGCTCTGCTTCAAAACGGACTGGAAATAATTCTACCCATTCTCATAAAATTGTATAGAGCAAGTCTGGCGTGGAACTATATACCACCCAGTTGGTTGGCAGCAAGGGTGGTATACATACCTGAAGTGGGTCGGAAAGACCCACACCCTAAATCGGTACGACCAATCAGCCTTACATCCTTCCTGTTGAAAGGACTTGAGAGGATACTGGACGAACATATCAGGAAGGTGGCTTTATCTTCAGCCCCCCTGAATAACCACCAGTATGCTTATCAAACTGGCAAATCGACAGATTTAGCACTAAATAACCTCATAGAGAAAATTTTCCAATCCCTTGATAACAAGGAGATTGCAGTTGCCGCATTTCTCGATATCGAAAGAGCATTTGACAATGCACTACTAAAATCTATAGGATCAGCCCTGACTGAAAGGGGCATAGAAACAACCATAATGGGTTGGATCTATGCCACGCTGGTAAACAGAATTGCAACTACGACTCTTCAAGACGAGGCCATTAAGTTCAGGGTCACCAGGGGCTGCCCTCAAGGTGGGGTACTATCTCCTCTTCTGTGGTCACTCCTGGTGGACAGTCTGCTTAATGCCCTCGAAAGAAGACAAGTAGATCTGCAAGCTTATGCAGATGACCTTGTCATTTTGGCAAGGTCCACGTCGGGAAGGGTAGCTTGTAATATCCTTCAAAGCGCGATGGATGCTGTTCACGGTTGGTGCCAGAGGGAGCAGATGTCTGTAAACCCCAGCAAAACTGTGATAATCCCCTTCATCAGGAGGAGAAAATTGGATGATTTAACGCCACTTTCTCTCAATGGTGAGGCCATTCCATTTGGAACGGAGGTGGAATATCTTGGCATTGTCCTTGATAAAAAACTCGCCTGGAACGCCCACTTGGAAAAAGTTTTACACAAAGCCATACTGTCCCTATGGACTTGTCGAAAGATTTGTGGTAAATCTTGGGGTTCAGGTCCCAAACAAATTCATTGGATTTATGTGACTATTGTCAGACCAATGGCTACCTATGGCAATTGCCTGGTGGCCGAAGGCTTCTCAGAAAACGGCTTGGGCAAAGCTCTCTGGCTCACAGAGACAGGCCTGTTTGGCTATCTGTGGTACCGTCAGTTGCCATGGAGATCCTTCTAGATCTACCTCCTCTCCACATTTTTCTGGAGAGAGAGGCTAGATGGACTGCATATAGACTTGTGCACATCACTGATTGCACAAAACAATCTAATGCAGAGTATACTAGACTGCTGGCTGACACTAGAAGTCACAGCATTCTGGAAATGACCTCTGACATCATGACTCTAACTGTAAACTATGAACTGCCTTATACAGTACTTTTCCCGAGTAGAGAGGACTGGATCCTCCGGGAGAAGGAAATACTGAGAGCAGATAGTTGTTGGTTCACAGATGGATCAAAAACACATTCTGGTTCTGGTGCAGGTGTTTTCAGTCGCAAACCCAGGACCGATATATCAACCTGCCTAGGGACCTATGCCACCGTATTTCGAGCGGAAATTTATGCTATTGAATAAAAATATTCTCGGACAGTCAAGCGGCGCTGAAAGCTATTGGCTCTTACCGATTACCGTCTAAACTGGTATCAAATTGCCAAAGCGACTCTCCTCAATAGGAAGATTTAACGAATTGTCTCAGGTCTGGATTCCGGGCCATACTGGCCTGGAAGGCAATGAGGCTGCTGACTCCCTTGCAAAGGAGGGTGCTGCAAGCAACTTCATCGGACCAGAACCTGTCATTGGCATCGCTTCAGGCTTTGCCAAACAAACATTGAATACCTGGATGGCAAGAAGATTTATGGACTTCTGGCAAAATCTTACAGGATTGGCTCATTCCAAGGCGTTTATCCACCCTTCGAAGTCGGAAACCAAACAGTTGTTGGACTACAGTAGGGACGAACTACGATGTCTAATTGGCCTTCTCACAGGTCACTGTCATTTGAATCATCATATGCAGAGAATCGGACTGTCAGAAGACAGCTTGTGTCGTCTCTGTCTGGAAAACGATGAAACAGCAGAGCACATAATTTGTGCCTGTCTCGCTGCAGACCGAATCAGGTTTTCAGAGTTTGGCAAGGCTTCACTCTTACCATCTGACCTGAAAGATCACTCACCATACAAACTAATCGGTTTCGTTAAGAAGCTGGGTTTATTTGGTCGAGTTTGAATAGGTGTGAGCCATAATAAACTCTTGTGGGTTGCAGTGGAGGGCCGAACAGACCCACTCACTTCTGACCTAACCTGACCTACCGTGTAGAGAGCAGTATAGAATATTTCAGTTGTGTCAGGCAAGTGAATGAATTATTCCAAAAATTCATTGATCGAACATTCAGTCCACTATACGCTCACATCAGCCTGAATAGGAGGTTTTGCAACCATGAATAAATAAGGCGAGTTCTGGAAAGAAGAAGGAATCCAGGTAAGTACCAGGTCCAGCCATTTCTTGACAGACTAGTTTCCACCTTTCCTCATTCAACATCGTACAACAGGAACTGACCTTCTTCTTCTTCTTCTGCTTCACCTCAATACTGAATTTATACAACACCCATAAACAGGAAATGTTTAATTTAATGTAATATATTTCAATTATAGAATTGAACAGAGTGAAAAAAAAGATTATAAATTTAAGAGTTGTGATTCACTCATCTATGCAAATAATAAATGTTAATTTCAATTGATATTAGCTTATATATGAAGATTCACAATACATCTATATATATGCTCCCTTGAAGAGAAAAATATGTCACAGTTCTGATATATTTTGTTGAAATTTTGACACATTACTACAATTGGTGATTTTCGCAAGACATTCGTTCTATAGTTTTCATGATAGAAAGTTTTGTGGTATCTGGAATTGAACTGAGGCACTGAAAAATCGATTCGAGACAATAAATCCTCACATATAACTTTGCCATTGACTATGTTGTGAAGAAATATGACACTCAGAAACATTCTACGTGCATTCCGGGATACAAAATTGAAGTCATTCAGGAGGAGAGAGTAATCCGTACCCCTTTCAGGATATAATCCAGTTGTTCTGAAAGAAAGGTATTTCAAAAATCTCCTTTGAACACGTTCCAAGATGTGAATATGAATATGATACAGTGGGTACCATATTACTGTCCCATATTCTAATTAACTCCTAATGTAGCAGTAGTAGAAGGATATCATTGTTGCAATATTTTGAAAGTCTCTGCCCTGAACCAAAAAACCATATATCCTATTTGCAGAGGAAACAACACTATCCATATGAGATGAAAAGGTTGAATCCTGATCGAAAACAATACCAATATCCTTGATTTGTTTGCATTTCTCTACGGTTTTATTCTGAATTTCATAGTTGAACTCAATAATGTTTTGTTTTCTACATCAAGACATTACAGAGCACTTCGATATGTTTAAATTGAGATGATTTCCAGAACACCATGCATGGATTTTATTAATATTCCTTTGTAAGCTCAAACAGTCGGAGATATCTTCAATTATTATGTAAATTTTAAGATCATCAGCATAAAACAATTTTTATGAGCTAATGATTTTTGATAGATCATCAATGAATGATAAAAATAATAGTGGTCCGAGGTTTGAACCTTGTGGTACACCAGAAGTGGTTGAATATCGACTAGACCGGTAAACCTCAATTTCAACGTATTGATGCCTGTCGAACAGGTATGACTGAAAGAGGTGTATCAAGTTAGAAGGGAATCCATAACGATTGAGTTTAAAAGTGAGTATCTGCAAGTTTTGATCGATTATAGCAGCGTTACTTTTTAAATAGGTAGCTTTCCAGTAGCCACGTTTTTTCAAAAAATAGGTGATTCAACATCGTAAAATTGAAATGATGAAAAACAAAACAGTCATTCAATATTACATTGGCAAATATGGATGACATAGGAACCATTTTTATTTATTCTTTACCACATATACAAGTCTGTGGAGATTCCCCGAATGGAAAATCGGATTGAGTGCTCCAAATTTAAATTTTCCAAATGCAGACTTTTGATTCTGAAGAATGATTATTTAAAATTATCAGTAGTAATAGCCCGAGGACATTGATAATTATGCGAAAAAATTTAATAACAGATTTCAAAAGCTTGTTGCTTGGAAACAGACCGACGCCGTAGGCGGAGGTCCGTTTCCAATAAGCAGCAAGCTTGAGAAATCTGTTATTAAATTTTTGAGGATTTATCAATGTTTGAGGGTTATTCGGAAATTTTTTTTTTGCTTTTCTTGAAGGGCTGCTCGCGCTCCTTGAAAAACAACACTTTTAATCGGGTCAATCATAACATTCATTTTCTCAAAATACTTTTCTTGTAAAAGCTTACTTGTTACATTACACATAGTTTTGACCGTAGCTTCTTTGAAATGCGTACCATCTTTCCTTCTCATATTCACGGCCCAATATTTTGAAATTTCGTTGGATTTATAAGTGAGCAAGAAATTTTCTCGAAGATAAAATACGTATGGTAACATATCATTTAAACATAAACAGTGGAAATTGAAAGTCCTCCTCTCTGTAAATTGTCAAAATATTCATTGCTCACGTTAGAAAAATCGATAGAATCAAACTAGTTAATTCTAGATGTTCCAAAATTTTTTTTTGAATCAAACCATTAGATAATAATGTAAAAATATCTCTGAAGAGATGTCTACAGATAAGATCTTCGTTGAATAGCCCCTCATTCTTCAGGTGCCTTGAATGGATAATTTCCTGTCAATAACTCTTCAATGATTCTGAAGTTCCTGCTATTTTGAAGTAATTTCCCAGTCACACTCCTCGATAGATCTTGCTTTTGTATATTTTTCTTCCAATGTGGTTTTCAATGTGAATCCATTTTATCCAATTGGATACCTCTGCTTTGGGCTCGAATTCAGTATGTAATGCAAAAAATCCTTCTCTGTTTATCTTATTAGTTTTTTTGTCTATCCGTGATAATATTGATCCTCCTAGAGCAAGGGGCTTGCATATGTGTGGATACTAATATGTGATAACCGAAGGGGTAGCAATATTTCCGCCATGACTTTCCTCGCATAGATTGCCTTTTTTTTCCAACCTTCGTCCAGGTTCAGTACGTTCATATTCAGTGCATGCTTCTCCGCATTAATGTGGAAACTTAGGAAAAGTTAATTATACTCTAGAACATGTTCTCTTTTAATAAAACTCCATAGCGTTTTTCACCTCTATCGTGGATTGAAGGATGTGTAGTCACTGTTTTTTTCTCAGGATGGAACAGGAAATTGGTTATCAAATTTACTTTCGGAAATAATATAATCGTGTCCAATTCGAGAAAGATAAAAATGGAACTCTTGAAAAGGAAATACCTTCTCGAAAAAAAATAACACCGAGGGTATATAGAGTATATAGAATCATCCATGATTATTTCAAAGAATATCACTTATTTATTTATTTATTCACGACATTGTCAATTCAACAAAATATTACAATTATAGTCACAGTACAAATCGTCCTACTTAATTGTACACAACAAAGATATAAATATTATAGAAAGAATAAGGTGAAATGTATTATAATTTTTTCACAACTCTTTTGAAGGAGGTTATTGAAATATCAAAGAAATATATTCTGGAACTGTGCTTATTGGCATGATTCAGCATTTCAACAATCGACTCATTTTGTCCATAATTAGTGAGATGAAAAGAATATTAAATATTTCCGCATTTCGTGTCCTTCTCTCATTGACATTAAATGTTACAAGCTCTAAGATTTCTGGCGAGTTTATATTTCCATTGATGATTTTATATAAAAATATAAGACTTGCTTCCAACCTTCTGTGTTCTAATGTGTTTAAATTCATATTTTCCATGATTGTTTTATATTCATACTCTCCTCTATCATAACCCAACCTATATGCACAGTACCTTAGAAATCTCCTCTGAATCCCCTCAAGTAAGTCCCTATCCAAACTATAGTATGGGCTCTATACAGTGGAATTGTATTCAAAAATTGATCTTACCAATGAGCAATATAGCATTTTGATGACGGTCACATTGAATGGATTAGAGTTCCTAAGAACAAATCCTAACATTTTTAAGGAGCGTGAAGCTACTTCATTTATGTGATTTTCAAAGGACATTTTTGAATCAAATATAATTCCCAGATCTTAGACATTATCTGTTTCGCTAAGAACTGTTCCTTTGATTTTATATTCGAACTGTATAGAATGCTTCAATCTGCTGAAAGTTATTTTATGACATTTGTCAGTGTTCAACTGTAACATATTAATATCACACCAACGTGAAAAATTTGTCAAATCATATTGCAATGATTCGGCTTCTTTCAAGCTGTTAATTGTACGGAACATCTTGAGGTCGTCAGCAAACAGAAGGAATTTACTTTGAAGGATACTACAACCTTCATCATTGATAAATAAATTGAATAATATTGGTCCTAAATGTGATCCTTGTGGCACCCCTGAAGTTACTGCAACCGGCATTGAAATGCAGTTTCCATACTTGACATATTGTACTCTTTCAGTGAGATAACTTCGAATCCATTCTGAAATTTGACCATTTATACCAACAGCATTAAGTTTTGCGATTAATAGATCATGATTCACACGATCAAATGCTTTCGCTAAATCTGTATAGATGGCATCTACCTGTTTCTTGTTTTCTAAAGCATTTATAATGTAATTTTGGTATATATTAAGTATAAATAACTTGTTTAACTTCAACCCAGATCAGGTGTTCTTTGAGTGGAAAAATAGGTAATAATTCAATCAATCCGAATGAAAAATCATCTGTATATTACATCCGAAAACTCCATGTAAACTGTGTAATATGTAAAAACAAAACAATGCTATCTATTTCGAAAGAGAACAAGAACGAAAGTATGATGGTGAAAAATAACTAACCTGACAATTTTCTTTGGGGAGGTGTTCTTGGGAAAAACCAGCGAAAAGGGTGAACACAACAGGGAGAGTAGTGAGTCTTTTGAAAAAAACAGAAATAACTATTCTTCTGGTTTGAAATGAAAGAATATCCGTATAATTGTTTAATTCTGTTATTATTTGACAAATGTTGGTGAAGTAATACTCTGGTTTCGTCCTCCGAGTAGGAAATGATCAATTACTACAGGATAAAGTAATCACGGTTGTGTTGAGATCTATTGTTTTGCAATTATGTCTTGCAATTGATCCTTGATTAATTCCCCAGTCTTCAATTTCGCTCTATTCATTCTTCTATAGCAAACGAGATGATTTTGTAGAATTTCATCCGATTGGAAGTCCTTTCCAAACACCAATTGCAATTTTTTTTTCTCATCGCATATGATGCACCTTGCGATACCTTATACGTGTTACGTCTTGACATAATAGATTGATTCAATTAGTTACTAAGGAAAATATAAGGTCTCGAGAAAAGAGTTTTGACGAATGGTAATGGTTCGAGCTTCCATTGTCTACATTATTAACTCTATTGAAACCTAATGCTAAGAAAGGAAAGATAAATATACAAATCAAATAAGGTGATGAAATCGAAACAGAATGTTGAGATGTTTTTTAAGTCAAAAATAAAATTGGAGGTTTGATTGATCGAAGAAAGTAATGTTGTAACTGAAAATTTGAGATATCGCATATGAAATATTAGTAAAAAAATGCAAATAAAGATATTATAGATATAATATTGTGACAAGAAAATTGAAATATAAAATATTAGTCAAAAAATTAAATTAAGAAATGAATGAAATAGTATGAATAAATGTTGAAACCAAGTTTCCAGTTGAGTGTACTCACGACTTTTCGATTGCTGGTATCCGCAATCGTCTTCGAGTGATGATTGACAATATTCCGAGGTATGGTCGGTTATAAAGACCCGATTTCCCTATGATGTGGAAAGGGGCGTTACCATTCAAAAATACTATGCAATCACATAATTTTCATATTCCTGGTGTTACTCATCGTTTGAAAAATAATTTGAACTGAGATAATAATAATTTCCTTTCGGAAACATCCTTAAATTCCATTCGTCAAGAAATATAATGATTTTTTGCAAAGAAAAAAAAATATTTTTTTTCATAGTCCTGAATTGTTTCTTCTTTTTTCTTAATTATTTGAACGAAATATTCCAGAAATGTTTTCCGACGCAAAAAAATTCAAGTTATTTACAAAATGGGAAATGAAAATTGATTTTTCGTTCACATTTCATTTGATCTATTTATAAAATATTTGTTAAAAAATTATGTGTACATATTTTCTTTAGATAGAAAATTCTTTGAAATTTTACGTTATGTTAAATATAAAAATGATTCTTTTCGGTATTTTCAAGTTTTTCAAATTGTGAAACATCACCGACGTTAAGTAAAAATTAAAATGAATGTTTAGTTTGCATTTTCAATTTTTATTTTTTTGTTAGTATAAACAATCAAGTAATGACAGATTGTGAGAAATCCAAGCAACGGGATGATAAAATCCCGTGAAAACTATATGAAATGATAAATATTGAAGTATTCCCAGATCGAAATATTTTTCATGACTTTAGTTGAAGAGATATCTCATTTTACACATCAATGAAAACTCGAAAGAAAAGTCATCACCAATAAGTTGATTTTAATAAAACTTTCACACCATTACTTTTCAACCAATGAAGGTAACTGGGCAACTATTGGCAACTCAGGTATTTTACCTAATTTTTCTCCCGCATGGGTAACCTGTAGCAAATTTTAGTGGAAATCTTGTAACATATGCAGAAAATATTCTGTTCGACATTACTTGTCAACTACCCACTCTGAACAGAAGTTAAAAAATGTAACGTTTCAATTCGGCACTAGAGCAATTTAACAGATGAATGAAAATACATTATTGATTCACATACTCATTTGAGAGCTACTGACACTTCACTATCACATACAATCGATTCGTTTTGTTGAAGCTCACACCATAAACTAATTTAGATTTGACAGAACATTGCGATTTCGATTCAATTGCTAATTCTTCAATGTTATCCAAAGCCTATCTTTACCCAGTTTGAAAGGATGAATCATGAATCTCAAATAATTCGTTAAAGTTCAATATGGTGGGAAATTTTCTAACCGAATAACACGCGTACTTATATTATCCTTAAAAAATTCTTGAGTTATTCACAAAAAATTGAACCACCTTCTTTGACAGTTTGATTTGCAAATAACTATCGAATTAGTTGACTGGATAAAATCTTTCTGCACATGTTTATTGTCGTCATTCCAAACTGAATGAGCCCTAGATGATATTTTTTGACCACTATCAAGAGATTTCTTGATTTCCATTTTGTGAGCTAGATCAAGACTATTGGTGATCCATTAATTATTTTATCCAACAAAGAGGTTCAGAGAAAAATAAATTGCCACCATTGAGTTTCTTTGAGGGGGTCTGGACATAAGAAATTATTTGGCAAACGATATAGCTTAGTTTTACTATAACCCCTACCCACTCTCCAATCACAGCTATACTACATGCATATAGTGACAATTTCACGGCTCACTGCTGATATCCTCATACAAAAACATGGCATGAGTTCAAGGATGCCCTGGTGTCTCCAATCCCCTGAAATCTCTTGTGAAAGGCGTATTTTTTATTTATTTATTTTGATGATTTTATGATGTGAAATGTTATTAATTGGTTCAGTGAAAAAAGTGTTCAATTATCACGAGTGGATGAGCACATAAATAACATCTTATGCTAAAACCACAACTTCTTTTTTTCACCCTAAACATTCAACCAAAACTCTCTATAACACACATTATATTCTCTAAAGAAAAACAAAGATCCGAATATTTATTTTTCGATGTTCCAAAGCTCAAGTACAGAAAGATTACTCTGCGTTTTTTATCCGTATCCTGGATTCAAGGATGCGTGACCTCTGTTTTGTCCCAGGGCGGAACAGGATATTATCAATCACATCTACTTCTCGGAGTATATGCAGAGTATGTGCGTATTCAGTAAGAGAAAAGATAAAAATAATATGAAATGTGTTCTTGAAAAAGTGACTACGAAATATATTAGTATACAGGGATATCCACACTGAACTCAGATCTTTGCAATCTGAGAGTCTGGTTTATCCTTTATATATCATACAAGACTGCCCGATGAAATTTACCACTCTGAATATTCCCGAGATGGATAGAAAAATTAATTATTTTTCTGAAACTTCAATTTGCCTATCGAAAACAGAATGTGCAACGCTTATTGATCACAAGTGAACCACCACATTTTTATGGGTTACCAAAGATATATATACCAAATCATTCTCTGGGAACCATCGTCAGTTTGATTGAATTTCCATATTTCCATGCCAGTAATTGGCAGATATATACTGAAAGTTTTTGTGAAAATCAATTACCCTTAAACCAAACTGATATTACTTGCACTCGAATCGCTCGATTTGCTAACAAGGTTAGCATCTTTAGGGAAAGAAAACTGATACAGTATCAGTTTTGTTCTCCGGTCTTTTAGTTCTCTAACCTGAATCTTTCGATAATCATAGAAATAGATCCATTGAAATGTAAATGTTTAAAGTATCACCAATCAGAAAATAATAATGAAGGAATCTGTAATGATTCCTTTCATTCAAAACTATCCACACAAAGGGTACCTCTGCATTTTCGCTGTGGATTTTGACGGTCTTTTAGGATCAGATTTTCTGAAGCATTACCATGAATTACTGATAGAACTTTCGAAATTGAAAATCAACCAAGAATAGATCATCTTAACAAGGAAGAATGCAAAATAATGAAGAAACTGTGATTGAAATATTCTGATAAAATTCATCATCGTTCACTTCTGTCGAACATTCGATAGGTACCAAAATCGCGTATCCAGTTTTAACGAAGTCTTATCGCTATCGCCAAAGTCATAAAGAGAAAGTAAAAAACCAAATTAGTGAGATGTTATCCCCTGTTTGGGTGGTTCCAAAGAGAATAGATGCTTCTGCGAACAGAAATGGCACGTCGTAGTAGACTACCAAAAACAAATGATATTCGATTTAATCGATCACGCTTCTGGTTTCCACCAAATCGAAATGAAAGAAAGAGACTGTTCAAAATATCATTATTTTGGATTTTTTCTCCGTAATATTTTTGGGTTTTCAACTAGAAAATTGACATTTCCAAAAGAGCTTTTACAGTGGAAACAGGCATTATTCATAAGAATGCCTTTTGGGTTGAATTATGCTCCATCGTCGTTCCAAAGTTTAATGGACAACAACATACTCTGAATCTCTGAACCCTAACTTTGCAAGAATTTCCAAACCCCTAACAAAAAAACTTAAAAAAGATACTACGTTTGTTTTCGTGAATAAATGTAAGATATCTTTCAGAGAACATTAACAATCTCTTGTTTCGACGCCGATTCTCATCTACCAATATTTCGAAACGTTTCTACCTACCACCGATGCAAGCGCATCCACCATTTCAGCCATAGTTTCAAAAGGCCTTATTGGCAAATATTTGCCAATTTGGTAAGCATCCCGAACGATATTTCCAGCTGAATTCAAATACTCTACGATCGAATGGAGGCTACTCGCTATTGTGCGGTCTGTATAGCATTTTCGACCATATTTATTTTGAAAAAAATACAAATTGATCGTAGATCACCACAGAGTCACATGGCTTTTCTCCATCAAAGAGCCCGGTAGCAGACTAGCCAGATGGCGTCTCAAACTTGGGGAATATTACTACAAAATAATATACTAACCCAGAAAAATCCAAAGTAAAACATGTTTCCCTGTGGGTTCAAAACGTATACCAACTGACACGTTCACCCACGAACGAATACCCCCATATACAAATCATTTCTATTCCCGAACCCAGGTTCTCAGCGAGAAATATATTTAAAATCCCTGAAAGGAATTCCTGGAAAGGAACAAGAGTAATTCCTGAAAGGGATTAAGAACCGTTTTCTTTCAATTACATTGAAAGCAAATTACGCTAACTTCTTGAGACTGTATAAAAACCAATCCCTGATCGATTATTCCAAAATTCGATACTCAAATGGCCAAACTCTCGATGAAGAAAATGAACACATTTTAATATTTTCGCGACAAAAGGATATCAAGGATTTCCATTATAAAATATTTGAAGACATTCAAGGAGAAGATTATGATTCCCGAGGCCTCGAAATTTATATCCTTTCGAGTAGATCAGTCAAAAACTAGAAAATCTAGTCCTTTCTACATTCGACCAAGATGCTGTCGTAGAACATTTTTTAAACTATTCCGATATAAAACAAACTCAATCATTTTGAAGTACTTCGTTTCATCGATTCTGATAAAGACATTAAATTCAGAGTAAGTCAAAGTATCGTTGTGCATACAGACGAAAATCAAATTCCAATAAATATTGATCAGAATCATTCCGTGGAAACGAATATTCATCGAGGTATCAATGATACAATCTTAAGAATCCAAAGATTTCGAGAACTTCATAAAAAATGTCAAAAGAGTTACATTCGTAGAAATGTTCAAAACCCATGCAATATGACCGAACAACTATGGTCTAAGCATCCGAGACAAGCTAACCTAATTTACGCAAGTGCGTCTACTCGATTTCTGATGGAACAGTCGCATCTACTCTGCTTCTGTATTTTCAACACGTCGGTGCTCCCTTATGAATTCACTGCGATAACAGAAAGGAATTTGAGAATGCTATAATCAAAGATCTCTGTACGGTGTTCGATATCAAATTGACCTACTCACCGTCAGTCAAACGGACCAGTGGAAAAATTTCACGCCACTCTTTTAGGAATGAAAATGACCAAACACACTGAGAGATCACCCAATGAATGCCCTTCCACATGCGGTCATCTGTTGAAATAACTCGGTGAACATATCGCATGGATTCACTCTACATGAAACTACATACGCACATACGGCATGTCGACCCCCGGAGACTCTATACAATCGAGAACAACTTGTTTCAAAATACGTGAAGGATCCGAATAATAGAAATTGTAACTATTATAGAATCGCTGGAGAAAAAGTTCAAATGAGAAAAGAAGGAGCTGAATTCCTTTTCTACTGGAATATATCAGGTGAACCTCCGAATTATATAGTGGGTGACAAGGTTTTCAGTTGAATGACGGTATAGGTAGCTTTCAAATCGATATCAGGTAATCTCGATGCCGCCGATGTCAAAAATTAAATGAATAACATAAATAGGCTGAATTCAGGCGAACACCAATTGGAGAACTTATCAAAAAGAATATATCTGTTACAAGCTCTGTTATTCAAAGTTCCAATTCTACATTACAATAGATGAGCGAACAAGAAAAAATGATCTTTGAAATGAATGGTAGAATGAGACGAGTTGAAGCGAATTGTTTTTAGATATATGTAGAAAATTGATGGGAAGCTTATGTAACGGAATTTGAATTGTCATAATTAGTCCCAATTCCATTTGTTGCGCCCTCATAAATATAATATTCGAAAATATATTTTTATTCCTCAGAATTAAACCACGGGAGAACGATTCTAGATCGATCCTGTAAGCGTGTTTCCTTTTTATCGATTCGGGATAAAGAAAATAACCGAAAAACGAATTTCGACGGCCGAGGTACTGAACAGAGTTTATGGAGGAATGTATCGTAATCGACACACGATTGTGATTTGCGAAATATGCTCGGGTAACTCTTTTGGAGAAGAGTTTTCTGGAAATTTATGTTTATGTTCTTATAGAATGTAAATCTGGCCTTCTGTCCACTTTCAGACGTTTTCTCATGATACTGTGTCAACTAGACTGTATAAACTACGTGAAATTATGGTATTATACTGGGCGTAATGCACTTATCCAGACTCAATAGACTGAGGAGTAGATACTTATAGGAAATATAAGTAGTGAGCATCCCGAACTTGTTGACTTCGCTGGAGCCTCCACCTAGTGGATATGAACCTTAATTTTTTCGTTACAACGAGAGATTGATAAAATTGATGGTGATGGTGGATTGAGATCTTCCAAAATCAGGCTAAGCTAGTAGAGAGTGATTTACTGATCGCAATCATTGAACCCTGTTTTGAGTAATTGGATTTATTACATAGATTATGAGAATTATATTCAGACCTCTCGAGAGTTAGGTAGGTCTTTGCAGTTATTGAAGTTCCCTTCACCCGAATTTTTCTTTCATCTGAGCTCAATTCAGTGTAGATTCATTTGGGGTCTTTCTAGTGTTTTTGAAGAGCCGAGGAAACTTATAAATTGGGGGTGTGATTTTTGAAAATGTATAAACTACGTGAAATTATGGTATTATACTGGGCGTAATGCACTTATCCAGACTCAATAGACTGAGGAGTAGATACTTATAGGAAATATCAGTAGTGAGCATCCCGAACTTGTTGACTTCGCTGGAGCCTCCACCTAGTGGATATGAACCTTATTTTTTTCGTTACAACGAGAGATTGATAAAATTGATGGTGATGGTGGATTGAGATCTTCCAAAATCAGGCTAAGCTAGTAGAGAGTGATTTACTGATCGCAATCATTGAACCCTGTTTTGAGTAATTGGATTTATTACATAGATTATGAGAATTATATTCAGACCTCTCGAGAGTTAGGTAGGTCTTTGCAGTTATTGAAGTTCCCTTCACCCGAATTTTTCTTCCATCTGAGTTCAATTCAGTGTAGATTCATTTGGGGTCTTTCTAGTGTTTTTGAAGAGCCGAGGAAACTTATAAATTGGGGGTGTGATTTTTGAAAATCACTTGGCGCTCAGCAAAAATAAAAACAATTTCTTCCTTCCACTCCCGACTCCACTGAGTAGTAGTCAGTGCCAAATTTATTTTGAACACGAAATTTAGCTAACACTTTCTATTTGTCGAAGAAAGTCTTGATGCTTAACTCGACTCTGTAATATTCGCACAAGTGAATACCATTTATTCCTCGATCATTACACCTGATTATTTGGTACACATATCAGAGGAAATTATCCAAAATTCACAAAGAATCGACCTTCCGCTTCAACTGAAATTATTCGAAATTGACCAATAGCTTGAAATAATACAACTTGAAGCACTTCAACTTAATTCTGAGAGGTACTTTAACTTCCTAGCATTTTTTATTTACTACTTTTTGTATGGAGTTCTTCACAAAAAAAATTAAAATGGATTTCAATCCATCATCAGATGTAATAGTCTGGTATGACTATTATGCTACGTTCATTATTTTCCGCTCTGCTAGGGTACCTAGAGAATCTCACAGTTTTGTTTTCCAACTCAGTACCTATATTTCAACCTATCTATATTAGTTATTCATTTTCAGACTAGACAGCTACCCATCACTCAAACTTCTCCACAAAAAAACAAAACAAAATGGATATCAATCCCACCGCTATCACCAGATTTAATAGCCTGGTATGACTATTTTGCTATGTTCATTTTATTTTAAAAAGGCGGCTGCTGTCACCAGACATGGTTTTTCCATAGAATAGAGGCGACTTATACCCCATGATTAGATGGGGCATGCATGACCGATGTGAACCCTCGCGTGATTCTCGCTTTCTTTCTACTTCCGTTTCCCGAGAGTGACTTCCTAGAGTATTCTCTTGATTTATATCTAGCCATATGTGAGACAAAACTTCAATTGAAATTCAATTCCATTGAATTATCTTATCTTTACTCATGTGAAAATTTCGTTCTATCATCTGAGAACTAGTGCTACAAGTGACCCATTGCCAGGTGAATATTGATCAACCGAAACTGATTTGCATCATTGATGAAATTGATCTATGCATCTCTGAACCGACAACTTCAAATATTTCAACATTGAAAAAAAGATCCAACAAGAACCATTGAGAATTAATAAAACTATCAGCGCTCAGATTACAATAGTACAGTCGCTACTTGATCGTTATAGTTTGAGTTTGAATGCAAGTATGTCTGTTAAACCTAGCGATATAACACTAGTGGACTTGTACGAACTGCTGAAAACAGTAAATGACAAATGCGATACGACGCAAAATAGCTCTCAGAAATCCAACTGGAGTTAGGCAGAGCCAATAGTGACATTGCAATCCTCGAAAACGACAATACCGATCTCAAAACTAAACTTGTACAGCTGGACAATAAAATTAGAAGAAATGATATCATCATTTTTGGCCTCCAATCGGATGATATTTCTCAATCACTAGAGAACCTCAGTAACCTCCTCGAAGTCGAATTGGACTATCAAGACGTCAACAACGCATTTTTCTTTCCCAACGAAAGCAAGAGGAGAGTTTTGGAGATCGAGTTCGTGTCTTATTGGAAAAGAGTTGAAGAATTCTTATGTACTTAAAGATTCCAACATTTTCATTTCGCATGACTTGAGTCCCGAAAATCAAGTTTTGCATAAAACTCTACGTGGTTTCGTGAATACCGCTAAAAGTAACGGACTTGAAGCGACAATACGCAAAAATGAACTTATCATCAATGGTAATAAGTACACTGCGGACCAACTAAAATTTGATTCGAGCATCGTCTTGGGCGACAACATTGAAAACAACCAGAAAAGGAAAGAACTCTCATCCCCTGAAGATCATGCACCGAGAAAACCTAATCTCAGAGATCGCAAAAAGTAGGACATTATTCTTCGTTTCACCCCCCACCTAATCTTTCTAGTATTATCGAATTGAAATATTTCTCTTTAATTTGTATGAATATATCAGTCATGTCTTTTTCTATTTGTCACATAAATATCCGTTCTATTGTTAATGGATTTGCTGAATTCAAACCGAAGGTATTCGACATTTATGACGTGATTACAATCTCTGAAACTTAGTTGAAACAGAATATATCCAACGAGTTTATTGCACTGCCTGGATATGCTTTATTCCGGAAAGATCGTTCAGGTCATGGTGGAGGCGTAGCCTTGTATGTAAAATATATTCCTCGCCCAAATATTATCGACAATTAACCAATGGTTGATTTGGAACAATTATGGATATCGTTCTCAGAAAAAAAAAATACGCCATTGGAACACTGTATCGTCCACCTAACAAACCACCCTCCTCATTCTTTTTCGAATTCGAAGATACTGTATCCTATATCACACCCAGTTATGATTATGTTGTTTGTGCTGGAGATCTCAACATTGATTGTTTAGACGTAGCGAGCAAATCATTTATAGAATTCAGTAGCATTATTAACTCTTTTCAATTGACTCAGGTAATTGATGAACCCACTCGGTACACAAGCACTACCAGTAAACTGCTGGATATCATAGTCTGCTCTGAAACTTTGCGCTTTACCGACTGTGCTGTGATAGACTGTTCTGAATTCTCGGATCATTGGTTATCGTTATGTACTGTGGGAGCTCCTATAGAGACAAACAATTGTTTCCATTATACCTATAGAAATTTCAAAAATTTCGATACCGAAGTCTTTCATTCCGCTCTTCAAGAATTCTGACTTCAGCGATATTTACAGGTTGGAACACATAGACCAGAAAGTAGAGAAATTAAATTCGTTGATACTCGATAATTTTGATGCACATGCACCAATAAAAACGATTCGCATAACTAAACGGAAGGCGCCTTGGCTAAGAGATATTCTTGAACTCCTAATGAGATAACGTTACAAGGCTTTGCTTAGATTCAAAACGAATAACTCAACAACACACTGGGACTACTATAAACTGCTCAGAAATCTTACAAATCGCACAATAAAACTAGAAAAAAAAGCTTATCTCAACTTCAGGCAGAAAAAACGTAATAATAACCTATAAAAAGAACTTTCTGACCTGTATTTGCGCGATAAAAATTCAAGAAAACGACAAATTCCCAATCACCTCGAAATACCCAATGCAGTCAACGAATTTTTTTGCAACATCAGTAGTGCTAGTGTATTGCCCGATAATGATCTCTTATCTTTTTTTCGAATAACGTCTTGAGAGACAACTCTATTTTACCTTTTCGGTATATCACTCAACAAGAAATTTCGATAGTGATGTTGTCGGTAAAATCCAACGCAGTTGGGTCAGACGGCATCAGTATAAAAATGCTATTGCATTTTTGTCCCTTTGTTATATGAACACATTTCCATCGGTGTGGAAATCTTCCAATGTGATCCCATTAGAAAAACCAATGATCCACAGAAGTTCAACGACCTTCGGCCTATCAGTATTTTAAGTGCAGTATCGAAAGTATTCGAGATATCTACAAAACCATCGACAATAATCAACTGGGAGTACTGGGTTAATCGATTACAAAGGCATTTGACAGGATCTGCCACATGCTGATGTTGGCCTTATTGAAATATTCAGGATTCTCCTCCAATTCTGTTGAACTTCTCAATAATCATTTGACGGGTAGAACGCAACGTGGCATATTGAATAATGAATCGTCAGATTCTGTTGGAATTTCTGCCGGGGTACCCCAGGAGTCTATTCTTGGTCCCATCTTGTTCGTTATTTAAATATTTCAGTTCCCGAATTGCATAGAACATTCCTCCATCCACAGCTACGCAGATGATACGCATATATACAAACAATTCACGGAATCTTCACTTGTTCAATACTGTCAAGAAATTATTCGAGATTCGAGCTCTCTTCTAACACTATCAAAGAAATATTGTCTCACTATCAATTCTCAAACAAAACCGGTGTGATGCTTTTTGGCCGTACAGCTATGAGGAAGAGATGTGGAAAAAATCACTATCGAACTAGATGGACAAAATTTGTCCCTGGCGGGACATTCCAAAAACCTCGACTTGTTCCTGGACCATTCATCAAGGTTTTCTTCTTATGTCTCCCAAATCATCAAGCGAGGACACTTGAGTCAATTTACTGGAATCGACATATCTTGAGTCAACAGTCTAAGAAAATAATGTGTGATGCACTAGTTCTATCACATGCTGATTATGCCGACTCTGTTTATGGTCCTGCATTGCTGCAGTCTGATGAAAAAAAGTTACAGATCCTACAAACTTCATGTTTACGATTGAAAATGGTACCAGGAGGCGTCAACCTATATCTTACCACCTAAATACGCCGGGATGGCTGAACATGGAGACACGACGCATTTTTCATTCTTGCACTCACTTTCACAAGATAATTACTAATAGAACTCCTCCATATCTTTACAACAAAATGAGCTTTAGTACTGATATCCATAATTTGAATCTCAGCTATCAAAAACCAGCTTTCTACACCAGGGGCCTGTGTCAAGAACGTACAAGTCTTGTAGATACTAGAGAAACACAAAGAAAGTCGATAATGAATAATTGTTTTTTAGTCGTTTTTATCTGTACCTGCATTGTCTTTCTCTTGTAGCTACAAGACTCGTAATTTCATGAAACAGGTCCCAGCTCATAAAACTGCGCTTTATCGTGATTCGTTTTCATATAACATCATCCGGCTCTGCAATCGACCCCCGAATTCAATGAAATTACTTTCACCTCCGCTGTTCAAGAATGGCTGAATGGAAGAGCAAATTCAGATTTTGTCACCTCAGATGTGGTTAGATCTGAATAATCTTATTCTTATGTAATCCTGTTATAACCTCACTCAAACCTACCAATAAAATCAATTATTATTATTATTATTAAATTCTCATACTCCGGAATGGAACTCTCATACACGGTGTGAAACTTATATGACTTCCCTTTTCAATACCCAGTTTAACATTACATAACATTTATACCCTATCCCAATATATGACAATAGAACTGGTTTGCAATACCTATATTCTTTCAATTTCTTAACAATACGTAGCAAAAGAAGGTGTTACCAATCAGAACTGTGCTCTCATATGTTTTCATAGCCTATCAACCACAATTAGATTTGTGAATCGCAAATTTCCCAAAATGTTAACGAAATTCCGTGAAATTGCTGGAGCTTCCTATGTTTCAGTCTAACTATGAATTTCGAAAACGAGAACGGTTGATCACCCCTAATTTCCGAAAAGAACGGAACTAGAAGGACTACATCAGGCTTATCAGCTTGTATCTGCCTGAGGGTGGGGAATGAATAGTTCCAATAAATTCGGCACTTCTCAAGCGCAAATTTCCAGAAGTGTTAACGAAATTCCGTGAAAGTGGAGAGGCTTTCTATTTTTGAGTCAGAACCATGAAGTTCAAAACGAGAACGCGATTTGTGGTTCATGCTACTTTCTGAACCTCTTCAAATAACGGTTGATCACCCATAATTTCTGAAAAAATAGGATCTAGAAGGACTACATTAGGCTTATTAACTTGTTGAAACTTCTACCCTAACACCAAACTGATATTTTTGCACTCGAGGCGCATTTCACTAACAAGGTTATCATCTTCAGGAGAAGAAAATTGATATCAAGTGCAAAAATATCACTATGGTGTTGGGGTAATTGATCTTTAGGAAAAGTTTAAACTTTTACACCAATCCAATCTCATCGTTTATTCATTAGCTTGTATCTGCCTGTGTGTGGGAAATGAATAGTTTCAATCAACGGACTCAATATCCCCTTGAGCATGAAGCAGCACTGTCCATCCTATGTGTCTGAGATGGTTCTTCAACACTCGTAGTGCCGCGTTATGTCGATGGATATAGGCCGAAACCGCATATGCTGGACATGTTAACAGCAAATGCATTATAGTTTGGGTTGCCATCCAACATGTCCTGCAGCTGGTATCAGGGACCTCTATACCCATCCGGCGACTTCGATAGACGAGAGTGTTGGAAACATCACCTGACAAGCCACTATGAAACCCACAGTCTCCATTTTCAGCCCACTCGACCTGAAGAATGCGAATGTCAGGCTTCTGGCTGAACCAAGCCCCTCAATGTTATTGAAGACCCCATTCTGCATTGGCTTATTCTCCGTGCATTCTAGTGATTATCTCCAAATTCATTTCATCTTGAAAAAACACGAACACTGTTGGAATTGATTGTATGTCCACCAAAATACTGAAGAAATCCGTTTAATTAGCGAACCGAGGTGAATTTCCAGATAAACTGAAGATTAATAATAATAATTATTCATCATCATAAAGTATATATGATACACATAATACGTAGTATCTTTTAGTCATATATACACCCACATGCACACCTATATATACAAAGTAGTATGTGTAAGCCATTTTCGCCTCATCTTCAGGTGAGGCGAAACCGGCCTAGCGTATATCGAGAGATTTTTGGGAACATAGTACGCCTATGTCAGCGGGCGCGGTCGTGGACCCCGTTACCCCGTTGGTACTCCGCCCATGTCCGCTAACGGTCGTCGCCGACATGTCAAGACCTGCAAAAGTTCGAACGGCGAGTTCCCAGGCTCACGTGCAAGGCGGCTCTTTTGTCGGCATGTTCGTCAAAGATATCATCGAATGATTAATGGGTTTTCGGGTGAATCCCCAACCGCCGAGCTGTTTACGAAAACAAACGTGATGACTCATGCGTTTTTCCGAGAATTGCAGAAGGTCATGCGTCTCACTGTCGCCTGAGACTTGCAAAACAAAATACGTGGGGAATCCCAGATGACGCAAGCGCTTTCCCGAGAAATGCAGAAGGTCATACGCGGCGTCTTTCGCTTCGGAGATCGGAAACGTTCGGGCGGCATCGTAGAACCGCACCCATTTCGAGCGGGAATATTTGAACTGGAAGCGTCTTTCGCTTCAGGCGGCGTTCATGACACACGTGGGTGGTACGGTGAGGCAATGCTGTCATATTCTTCAGGCGGCGCGTGGCGGCGCGGGTAGGAGATCCAACTTCTCGATTGCCGCGAAGTCAGTCTCCCGCTAGAACTCGTACGATATCGCCATCGAAGACAGTGTTGTGTGTCCGCCATCAGACCATCGAAGTCAGTTTCCTGCTAGAACTCATACGATATATACCGCTATAGAGCGACAGTGTGATCAGACTGAAAAATGTAAGTACCTCTTTTTCCTTCGTGTTCGGGAGTGTTTTTCGCGAAACGGCTCACATACAGGTTGAGAGCTATTCATGCGATCTTCGGCATATACAGCGTGTGTCGAAACTTTTTTCTGTCAAGTGTGTTGGCTCAGTGTGAATTTTTTCGAACTCATCGGCATATACAGCCATGTGTCCAAACCTTTTTCGTTGGCTCAGTGTAAATTTTTTCGAACGGCATATACAGCGTATGTCTAAACTTTTTCTGTCAAGTGTGTTGGCTCAGTGTGATATTTTTCGAACGTATCGGCATATACAGGGTGTGTCGAAAATTTTTCTGTCAAAGTGAAGTGTCTGCAAGTTGTTGTTGGCTCATACAGGTTGAGTTTTTTCAGACGTATACAGTGTGCGTCATAATTTTTTCGTCAAGTGTGTTGGCTCATACAGGGTGAACCAACAGTGTGCGTCAAAATTTTTCCGTCAAGTGTGTTGACTCATACAGCGTGAGCCATTTTGTTTTCGAACGTATGTACAGGGTGTCCTAAAATTTTGATGTTTTTTGCTTCAGATGGACCTCCTTGCAGAGTTGAACACAATATGCAGCGCTTCTGGATACAAGCAGACCGTTCCTATGAGCAGCTTGCAGAAAAACAAGCCCTATCCAATTCAGAAGCTTCGCCTCGTGAAAACCAAGTTCGGAGAGACCATCATAGCCGATATCCAGCTGTACGAGGTATTCCTTCCGAGAAGAGTGTTTGCAATCCTCAGGGGACATATTGACCAATTCACTCCGGGGAAGTACGCCCTGGTAGTCGAAGAAGGAGGGGTCGGAAAGACAAACACCTTCAAGTTCATCGAGAACTAGGCAACAACATGAAGGAAGTTTTCTCTCTCTGTGTCCACCCATATCCACATATTTTTTGAGAACTGTAACCTATAGGAAAATATATACTTGTATGTGAAATCGTTTTGACTTTGATTTGGAGAGAATGCGTGACAGAGTAACCATATGACAGACGCAAGACTTTACTGACAGACGTATGACTCCAATGACGTGAACGACAAATGACAGAGGATTGTGGTATGATGTTTGGCTCGAATGACAGACGCAAGACTTGACTGACAGACGTATGACTCCAATCACGTGAACGACAAATGACAGAGGAATATGATATGAAGTTTGGCTTGAATGGTAGACGCAAGACTTGACTGACAGACGTATGACTCCAATGACGTGAACGACAGGCAACACGAATGACAAGACGATATTTCTGACAGCTGACAAATGAATTGACTGATGTGTGATGTGAACGACAGCCCAACACGAATGACAGACGATATGGCTGACGTATGATGTGAACGATAGCCAACTCGAATGACAGACGATATATAGCTGACGTATGATGTGAACGACTGCCAACTCGGATGACAGGCAATATTTCTGACGTATGACTTGACTGCGACGTATGATGTGAACGACTCGAATGACAGAGGATGTATGTGGTGAATGGCAGATGACTTATGACAGACGCAGGACTTGACTGACCGCCGACGTATGACTTGACAGACGTATGACTTGACTGACAGAGGAAGTGACAGATGACGCCCCTCCGAGGACGCCATCTATCCACGCCACTGTGAGCCAATGCGTAAGTGACAGATGACGCCCCTCCGAGGACGCCATCTATCCACGCCACTCTGAACCAATGCATAAGTGTGAGTGACAGATGACGCCCCTCCGAAGGACGCCATCTATCCACGCCACTGTGAGCCAACTCATAAGTGTGAGTGACAGATGACGCTCCTCTGAGGACGCCATCTATCCACGACACTCAGAACCAACTCGCACAGTGATCTGTGTCCCACACTCTTGTTTTTTCATTTTATTTTTTTCCCACCCTCTATGTCCCACCCCACAATCTGAAAGAGAGAAAAAACAACAACCCTTTCGAAAATACGATTTATTGATCGAAAAAACATACATTTCTCAACGAGGTAAAACATTATTGGAAAACCAACTGAGCATAGAGTCTACATTGAACTGTGTACACATATACTTGCAGTTGTAGGCGGCGGCGTGGTTTGGACAAGGCGTCGGCGTTGGCTGCAAATTTTCCATTCCATGCGTCGTACCGTCGAACTGGGAGACGTCCTGGATAGACGGTGGGCAGGTCACTCCAATATCTCGGACTTTTCTCGAGAGGAACTCGGCTTTTTGGCTACCTCTCACATATATGACTTCGGCCGAGTACAGAAGGTATTTCTGCAGAATGGCATCAACGTCGTGGTACTCGACGTCCCCTGAAGAATACGGAATGCCATGAACGTACTTTTCCAAGTACCGGGTGGTCTTCTTGTCCTTGTCCGTCAACAAGACATAGGGCATTGGTGGCTTGAACAGGAAATTCTGCCGCTGGTGACCGATATGGATGGCAAGTTCTTTGGGGTGGAACACCCCGTTGACGACGAAACCTTGGATATCAACGACCGCGATTCTCATGATGTGTGCGTCTTGTACTAGCTGGCAACTGAATGACGATGTGCGCTAGAGAGCGTCAGTTCTCCCACTTCTCCCACCACGGTGGCGCGCGCCGCCTATGATTTCTCATGACCTCGGTAAGGGGAAGTACAATCGTCCGGGATGATGCAACAAGGGGAATTTTGACGAAAAACCGACGTTTTCGAAACGGCTGTCCACCACGTCGAACAGACCGAAAAAGATTTGAATTTTCAACTATCAATACTTAGACGTTCAGTGGATGAGAAAGCATTTCAACGCAAAGGTGGACCTTCGAGTTAACCGTGACGAAACGTAGTTCTCGTCGGTCGCCTGAACCAAAAAAGACAAAATGGGGGGTGGGAAGGCTGTACTCATCAGGCCGAATGCGACGAAAATATCTCCAATGTCAACCGACACTCACCGACGATGCCGACACGGCTGTCCACCACGAAGATTTCACCTTTCTCGAACAGACCAAAAAAAGATGCATTCCTTCAATTTTCAGCTATTACTACTTAGACGTTCATCAGATGTCTTGAGAAAACATGTCAACGCAAAGGATGACCGTATCAATACTTAGACGTTCAGCTGATGAGAAAGCATGTCAACGCAAAGGAGGACCGTAAGGTCAACCGTGACGGCTCTCGTTCGACGCCTGAACCGAGAAAAGACCAACAAAAATGGGGGTGGGAAGGCTGTACTCATCAAGCCGAATGCGATGAAAATGTTTCCAATGTCAACCGATACTCTGAGAGGGCTTTTCTGGTTCACATCAAAATAGGTGGACCGGTCAGGTCAACCGTTATGGAATCGAGCGAAAAAGGGGAAGACGTTGGGCCAACTGCCATGAAAACCGTTGACAACCGCCGCCCTCTTGAGATGTGAGTGACTCGAAAAAACAGTTGTAGTCCCATGTGGACGCTCTCCGATTCTCCAAAATTCGGAATTCGGCCCCGAGAAGTGAAAATGTTTCCTTCGATGATTCACCGCGACTACATGCCATACCGGCCAAATGACGATAAGGAATGCGAGGTTATCGCAGACATGTTCAGACAAGTCAACAACTTCAATGACGCACAGGCTATGAGTCATCACACAAACAGAGTGACCTTCGATCAGCAGTAAAACGAACAAAGACAGCTCTGAGTCATCGGTGACCTTCAAACCGTGAACCATATCCGAATCGTAAGAGTGGAAATTCACGGCGGCAGAAAAAACGGTGTTCGACCCTCCAAAAAAATGGAATGTTCTGAAACGAGACTGTTGAACTGACTGCGTTTGGCCGAACGCGACCCATGCCGATCATATCACGTCTACCTGAGTGCATCAGGCTGAACACGATGATTGAGTTGACATTCCCCGCAAGCGGTGGGGACCGCATGTTTTGTCGTGGGATCCAAAGTGAAAAAATCAGATACTTGGGGGAATATACACCCATGACGTGACGACAATGGACAGGGGGGCCTTATAGTTCACCGTTGGTCCCACCCCTCCACAAAAAGCATTCCCAAATTCGTCACATGTTCGATTGGAGTCTTCAGTACTCATTTGTCTTCCAACGAGAATGGCTGCAGACTGTTCGTATGCCGAGAGACTTCAAACGTTTCGCAACTGGCCTTCGACATTTCCGAAAGAGAAGTTGGCCAGTGCCGGTTTCGTTTACACCGGTTCAGGAGACGACGACGACACAGTTACCTGTCTCAATTGCGGTGTCGAAGGATTCAATTGGGAGACTGGCGATGATCCTTTGATGGACCACTTCAGGTGGACACCCTATTGTACGTTTTTCGACAGCGATACTTCTTCGTTCATCAATCGGGTGAAACGACCAACACATACGGAAAATAGTGTTCTCATGCGGCGTCTCGCAACTTTCGAAAACTGGCCCATCGGTCTCAATCAGACGCCTCAAGAACTTGCCGAATGTGGCTTTTTCTACACTGGAATAGGAGATCACGTAAAATGCTTTCACTGCGGCACCGAAATAGCCCACTGGAAACAAGGAGATTCGGTTTGGATACATGGCTGTCACGACGGATGCGATTTCATGATGAAACTTCAACCGTCCAGGGCGTCTCCGCCGCCGCCACCGCTGACCTGTAAAGTTTGTTTGGACAATGAAGTATGCATTGTATTCATGCCTTGCAGACATTTGGTTTGTTGTCTCGAATGCTGTGTAAGATGCGGTGAAAACTGTCCCGTTTGCCGTTCACCAATCACCTCATTCATGAAGATATATGTATCTTGAATATACGTTTGAATTTGGCGCCTCGTTTCATTCCACCTCCACATAGGTCTGCACACACAGACATGCGCTTTCGATACTTTGAAACTTCACGTCACGTTCTTGTGGCATTCTCAACCGCAAAATATCCCCAGAATCTGGGGAAATATCAAGGAAATCCTATAGAATTTTCCCCAGATCTAAGGAAATGTTCTCTCAAGTGCAACATCGTCGGTTGGTGCGTATCCATGCTTCACTGAGGGGGTAATGGAGGAAACAGCATACACTTCAAATGTCAAATATCCCGCCTCAAGCGTGGCATAAGAGCCGTAGAAGGACGTCTGGGAACTTTCCCACCCAGAACGCCGTCGACCACGTCAGTCTTTGAAATCCAAATGTTCCCGCCATCTGACGTATCACGTGACCATGACTGCTGCGCGGAATGCTAGAACGTTCAAAATTCCCGCCACGTCTTGCACGCCACGGTCATGCGCACAACGATCTGCTGGGTACTTTGAAGTTTTCGTCTGACGACCAACCTTTGCCGCCTAGAACGTTTGCCGCTCATGCGCACCAACGCTTTGACGTTCAAGCTGAAGTCTTTCGAATTTCCCGCCTAGAGTGTTTGTCGCGACGTTCAGGCTCATTCAAAGTTGCCGCCTACAGCGTTTGCCGCTCATACGCACAAACGCTTTTGGATACATTGACTGGCTGAAGTCCTCCAAATTTCTCATCAGAACATCGACGCTCATATCATTCAAATTTCCCGCCTAGAGCGTTTGTCGCTCCGTTCAGGCTTAAGTCTTCCAAATTCCGCACCAGAACTTTGACGCTCAGGCTGAACTCATTCAAAGTTGCCGCCTACAGCGTTTACCACTCATGCGCAAAAACGCTTTTGGTCACTTCGACGTTCAGGCTGAAGTCAGTGTTCACCGCTCATGCGCAAAATGATCATTCGTGTACTTTGAAGTTTCTGTCCGACGACTTACCTATCGATGTTGCCGTCTACAGCGTTTGTCGCTCCGTTCAGGTTGAAGTCTTTCGAATTTCGCGCCAGAACGTTCACTTTGACGCTAAGGTTGAACTCATTCAAAGTTGCCGCCTCATGCGCTCATGCGCACAACGATAATCCGTGTACTTTGACATTTTCGTGCGTTTGGCCCTAACCATCAAGCTGAAGTTCAGGGTTCACCGCTCATGCGCAAAACGATCATTCGTGTACTTTGAAATTTCCGTACGTCTGACGACTAACCTTTCAAAGTTGCCGCCTATAGCGCTTGCCGCTCATGCGCAAAACGATCATTCGTGTACTTTGAAATTTCCGTACGTCTGACGACTAACCTTTCAAAGTTGCCGCCTATAGCGCTTGCCGCTCATGCGCAAAACGATCATTCGTGTACTTTGAAATTTCCGTACGTCTGACGACTAACCTTTCAAAGTTGCCGCCTAGAGCGTCTGCCGCTCATGCGCAAAACGTATGCTATACTTCAGCTTTTCGACGTTTGACGCACGACGTGGACCACTCACGTACTTTGAAGTTTCCATCTGACAACTCACCTTTCAAAGTTGCCGCCTTGAGCGTTTGCCACTCATGCGCAAACACGCTTTTGGTCACGTGCAGGCTGAAGTCTGAGTTCACCGTTCACCCCCAGCGCATATGTACTTTGAAGTTTCTGTCACTTACCGCCTAGAGCGTTTGCAGCTCATGTACAAAGGTATGCCATACACGTTCAGGCACATGGCAGGCGTGCTTGGTGCACTTCAGATGTGTCAGATGCGAGTCAGGTGGATGTCAGATGCTAGTCAGGTGGACGTCAGATGCTAGTCAGGTGGACGTCAGATGCGAGGCAGACGCCTGAAGACGTTCAAATTTCCCACCTAGAGCGGACTGGGCATGGAAACTCCCTGACGTCTGTCGGTCATGCGCATAACGATCAAGTGTTCGTCATATGCTCTGAGGCTGAGTGACAGGTGGCATCTGATGTGTGCGCAACCAACTTCAGAGGATACTTTGACATAGGCAGATCAACTTGACTGGTGGTCGGTCAACGCATTCGAAATTTTTGATGCGAAAAGTGAACAGAAACATGTGCGAAAAACTGCACAAAAACTTAGCATTTTTGAGGCGAAAAAACAGCACAAAAACGGTGCGTTTTTGACGCGTCAAAAGTGACCAAAATACGTCGTTTTTTGCGTGTTTTTTCGATGCTCATTTTCGATGCGTCGAAGTGACAGAAAAACATCGTTTTTCACGCGTTTTCACGCATCGAAAATGAGCGTCGAAAAAAAGCGTCAAAAACGACGTTTTTCTGTCACTTCGACGCACCGAAAATGAGCACCGAAATATCGTGAAAAACTGGTCGTTTTTCGATGATTTTTGTGCGAAAATGAGTCGATCAAAATCGCCAGTTTTTCCCATAAGAATACATGTAAAATGGGATGAAAATTGTGCAGTTTTCATCGACTGTTTCTCGCCCAAAATTTGTCATTTTCAAAGTGACCAAAATACGTCGTTTTTTGCCTGTTTTTTCGATGCTCATTTTCGGTGCGTCGAAGTGACAAAAAACCTTCGTTTTTCACGCGTTTTCACGTATCGAAAATGAGCGTCGAAAAAACACGTGAAAAACGACGTTTTTCTGTCACTTCGACGCATCGAAAAAGAGTGTCGAAAAACACGTCAAAAATGGTGCGTTTTGATGCAATTTTTTCGTCGAAAAAACTGCATCAAAATGGAACGTTTTTGCGTGCGAGAAATGACACATCTCAGAAATGAGGCAAAGCATACAACAAAGTAGTTTATTCGTATCATTCAAAAGTACATAGTCAAGGCGTCTCAAGGCTAACGTGGGCAAATGGGCTGCAGAGATGGATGCTCGAACTATCCACACAGATTGGTCTATACTGCACGCTCATTTTCTGATGCAAGTACGACTGCTTCATTGTCATGCACATAGTGATCGATCATATTCATGATGTAGTCGTTGGTGATGGGATGCTGTAGGACCTTGATTCGGTTTATATGTACATCACACTGTTCCACTTCTTTGAAATGACTCTTGATACGGTTGCAGATATCGATGGAATGGGATACGTTTTCCCACTTTTTGAGCAGACGCACACCTCTTTCGCCAAGTACTTTTTCAGCATGTTTCCAATTGCATTGTTGACGTCTCAGTATGTACCACTCTCTGTCGGGTACCACTTCGAACAGACCAAGACATCGAACTTTTTCTTCGCTGATCGAATAAGGCGTCAACCTGGGTGCGATTGATTCCCTCAGGACAGAAATGTTTCTCTGGATCCTCTCTTCAACTTTCAGACGTTCGATCTCAGCTCGTTTTCGTTCAGCTCGCTCCTTTGCAATCTTTCCGGCATTTTTACGTCTCTCGTGGGAAGCCTTGCGTATTTCCGTGACCAGCATCTGCTTCAACTCTTGCACCGATTTCACTAGTTCACAGTTTTTTTGCCTTAGCGAATTCACATCATCTTCCGACGTTTGTGGTTGCGTCGTCCACTGACTCGCGTAGTTACGGATTTTCTTCAACATTGTTGCTCGTACGACTCCAACTGATAGACTGACGCTCTACCGATTTTCATGTACATGTCAGGAGGGGTGGTGGTAGTCACGTGGTCAGACGCTCGATGGGGGCAAAGTCCATTGAGGAAGCCTATACGCATGAGCGAATTCACGTCGTGCGTCAAACGTCGAAAAGCTGAAGTATAGCATACGTTTTGCGCATGAGCGGCAGACGCTCTAGGCGGCAACTTTGAAAGGTTAGTCGTCAGACGTACGGAAATTTCAAAGTACACGAATGATCGTTTTGCGCATGAGCGGCAAGCGCTATAGGCGGCAACTTTGAAAGGTTAGTCGTCAGACGTACGGAAATTTCAAAGTACACGAATGATCGTTTTGCGCATGAGCGGCAAGCGCTATAGGCGGCAACTTTGAAAGGTTAGTCGTCAGACGTACGGAAATTTCAAAGTACACGAATGATCGTTTTGCGCATGAGCGGTGAACCCTGAACTTCAGCTTGATGGTTAGGGCCAAACGCACGAAAATGTCAAAGTACACGGATTATCGTTGTGCGCATGAGCGCATGAGGCGGCAACTTTGAATGAGTTCAACCTTAGCGTCAAAGTGAACGTTCTGGCGCGAAATTCGAAAGACTTCAACCTGAACGGAGCGACAAACGCTGTAGACGGCAACATCGATAGGTAAGTCGTCGGACAGAAACTTCAAAGTACACGAATGATCATTTTGCGCATGAGCGGTGAACACTGACTTCAGCCTGAACGTCGAAGTGACCAAAAGCGTTTTTGCGCATGAGCGGTAAACGCTGTAGGCGGCAACTTTGAATGAGTTCAGCCTGAGCGTCAAAGTTCTGGTGCGGAATTTGGAAGACTTAAGCCTGAACGGAGCGAATTCACGTCGTGCGTCAAACGTCGAAAAGCTGAAGTATAGCATACGTTTTGCGCATGAGCGGCAAGCGCTATAGGCGGCAACTTTGAAAGGTTAGTCGTCAGACGTACGGAAATTTCAAAGTACACGAATGATCGTTTTGCGCATGAGCGGCAAGCGCTATAGGCGGCAACTTTGAAAGGTTAGTCGTCAGACGTACGGAAATTTCAAAGTACACGAATGATCGTTTTGCGCATGAGCGGTGAACCCTGAACTTCAGCTTGATGGTTAGGGCCAAACGCACGAAAATGTCAAAGTACACGAATTATCGTTGTGCGCATGAGCGCATGAGGCGGCAACTTTGAACGTCGAAGTGACCAAAAGCGTTTTTGCGCATGAGTGGTAAACGCTGTAGGCGGCAACTTTGAATGAGTTCAGCCTGAGCGTCAAAGTTCTGGTGCGGAATTTGGAAGACTTAAGCCTGAACGGAGCGACAAACGCTCTAGGCGGGAAATTTGAATGATATGAGCGTCGATGTTCTGATGAGAAATTTGGAGGACTTCAGCCAGTCAATGTATCCAAAAGCGTTTGTGCGTATGAGCGGCAAACGCTGTAGGCGGCAACTTTGAATGAGCCTGAACGTCGCGACAAACACTCTAGGCGGGAAATTCGAAAGACTTCAGCTTGAACGTCAAAGCGTTGGTGCGCATGAGCGGCAAACGTTCTAGGCGGCAAAGGTTGGTCGTCAGACGAAAACTTCAAAGTACCCAGCAGATCGTTGTGCGCATGACCGTGGCGTGCAAGACGTGGCGGGAATTTTGAACGTTCTAGCATTCCGCGCAGCAGTCATGGTCACGTGATACGTCAGATGGCGGGAACATTTGGATTTCAAAGACTGACGTGGTCGACGGCGTTCTGGGTGGGAAAGTTCCCAGACGTCCTTCTACGGCTCTTATGCCACGCTTGAGGCGGGATATTTGACATTTGAAGTGTATGCTGTTTCCTCCATTACCCCCTCAGTGAAGCATGGATACGCACCAACCGACGATGTTGCACTTGAGAGAACATTTCCTTAGATCTGGGGAAAATTCTATAGGATTTCCTTGATATTTCCCCAGATTCTGGGGATATTTTGCGGTTGAGAATGCCACAAGAACGTGACGTGAAGTTTCAAAGTATCGAAAGCGCATGTCTGTGTGTGCAGACCTATGTGGAGGTGGAATGAAACGAGGCGCCAAATTCAAACGTATATTCAAGATACATATATCTTCATGAATGAGGTGATTGGTGAACGGCAAACGGGACAGTTTTCACCGCATCTTACACAGCATTCGAGACAACAAACCAAATGTCTGCAAGGCATGAATACAATGCATACTTCATTGTCCAAACAAACTTTACAGGTCAGCGGTGGCGGCGGCGGAGACGCCCTGGACGGTTGAAGTTTCATCATGAAATCGCATCCGTCGTGACAGCCATGTATCCAAACCGAATCTCCTTGTTTCCAGTGGGCTATTTCGGTGCCGCAGTGAAAGCATTTTACGTGATCTCCTATTCCAGTGTAGAAAAAGCCACATTCGGCAAGTTCTTGAGGCGTCTGATTGAGACCGATGGGCCAGTTTTCGAAAGTTGCGAGACGCCGCATGAGAACACTATTTTCCGTATGTGTTGGTCGTTTCACCCGATTGATGAACGAAGAAGTATCGCTGTCGAAAAACGTACAATAGGGTGTCCACCTGAAGTGGTCCATCAAAGGATCATCGCCAGTCTCCCAATTGAATCCTTCGACACCGCAATTGAGACAGGTAACTGTGTCGTCGTCGTCTCCTGAACCGGTGTAAACGAAACCGGCACTGGCCAACTTCTCTTTCGGAAATGTCGAAGGCCAGTTGCGAAACGTTTGAAGTCTCTCGGCATACGAACAGTCTGCAGCCATTCTCGTTGGAAGACAAATGAGTACTGAAGACTCCAATCGAACATGTGACGAATTTGGGAATGCTTTTTGTAAAGGGGCGGGACCAACGGTGAACTATAAGGCCCCCCTGTCCATTGTCGTCACGTCATGGGTGTATATTCCCCCAAGTATCTGATTTTTTCACTTTGGATCCCACGACAAAACATGCGGTCCCCACCGCTTGCGGGGAATGTCAACTCAATCATCGTGTTGAGCCTGATGCACTCAGGTAGACGTGATATGATCGGCATGGGTCGCGTTCGGCCTAACGCAGTCAGTTCAACAGTCTCGTTTCAAAACATTCCATTTTTTTGGAGGGTCGAACACCGTTTTTTCTGCCGCCGTGAATTTCCACTCTTACGATTCGGATATGGTTCACGGTTTGAAGGTCACCGATGACTCAGAGCTGTCTTTGTTCGTTTTACTGCTGATCGAAGGTCACTCTGTTTGTGTGATGACTCATAGCCTGTGCGTCATTGAAGTTGTTGACTTGTCTGAACATGTCTGCGATAACCTCGCATTCCTTATCGTCATTTGGCCGGTATGGCATGAGTCGCGGTGAATCATCGAAGGAAACATTTTCACTTCTCGGGGCCGAATTCCGAATTTTGGAGAATCGGAGAGCGTCCACATGGGACTACAACTGTTTTTTCGAGTCACTCACATCTCAAGAGGGCGGCGGTTGTCAACGGTTTTCATGGCAGTTGGCCCAACGTCTTCCCCTTTTTCGCTCGATTCCATAACGGTTGACCTGACCGGTCCACCTATTTTGATGTGAACCAGAAAAGCCCTCTCAGAGTATCGGTTGACATTGGAAACATTTTCATCGCATTCGGCTTGATGAGTACAGCCTTCCCACCCCCATTTTTGTTGGTCTTTTCTCGGTTCAGGCGTCGAACGAGAGCCGTCACGGTTGACCTTACGGTCCTCCTTTGCGTTGACATGCTTTCTCATCAGCTGAACGTCTAAGTATTGATACGGTCATCCTTTGCGTTGACATGTTTTCTCAAGACATCTGATGAACGTCTAAGTAGTAATAGCTGAAAATTGAAGGAATGCATCTTTTTTTGGTCTGTTCGAGAAAGGTGAAATCTTCGTGGTGGACAGCCGTGTCGGCATCGTCGGTGAGTGTCGGTTGACATTGGAGATATTTTCGTCGCATTCGGCCTGATGAGTACAGCCTTCCCACCCCCCATTTTTTTTGGTTCAGGCGACCGACGAGAACTACGTTTCGTCACGGTTAACTCGAAGGTCCACCTTTGCGTTGAAATGCTTTCTCATCCACTGAACGTCTAAGTATTGATAGTTGAAAATTCAAATCTTTTTCGGTCTGTTCGACGTGGTGGACAGCCGTTTCGAAAACGTCGGTTTTTCGTCAAAATTCCCCTTGTTGCATCATCCCGGACGATTGTACTTCCCCTTACCGAGGTCATGAGAAATCATAGGCGGCGCGCGCCACCGTGGTGGGAGAAGTGGGAGAACTGACGCTCTCTAGCGCACATCGTCATTCAGTTGCCAGCTAGTACAAGACGCACACATCATGAGAATCGCGGTCGTTGATATCCAAGGTTTCGTCGTCAACGGGGTGTTCCACCCCAAAGAACTTGCCATCCATATCGGTCACCAGCGGCAGAATTTCCTGTTCAAGCCACCAATGCCCTATGTCTTGTTGACGGACAAGGACAAGAAGACCACCCGGTACTTGGAAAAGTACGTTCATGGCATTCCGTATTCTTCAGGGGACGTCGAGTACCACGACGTTGATGCCATTCTGCAGAAATACCTTCTGTACTCGGCCGAAGTCATATATGTGAGAGGTAGCCAAAAAGCCGAGTTCCTCTCGAGAAAAGTCCGAGATATTGGAGTGACCTGCCCACCGTCTATCCAAGACGTCTCCCAGTTCGACGGTACGACGCATGGAATGGAAAATTTGCAGCCAACGCCGACGCCTTGTCCAAACCACGCCGCCGCCTACAACTGCAAGTATATGTGTACACAGTTCAATGTAGACTCTATGCTCAGTTGGTTTTCCAATAATGTTTTACCTCGTTGAGGAATGTATGTTTTTTCGATCAATAAATCGTATTTTCGAAAGGGTTGTTGTTTTTTCTCTCTTTCAGATTGTGGGGAATAGAGGGTGGGAAAAAAATAAAATAAAAAAACAAGAGTGTGGGACACAGATCACTGTGCGAGTTGGTTCTGAGTGTCGTGGATAGATGGCGTCCTCAGAGGAGCGTCATCTGTCACTCACACTTATGAGTTGGCTCACACATCAGTCAATTCATTTGTCAGCTGTCAGAAATATCGTCTTGTCATTCGTGTTGCCTGTCGTTCACGTCATTGGAGTCATACGTCTGTCAGTCAAGTCTTGCGTCTACCATTCAAGCCAAACTTCATATCATATTCCTCTGTCATTTGTCGTTCACGTGATTGGAGTCATACGTCTGTCAGTCAAGTCTTGCGTCTGTCATTCGAGCCAAACATCATAGAGGTATTCAAGCGAGACATTGGTAAATACCACGGTCATGTCCTTGGTTGTCCTTGGTCATAGCCCTTTGACATACGTTGGTTAATACCATTGGAACGCGCGTGAATGGAATCGGTCATTCGTTTGTTGTTATTTTCTAACCAGATTCTAACCTATAACGTTGTTCTTTCTGTTTCGTCATCGTCACAGTTGTTTTTATTTACCAAGAATGGATCGAAAAAGCATTGTATTAACTGAAGGATTCTTTATATTTTTTGATAACACACATTTGATCGTGGAAGAAAACATTATGCAAAGGAATATTTATAGTAAACTTGAATGGATATTTGATCAAGAGGAACATTCAATGGCCCCAAAAATTCCCCATACCCCGCAGTGGGTGATTGATTTGAACAACATTCATTTTTACAAATTGTTTCGAATGGAAAGGAGTACGTTCAATGCATTTTTGAGCGCCATAAGAAAATGTGACGACAAAAATTTGTTACTTGTGAAGTATCATGGAGGACATCATCCTATAAAAGATGATATGCAGATTTTAGTCTTTTTGAAGTATATGTCCTCACAGGACACACTAATGACCATAGGATATGGCTTTAGAATATCTTCTGCCACTGTTATGAAAATTGTCAACATAATGTTATATTTTGTACTCAAGCTAAAAAAGAAATACATCAAGTTTCCAAAAACACCTAGTGAAAGAGAAACAGTTACAAGTATTTTCAGAAAGTATCCAGGTGAGTACATGTGATATATGCTACCCACAAGCTGATTATTTATCATACATTGAGCCATTGTTACCAGTTAGTTGCCTTGGAAATTTAATGCCAAAGTGTATTTTTTCGTCCCCTTTATCATGTCGGGGCGTATCTGGTTTCTGAATTTTTTACAGTAGAGAGAAAAACCAATAATAGAAGACATTTTAATTGCCTGTAGTTCTTAATAGGTAATATTTCAAAATATAGAATATTATTTTGAAATTATTGTGAAATATTACATTTTAAGAACTACATGCGATTAAAATGTCATATATTATTGGTTTTCCTCTCTACTGTAAAAAAATAAGAAATCAGATACGCCCCTACTTGATAAGGGGGACGACTTAGTTCAATTATATATAATATAAAATAATTATTTTTAGGAACTTTAGGAGCAATAGATGGAACACATG
Source organism: Zygogramma bicolorata (assembly GCA_032362365.1). Taxonomy (NCBI): domain Eukaryota; kingdom Metazoa; phylum Arthropoda; class Insecta; order Coleoptera; family Chrysomelidae; genus Zygogramma; species Zygogramma bicolorata. Next base: position 195,897 of record JAVJAQ010003892.1, read on the forward strand.
TGAACGTTTCAGTTGAACAATCTCAGCAAGACAGTTATATAGACCGTTATCGTCAGCATTCAATAAACTGCATGATGATTTGTGATAGAAACAAACTGTTTCTTTACTCATTCGTAGGGTTTCCTGGATCTGCCCACGACTCAAGGGTAAATTAAAATCAGTTTGGAAGCAAGTTATATTCAAGCTGTTTCTTTTGTAGGTTTTTGAAAATTCAGTATTTTTCAGAACCATTGCAAGAAATGGTGCTAATTATTTCTTTCATGATGATAATAAATTTTATCTGATAGGAGATAGTGCTTTTACCTTGAAAAAATGGTTAATGGTACCATATAGAGACACTGGAAATCTAACAGAGATTCAACGGAGACATAACAAACGACTTTCGTCTGACAGAGTGATTATTGAACACGCAATAGGTTTATGGAAGGAAAGATGGCGGAGATTACATTTTATTAAGACTTATAATATATCCAAGACAATTGAAATAGCAAGTGCAGCCTGCGTGCTGCACAATTTTTGTTTACTCAATGACGATTTTTGGGTTACTCAGGAAAATGTAGACCATTATTCTATAAATAATAATGAAACTGATACGGTCGTTGCTGGCAATAGAGAGGCGAAACTGAAAAGAGACAGAATTGCAGCAAACCTTAACTGATTGCTTTTTTATAATAATCTGGTAATAATTTACCTGTAATATGAGATCAATTATTGATTATTTGTTTTGTCAAGAAATAAAATCAAGTATAAGTATGACTTACTTTATTTAAAAATACAACATTGACATATACTTACTCAAATCAGTCTTCAAATTTGAGCCTTATAACTTTATACTTACGAAACTAAATTCATCTCTTAAAAAAAAACATAACACAGACTTATCAGGAACTATATTTTATGAAATCACACCTTCACATAGAAAAAAACGTAATGATATTGCAAAACAAAACGTTTATCCCATTTGCATAAGGAACTAATGAAAATAAAAATGTTTTCTTCCAAAAAACCTAGTATGCCAATGAAGACAAATAAAGGTCTATTTTTGCACAAAACAGGTGGCACATCATAATTAATGTTTTTCAGTCAGACTCTGAGGAAAATTCTTGCCTTTTTCTTTTTCTAGGAGGAAAAGCTCTTTCTATTATGTTCAAAAACCTTTCTTTCTGTTCATCTGTCTTTTTGAGATGTTCTTCAAAAAATGAAAATTGTTTTTCACGTGATTCCCGATCATTCTGAATTTCAATTAGTAGTGCTTCATTTTTACCGGTTGGCTTCATTTGTTTTCTCGTCGTCTTGAATCTGTCTGTATGAGTCTTTGACGTAGAAGATTGGTTTGTTGTTCCAGTAACGGTTTCTTCGTTTGTTCTGGACTCCTGTATTTTATCAGTGTCTTCTTCAGATGTTCCAGAATCAGCATTGGTCATCGAGTTTTCTTCACTTTCCTCTATTTCCATAGAGTCAACCAAAAACGTTGGATTGACTTTATCTTTTGACCCTGAAAAGTTTCAAAAATGAATAAAGGACATATATTTGTAGAATATTACAATTCGTATAATTCAAAACGCAACCACCTCTATACATTTTTTAAAACTACACAATAAAAAAGCGCCTGACTCTGTCAAAACAATGTATCAAAAGTATTTTGTATATGAAACTAGATAACGTTCATTCCTTTCTTGAATCCTTCATCGTTATACATGACATAAACCAAATTCAAAACAAATTATTTATTATAACATATCTCACCCAAAATGGAATGCAATTCTTCGAAGAATGGTGGTAAATTATCATTTTTTTCATACCCTGTGGTCTTTTGATGTGTGACATAGGCCAGGTATGCCCTTTGTAAATTGGCAAATTTCTGTCGGCACTTTTCAGCCCCATTTTCACCCAAATTGAAACTACTTGATAAAGTATTGGCTATTCTTTGCCATAGCTTCGATTTGATGGTTTTTTTGTCATCAAACAGAGGACTCATCTCTTGTCTCAGTTTTAATAATATTGAAGTTGCCTCTATATCATCTTCAGTAGGTTTTTTTCTGCACCAAATTATTTCAGAGTATGTGGAATTTGTCTTCAAGTTGGTGTCACAGTGGGCACTTGAGTTCCAGCAGACAGGCCCTGCTTCTAATTCTGAAGGTGTTTTATTTTCGCTATCGACTACTGTTGGGAGATATAAAGGCTCCTGCACTTCATCAAAATCAAAGTTTTGTAAAAACTGTTCCGCAGCATCCTGGTCTAAAAAATAAAAACGGTTTACAAAACATGTATCTACTATACATTTTTCTTTAAAGCTAAAGGTAGATGTTGAAAAATGTATTTGTACCAACCATTCAACAACAGAGAAGCTGTTTCCAAATCGTCAACAATTACTTCTATGTCATTTCCTTCACGATTTAACAATAATTTAAATCTTCTTCGTTCCATGTTGAATAAAGATACACCAACAACAATAATAAAAAATAATAAACAAATGTCACTTCTCACGTTCTCACTTCTGTCACTTCTCACGTTCTCACTTCTGTCACTTACGAAGTGGGGGTTATGAAACAGCTTTCGATCTGTGTAAATACCGCGGTCCGTCAAACGTCAAGTGATGACGTCGAAGGGCTATTTCATGACGTCACGACTAGATGACCAAATATGACCGATGGCGCTTGAATGCCGATGGTATTTACCAAAGGCTAGTGGTATTTTGCGGTCATTCGCTTGAATACCTCTCATACCACAATCCTCTGTCATTTGTCGTTCACGTCATTGGAGTCATACGTCTGTCAGTAAAGTCTTGCGTCTGTCATATGGTTACTCTGTCACGCATTCTCTCCAAATCAAAGTCAAAACGATTTCACATACAAGTATATATTTTCCTATAGGTTACAGTTCTCAAAAAATATGTGGATATGGGTGGACACAGAGAGAGAAAACTTCCATCATGTTGTTGCCTAGTTCTCGATGAACTTGAAGGTGTTTGTCTTTCCGACCCCTCCTTCTTCGACTACCAGGGCGTACTTCCCCGGAGTGAATTGGTCAATATGTCCCCTGAGGATTGCAAACACTCTTCTCGGAAGGAATACCTCGTACAGCTGGATATCGGCTATGATGGTCTCTCCGAACTTGGTTTTCACGAGGCGAAGCTTCTGAATTGGATAGGGCTTGTTTTTCTGCAAGCTGCTCATAGGAACGGTCTGCTTGTATCCAGAAGCGCTGCATATTGTGTTCAACTCTGCAAGGAGGTCCATCTGAAGCAAAAAACATCAAAATTTTAGGACACCCTGTACATACGTTCGAAAACAAAATGGCTCACGCTGTATGAGTCAACACACTTGACGGAAAAATTTTGACGCACACTGTTGGTTCACCCTGTATGAGCCAACACACTTGACGAAAAAATTATGACGCACACTGTATACGTCTGAAAAAACTCAACCTGTATGAGCCAACAACAACTTGCAGACACTTCACTTTGACAGAAAAATTTTCGACACACCCTGTATATGCCGATACGTTCGAAAAATATCACACTGAGCCAACACACTTGACAGAAAAAGTTTAGACATACGCTGTATATGCCGTTTGAAAAAATTTACACTGAGCCAACGAAAAAGGTTTGGACACATGGCTGTATATGCCGATGAGTTCGAAAAAATTCACACTGAGCCAACACACTTGACAGAAAAAAGTTTCGACACACGCTGTATATGCCGAAGATCGCATGAATAGCTCTCAACCAGTATGTGAGCCGTTTCGCGAAAAACACTCCCGAACACGAAGGAAAAAGAGGTACTTACATTTTTCAGTCTGATCACACTGTCGCTCTATAGCGGTATATATCGTATGAGTTCTAGCAGGAAACTGACTTCGATGGTCTGATGGCGGACACACAGCACTGTCTTCGATTGCGATATCGTACGAGTTCTAGCGGGAGACTGACTTCGCGGCAATCGAGAAGTTGGATCTCCTACCCGCGCCGCCACGCGCCGCCTGAAGAATATGACAGCATTGCCTCACCGTACCACCCACGTGTGTCATGAACGCCGCCTGAAGCGAAAGACGCTTCCAGTTCAAATATTCCCGCTCGAAATGGGTGCGGTTCTACGATGCCGCCCGAACGTTTCCGATCTCCGAAGCGAAAGACGCCGCGTATGACCTTCTGCATTTCTCGGAAAAGCGCTTGCGTCATCTGGGATTCCCCACGTATTTTGTTTTGCAAGTCTCAGGCGACAGTGAGACGCATGACCTTCTGCAATTCTCGGAAAAACGCATGAGTCATCACGTTTGTTTTCGTAAACAGCTCGGCGGTTGGGGATTCACCCGAAAACCCATTAATCATTCGATGATATCTTTGACGAACATGCCGACAAAAGAGCCGCCTTGCACGTGAGCCTGGGAACTCGCCGTTCGAACTTTTGCAGGTCTCGACATGTCGGCGACGACCGTTAGCGGACATGGGCGGAGTACCAACGGGGTAACGGGGTCCACGACCGCGCCCGCTGACATAGGCGTACTATGTTCCCAAAAATCTCTCGATATACGCTAGGCCGGTTTCGCCTCACCTGAAGATGAGGCGAAAATGGCTTACACATACTACTATACAAATACACAGAAATCCAAAAACATTGATGAATAAATTTTTATTCCACTGAGGGTAGAACCCCATGTGTGGTAAAAAATATAAATATTCAAAATATTAAAAAACCATATAAATAACCTATATTTGTATAAAAATTTTCAATTGTTTTTGAATATAAAGTTTGAGGGTTTGGCACGCCACCCATGAGGCAGAAAGTTTTTTAACATCTTTGCCCTATCGCCTTGTTCATCAAAGGTGTAACGAATTCATGTTTTCTTCTAGTATTGTATGAATGTGTTAACTCTGTTAATTGTTTTGTATTGAAACGTTGTCTAATGACTATTTGTATAATGAATAGTTGCCTGATATCTAGGGTATCGGTTTGTAAATAGAGTAGATCACTAGGATATCTTGTTTCTTTTTGTAATATCAGATTGGTCACCGATTTTCAAAAATGTATATCATACCATCATGATGAATCATAGACCTATAACAGTACCTTTGGTATTGTGCAAGGTGCTTGAGAAATGTGTCTATAACAAGATGAAAAATTTTCTGAACCTGTTCAACATAATAGTTTCAGCATGGATTCTGGCCAGGTAGGTCAACGGAGAGTGCCTTGTTTGCTTTCTCTGAAAACGTATATGATGCCTTCGATAGGAAAAAATAAGTGGGTGCTCTTTTCTTTGACCTATTCAAGGCATTTGACACTATCAGTCACGAAATAATCTTAATTGAATTTCCTAGGATTTAGGGGAAACTTCCTTTCCTGATTGGAATCTTACTTGACTCTCAGGAAAATATGCGTTAAATTTGATAACTATCAATCACAACCGTACGAAAATGACTATGGAGTTCCTCAAGGATCTATCTTGGGTCCACTCATATTTCTGCTTTTCATCAATGATATGCCGAAATATGTCAGTACAAATTAAATAGTTCTATATGCAGACGACACAACATTAGATACGGATGGTCCGAAGGAGCTCCAAGACAAACTCAACGAGCTGTATTCCGAATTTACAGATTGGTAACGTAGAAACGTAAATCCCAGTAAGACTGTGTTGATGTAGTTTCACTCAAGTACCACAAAAAAAATGTAGATTTTCGAGTTAGAGTAGGTAACCGGGTTATGTATTCGTCAGACAGTACTAAACTTCTTGACACTTACGTAAATGGCAACATGTATTGGGAGTCGAGTGTGAATCATATTAGAAAAAGAGTAAACTGTGAATATTATGCTGTGAGACAACTCTCATCTACACCCAACACAGATCAGCATATGAATGTTTATTATGCCATCATATTTATTCTCACATCTCTTACAATATTGCTGTTCAACATATATGAATAGCATTTTTGTTGGCCAAAAGAAAGTGATGCGCTTGATTCATAAATTGGACTGTAGGGAATCATGTAGGCCACATTTTATCAGAAATGAAATCATGCCTGTTCCCTGCTTAGATATTTGAGTCCATCTTGAACTTCAGAAAGTATTTGCATAACCATCTACGTAACTCAGATTTTCACTCATATCCCACAAGAAATGGTAATTTCATCAGGTTGAAAAAACTACTTTATGTGAGGAATGCCCTTTCTAAAGGGGGGAGAAAGCTGTTCAATCATCTTCCAGATAACATATAAATGGAAAACGTAGAGAAAAGTTTCAAAAAAAGCCTGAAAGTGTTTCTGATTGACGTTTTTTTTAGAGTATTGATAAATACCTAGGTTCATGGAAGACTATCATCATCATGACATATATTTTTGATTTTAGTTCTGAGTGTGAAATGTTCATACTTATACACGTTGTCTTTTTCATATGTGTGTACATGTGTATGTGCGTGTGTGTATGTGTATATATATTCTATTTCTGTATTTGTGTGTTGACGTATATCACTCTGTGATCTCGAAGGATTCTATAAATCATTATTATTATAGTTATTATTATGTCGTCGTAGGAGTAGAGAACATCCTGTGGCCCTGATGCGGGCTTTTTGCCGACTGGGCTCCAGCTCGGTGAAGGAGTTCCGGTCATCACGTTCAGTGTCGAAAACGAGACGAAATCCATCGGCTGCGTGGGAAACTGCCTTGGAGAGAAATGCTTCAATCCCTGCTTTTGGATAGTCCTGGACCATACAGAGAAGGGGATCTGAACTCCTGATAACTTTAAAGGCTCCATCCAGCACCATTCTGTTAAGTAGACACTCCAAACTCAAAAGTCCTCGTTCTCCCTGTTCTCGAGAGAAGTATAACCAGGGAACGAATGATTTGGGATCCAAACGTCGATGAAGGTGTATCATCTTTCGAGTCTTTATGTCGAGTTTTCGCAGCTCCATGTCCATTTCACTACTCCGAAGCAGTAGAGTAGGATCTTAAAGGCAAGCGTATTAGTTGCAGCAACTTTTTTCTTTCTTCAACAGTTCTGATGACCAGATCTGACGGAAGAGAGTTTTTCACTGTATCGACTACTGGTATTGGCGTTGCTCCACTCCTACGTGTGGTATTTCTACGTACGTGTAATATTATTCTCAATTTTTTTGAAAGGGTAGTATAGGACTTCATGAAAAAAACATTATTCAGTAATAACCAACTAGTTTTTCCCTGGTAAAAGTACTGAAATTACTGTTTTTGATTTGTGAAAAAAAAAATCGATGTCGCCATTTATGGACTTAACGAGGACTTTTGCCTGTATCGATATTGAAATCTTATTTACAGATTGGAGCCATCACGGTGTATGTAACAAAGAACAAAATTGATTGAACGGCATTTCATCACTTGGAGTTGAACAAAAAGATCTTCATATTCCTGTCGATTTACGATGGAAATTGTAAAATTTCATGTAACAAAACTCTTCGAAGGAGTGATTTCTATTTTTTCTCACTATTTCCTCTCATGAATCTTTTGCATCTGAGCTTGTTATTGTATCCTCATCTTCCGAATTTCCAGAATTTTATCATTCCGCTAATTCTCGTCTTTTTTTCAAATTCAGAATCCGGTATAGAAAAATATATCACTGTGTAGTCCTATTAAATGAACCCCCGATTACTACCGTGAGACTCACTTTGTTTCATGAAATTCACTAACATGTGAGCAATTTAATTGATTACGGCCATTTCATTCTTTACACGATAATATCCCTGTCATGAGTAGGTTTTGTATGGATTTTCAGGTCAATTGCGAATGTAAAAGAACCGTGAACTGAAATAATTAATAGAACAAACGACTTACCTGTAGGAAGTTCGTTCTATATTATATGAGATATACTCGTCCAATTAGAATACACACGTAGTCACACAATCGTGGCTTTGTCGAGCACAATTTCTTTAAAGATCTGACTAAGCAAATAAGGAATAGACCACTTCTTATCGCTGGCCGACGGTACCTACCCATGAATCATTACACTGAATGATAAATAAAAAAATAGATATATTAGTTTACGGGAGTGGTAGGGTGGGATTCTAATTGGATGAGTATATCTCATATAATATAGAACGAACTTCCTACAGGTAAGTCGTTTGTTCTATTAATTATATTTCGATATACTCGTCCAATTAGAATACACACGTAGTTATTTGAAGATCTGATATAGCTATTTTATTTATTTATCAATTTTCAACTACAGTCATTATTATCTTATAATAACATCGCTGTCGTAATAACAAGAACATGTAATTTTTTTTTTTTTTTTACCTTGTGGTTAACAACATATCATTATATTTTTAACCAATCTCCATGAGAACAAGGAGAAACACAAAAAAAAACAATTACTTAGAATTAGAAACTATATATTCTACAAGATTACAGTCGTCTACAAGAGGACGATTGTAAAATCTAGCAAATACTTCTGATCTTTTCGTCCACCCAGCTGAATTTTTTATTGGATCAATGTTCATTCCTGCTCTATAAGCCGCGGATGTAGAAGCATGCCTAGTACTATGGCTTTTAAATATTGAAATATTTATTCCGCTTGACATCATGACATCCTTAATCCAGCGGCTTAATAATTGAGTCGAGGCTTTATGAAAGGGTTTTCGATAGGTTAAGATCAAATATTCTTCCTTATTTCTTATTGCCTTAGAAACCTCTAAATACTTGACTAAAGTCTTAGCCACACATAAGTCCGGATGATTTTCGAAAAAATTTAATTTCAATATAGGTTGTACCCGATTGAATCTTGACGTTTTCAACATATCCGTGAATGTAATTTCCACACCATTGTCACTAATTTTAATATTCTTCTCCATAATTTTGGAAATCGTCTGAGTTCTTTGTCCTGACCCTAATATCAATAATACAACTAACTTCTCAACCAATTTTTCCAATGATGAATCTTCCAAAGGATACCATTTTTTGATGTAATTCAAAACATGAACTGGATCCCACGTTTCGTTGTACCTTGGAAAGCTCGGTCGTTCTCGAAATGCTTCCTTCAAAAACCGTTTTATCAACATTTCATCGCTATTATAAATATCTAATATAAACGCTAATGCGGACTTATGTGTGTTTAACGTAGCATAGGAAACATTCTTTGAAAATATTTCTTTCAAAAAAGAAATTATGTTACCAACACTTACGGAATATACATCTGTGTTTTTTCTTTTACAATATAACCACCACTTACTAAGTGTTCCACAATATTGACGCAGGGTGGAGTTACTGATTGATTTGATCAAAATTGGAAGAGCATCCTCAGGAATCCCTTTCTTTATAAACGATCCCCGGATAATCTCGATACCACTAGGGGGATGTTCCTCCACAAGGGGTGGCTGGTGCTAAAGGGCGATAAAAGTAAATTCTCAAAAGGTTCAAAAATTATTGGCTCTACTATACAAAGTTTTATAAATAAAGAAAACCATGGCTGATTAGGCCAGTAGGGAACGACCAAAATACCTACTGCCTTATTCCCTATAATTTTTTTGAGAGTGCGTCCAATTATCGCAAAAGGTGGAAATGCATAAAAAAATAATGATGAATCCCATGTAAAGGTAAATGCATTTGACGTCAGAGCTCCCGGGTCTCGCATCCAGGAAACATAAGTATCACATTTCTTGTTTAATCTCGAAGCAAAGAGATCTATGTTTGGTTTACCAAATTTTGACACAATCTTTAAATATATTTCGTCATTTAATGAATATTCCGATTCTATTGATATAATTCTTGATTGTTCATCTGCCACCACGTTTTCTTTCGAAGCAATATAAGATGCGTATAACATTATGTTGCGTTTCTCACACCAAGTCCAAATATCTCTGCTGATTTTATTTAACAAGTGATAGCGAATACATCCCATCTTATTAATGTATGCTATAGCTGTTTTATTATCAACACGCAAAAGAATGTTGCAGTTTTTTGCTTCTGTACAAAACATTGTAGGGCATAGAAAACTGCTAATAATTCGAGAGAGTTTATGTGATACTTTGCTTCCTGTCTACTCCATAATCCCCGGGAGACCTTATCCTTATATGACGCCCCCCACCCCGTTTTTGACGAATCAGTGTAAATTTCATGATCATATTTCTGAAATTCAATTGAATTGAGAGACTGTATTATATGTTGCTTCCACCACAATAGGTCATTACGAGAAATATTTGAAATATGCATTGTTGAATCATAACAGCCATTCGAATGTTTAAGTGCTAGATATTTCTCACGTTCCAATATTTTCATGTGAAACCAGCCATATTGGACCGCTGGACAAACTGCGGTTAAAGTCACAATGAGTTTTGAAAAATCCCTAATTTTACAGCTTTTCTTAAAGTAAAATTTATTCATCATGTTCATTATGGATTCTTTTTTATTGTCTGGTGCATACATAGTCATATCAGAACTGTTATATATGAATCCCAAATATTCACAAATTTGTGAAGGAATCAAACGAGATTTTTCAAAATTTATTATGAATCCAAGTCGATGTAAAGTTTTCAAAACACTAGTTACATTATTTTCGACCTCTACATAAGACCTCCCAAGTAATAAAATGTCATCTAAATAAATGAGGCATAACATCCCCTGTTTCCTGAAATGATGAAATATAGGTTTAAGAAGTTTCGTAAACATATACGGGGCTGTTGCTAAGCCCATAGCCAAACAATTAAATTGATAAAGTTGTTCCTTAAATTGAAAACGAAGAAATTTTTTATGGTTTGCATATATGGGTATCATATAATACGCATCTTTCAAATCAATCTTAGCCATGAAGCAGTTCTTTGTAATTAAATCTTTTACGCTTTTATAATTGTCTAACTTGAAATGAGGTGGTGATATAAATCGGTTTAAGCCTTTAAGATTGAGGATGAACCTATCGGTTCCGTTAGCTTTGGGAACCAGGAAAAAATTTGAAAGAAACTGACCATTTGATGGCCCACACTCACTTATAATACCTTTTTTCAGTAAGTCTGAGATAACAGGTATTAATTTTGTCATTTCACATTTTTGTAACTGTGGACTCGAATACGCATATTGAAAAGGCTTTTGAATAAATGGAATTTTGTAGCCAGTAATCCAAGACAATATGTTTTGATCCGTAGTGAAAAAATGCCAAGCATTGATATTAAACTTTAACCTGCCACCGTAAGTGTTAGTACATACCGCTATTTCACATTGTTGCGTTTGTTGTAAGGTTTGTACGACTGTCTGAATTCCCGTTCCTTCTTCTGTGGCCTCTCTTTCATGTTTCCCTTGACATACTTGCGCTGGTAGTTTAAAGAAGCGCTTCTGCTTGGAGTTCTTTGAAAAGAGGAGCTAGATGCCGGTGGAAAGGTTTTGAGATGGGAAAGGTAGTTTTCATTTCCCTGCCGGTCTTCAACTGAGTTTTAACTTCTCGGAATTTTTCGGCGAAGTTCTTGCCACATAGAAACTCATCTGGTTTGCTTTCCTTAACGATTTTTCGGACTGTTGAATTCAGATTAGTTTCCACACGATATTTCCTATTGGTGGAAAGCATATTGAAAACACCACACATGTTTTTGCCTGCGTCCACTATAGACGGCAAAAGCTGACATTGTATGTCTGTAATAGGGCATTCGTCTCGTTTCAAAATAGCATCAATGCATTTTGCTAAAGCCGAAAGAGCTGAGCCGACCTGTCCTTGAATAGAAGAGAGATATTTATCTCCTTTTCGACCTTGCTCTGCCAATGAAGATTCCAATTCAGGGTTTAATAAAGGTGCCCTTAAATAAGGAATATTCCTAGGAATGGGATATTTCTTTTCAAAAACGTCCTTGTCACTTCTCTCAACCCCTAGGGTGAGATATTTGCTCCAACGATCCGCAAGAGCCTGATGTACTTCATTACCATAAATTAAATCGTTACCGGATGGCTCTTCTCCTAACAACTTCAAAATTTCGGAGTTTTGCTCTTGGTCTCCTGGCTGACTATTTGTTGTCCCAACCTGGTCACTGGGTACTGTCATTTGTGGGGTTTCATGTTCAGAACCATCTGACGACTCTGAAGTAGAAGTCGTAATGGAATCACCTGAAAAAATAACGAATGGTATTACCCGAAAAAAGACGAGAAAAGGCATGTCGTCACTCATTTCGGAACCACCCTGTAGGCATTGAGACTATGTGTCCATATTGGAATTATCTGAACAATGTGAAACAATTGTCAGAACCAACCGGGTGGAATTACCCAAACTATGATATAAAACAAAACAAAAAACATGTTTGGAACCAGTCGTTCGTATTGCCTGTATATGATATCAATATATATTGATATTGGAATTATCTGAACAATATAAAATGTTTCAGAACCAACCAAATGGAATTACCCCCATGGGAACCAGTTATTTGCTTACTTGATATTATGCGTTGTCGCCGGCGGCTTGGTTTACGTTCGAGGTTCGCCAACTTCTTCCGTAACTTTTTTCTTTTCCTATCTAAGTCACTAACATCACTGTCTGCACTAGATACCATACACCTTTCAGGCATTTTTTACAAATTAAAAAAAAAGACGAAAATTAAATGAAGAGCGGGAATATACGTACTGTCTCGACAAAGCACAAAAGTGTAATGATTCATGGGTAGGTACCGTCGGCCAGCGATAAGAAGTGGTCTATTCCTTTTTTGCTTAGTCAGATCTTTAAAGAAATTGTGCTCGACAAAGCCACGATTTTGTGACTACGTGTGTATTCTAATTGGACGAGTATATCGAAATATAATGGAGGGATTTATTCGGATTCGATAATTGATTCATTATGCAGCTCTACCTGTCTCTGAATTTTCCATGTTGAGTTCAATAAGTTGTTTTTCATCGATTCTGATGAAAAATAGAAGTTCGAAGCACTAACGTTCGGATATACCAAGGATCGAAACACCGGATGATAGAAATATCTTATTCCCGTATCATATTTTCAATTGAAACAATGGATTTGAGTTAAATTGCCACACCAAAACTTAATTGAATCCTCGAATTGTTATGTTTACCATTCGGAAGTTTATACGTGAGGCAACCTATAACTAGAATATTAACCGCGTTCCACCTGAACAATAACATCAAACCTTTTGAGGCCCATCGGATACTGATATCACGAATAATTTTTTTTTGTTTCAAGCTGGTTAACAATATTAATATGGAAATGATAATTAATGGTCAAAAACCACGGAGATTAACTGAAGGATTGCAGGAAGACACATCATTTGAAAGGTCATATGAAGTAATTTTTTTCCTATAACTCCGAATGATTTCAGTTGCCCGAATCCAAATGTCGACGTTAGATTCATTTCCAAGGAAAACCCGAAAATTTCGATACGACTTTTTTTTCTAACAAATTTTCTGAGCTCTCCATAGCCGAGCGGTCTAAGGCGCTGAGGTTATATTGCCTAGTTGGACTAGTTGAATGAGACATGGGTTCCATTACGGCCTCCAGTAATCTTATTTTTTCCAATTTTTTCAATTTCTCATCGTTTTATTCCTCGAAGTGATACCATTAATTACAATTTCATAGAATATTTCAAAGAAATGTGCTTAAGTAGTATTATTGTGTGCAACACAAATATAAATATAATATTTGTAACACTTCACTATTTATCGGGTGTAGATTGTTCTGAAATTGTTCGTTCCGTCAACCCTCAGAAGTTGAAACTTGTGCCTCAACGAGGCCTTACCTTTTAACGTGCGATTACCCATCACGGTGGCCCGGCGAGGATTCAAACCCCGGCCTTTCGCTTGATAGGCAGATATGCTAACCACTACACTACCGAGATAAAATAGCGTATGCAACTCTCATGTAATGTTTATTAATACACTCGAATCAACCCTACGAAACTCAACTTCGTCTCGTTTCGTATCCCGGTTGATGATTAATAACCATCATTACATACATGATCGTTGCATAATATACTATTAATCAATACACGTTGGCAGAGTTCTCTGAAATTTGTCCTTGATTGGGATTGCCTTGAGATGGTGAGGAACTAGCTTGGGGACCTGTCATCGAATAATGTTCAACATGTCCTGTAGGAGTACAAATTGAGGTGAGATAATATAGAATAACTATGGAATATCTCTGCAAAGCGAACAAAAATACACGCATGCAAACCAGTTCTTTTTGGACAAGGAATATTAGCACTTAAGCCGTGCTCATTTACGAAACAATCCCCTTATCCAAATCGAGTTTGATTGAAGCTTGTTCGCATAGAACGGTATCGAATGAATGATGAAATATCATTACCATAAACTTCTCAATGAATTTCGAGAACAATTGAAAACTGCTTCAGTATTGAAGGCATAATACAGGACGGTCGAATGAAAACTTGACCACCCATGTAAGTCAGAAACAGACGTGTGATCGAAAATTTCGAAGAACACGTCAATTTTTATTTCTAGTGGAACTTTTTCTGATATAAAAATCATACACGAAACTTCATCTCCTTGTGGTCAGCAGCTGTCCCCTATATGTTTTTATGGTCTTTTATCACCTCTGTAAGTATTTTCGAAATTGGTTCATTTGTTTTCGAGAAACTGAAAAACAGAAAATGCGATGTGGTTATTTTCATTCAGGAAATCCACATCAAATAATAATTGAAACAAAATCAACGAACAAATTTCCCGAAATGACCCCCACGTAGTTCCATTCAATAAAGCAGTCGATTTTCGAAATCATTTCTCACATTATTCTAAATATCCGGAGACACCAATCGACATTTCTGAAAATTTCTTTGTCGCAGCCCTTCTAGATTTGTAGGCTCGGAGTGAACATTCTCCACTGGAAGAAATCCAACGGTGTGAGATCAGGTGATCTGGCTAACCCTGGACATCTCCAATACTGCGAGTAAAGCTTTCGAAAGTCAATTGTATTATTGTATAGAACTAGGTGGAAGTCATAAGTAATTTAGTCGTTAATTTTATTTAAATTTATATTAATTTTCTTGATTTCCTTGATAAAAGTAACTACAGCGAGTTTTCTGTTTTTCTTAAGAACTAGTTTCAACATTTAATTTCTCGAAAAAGAATGATCCACTTCTGGAAATACTCACAGAGGTAATAAAGGGATGAAAGACCTGTCAGATGATAAATTACTCGATCCCTCATGCAATTAAAAACAAAATTGGAGGTAGCTGCTGACCGCAAAGTGGCGAAGTTTCGAGTATAATTTTCCTATCAAAATTACTCCTCATAAATATGAAGATTGAAGTTCTCTTCGAAATTTTCGATCACACGTCCGTTGCTGACTCACACTTTCCGTTGGAACGCTTAGTATAACAGAGTTTTATATTGGCAGCTGCAATATTTATATGAAATCTGTTTGAAAGCTTCTACTTTTATGAACCAAGTGTTCATGTCATCTAAACCATTTTAAAATTCCGATATATTAATTCATTTCATTGTTCACAAGAACTAGGTATGTTCTAATGAACGATAAACATATTATATACAGCTAATCCAATCCATTTTGGCACAGAACTAATTACGTATGTGCCCAGAAATCTCTGTGAAATATAGGAAGATAAAAAAACACTAATTGATTATATATATTCACTTTGTTGAAATCCATTCCTAGTGTTTTTTTTCTTTCTTCGTGGTTTGCAAGTGGAAAAGTAGCTGAGTTTGTGCCAGGATGGATTGGGTAAGCTGTACAACAACTCAGAATGTTGGCTGAAAATATCGTATGTAGTGATATAATCATATCCTCGATAACTCGCATGATATAGTATATTACAGGCCGGGGCGAGAAGTGATTCATTTCTTCCAAGAGAAAAATATGGCTAACCGAGGCTGAGAGCCGAGTTGTGATATTTCTCCAGAGAGAAATCTTTCCTTTGCCAATGTTTGTATATCACTTAATTCACAACCATTCGAAGGGCCAATTGCACCGCTTGTACTCAATGGAGGTTTCACTGAGCTTGGCTTAATCGTTAGAAAATAAGGAATCTGATGGGTAAATCCGTAGCAACGAAACCTGAGATAGATCACAACTATTCTTTGAGAGATTTGTTTGATTACTCTTTTTCTTTCAAGAAGGCATTGCACATGAACGACTGTTATGACGCTTTCACAAATGTCAATATTGTCATTCTTTTTTCAATGTTATAGGCCTACGTAGTGGTTTAAATATTTCACAATTCAGTTTTTTGAGTTTTGATGAATACGTTCGGCTTGCCAATCATATCTCATAACTTTCCGTTATGTTTCACGAAGATAATTGGAATAACAACATTTGGATTACTTCCTGAAACCTAAACGGCATTTCTGACAAAAAAAATGGACTCTGAGTGATAGGAGCGCTGAATCATGTACATGTGAAAATGGGTATCGAAACTGCAATGTACCATTTTTTGGAAAGAAGTGTATTGGTATTGAAGACGTCTGTGGCTTTTGAGAAAGAGATATCATATCATGAATGTGAAGAAAAAACAACCATCGATAGTAATCTTACGTTCCATCGAGAAGTTGACTCATAATGCGCCAAATTAATAAAGAATACGTTCGCTACTGTAAACTTGAGAGAAACTAATCAACGTAAACTAATAACGTGTTAATATTCACTCGTATACTCACTCCTGAGTTATAATATAACATGATAGTATAGGGTCAATAAATTGAAATACATAAAATACTTACAATATAGAGAATCTTGTAGAGGCACTTTCAAGGAATAGTGAATACTAACTGTGACTGAAAAGAATGTTTTGCAACATATTGATAGTCTTGTTAAGTATAATGAGAAAGCTGTTATCAATAAATATACTGGCCGTTTATTGTGTAGTCTTTATCTGTATGTCTACTGGACATGAAAATGTGTGATATTACTGAAAAATAAATATTTTATATATTATAAAAACCTGTACACTCTTCTTCAAATGTTAAACTATAAAAGTTTTAGTGACAAAACCTTGTGTTCCTTGTAGCACTTTAATGGCAAATAAATGAATATATATATATATATATATATATATATATATATATATATATATATATATATATATATATATATATATATATATATATATATATATATATATATATATATATATATATATATATGCAAGATGAATTATCTGGGTTTTTTATCCGTTAGGTATCTTCTGAGTCGTTCGACGTTTCGAATTCCATTTTGAATTCATTCTCAAGAACTGTGAGACGAATATCTGTCTATACCGTCCTGGTCAATCACTCCCCTTACGAAGTAACCAAGCAAGAGTAAGCAAAGACTTCAATTGTCTGTTCTTTATGGAAACTGGTATTTATAATGATTCTCTCCAGTTATCCGACTAGGTCCGATATTATTGATGATTATATCGTCAGCCGCCATCCAGGTATTATGTAGAAATTGATGTTTTCACGGATCTTCGATATGCAAGATGAATTTTCTGGGTTTTTTATCCGTTAGGTATCTTCTGAGTCGTTCGACGTTTCGAATTCCATTTTGAATTCATTCTCAAGAACTGTGAGACGAATATCTGTCCATACCGTCCTGGTCAATCACTCCCCTTACGAAGTAACCAAGCAAGAGTAAGCAAAGACTTCAATTGTCTGTTCTTCATGGAAACTGGTATTTATAATGATTCTCTCCAGATATCCGACTAGGTCCGATATTATTGATGATTATATGGTCAGCCGCTCTCTAAGGTTGTATCCTGCCCATCCAGGTATTATGTAGAAATTGATGTTTTCACGGATCTTCGATATGCAAGATGAATTTTCTGGGTTTTTTATCCGTTAGGTATCTTCTGAGTCGTTCGACGTTTCGAATTCCATTTTGAATTCATCCTCAAGAACTGTGAGACGAATATCTGTCCATACCGTCCTGGTCAATCACTCCCCTTACGAAGTAACCAAGCAAGAGTAAGCAAAGACTTCAATTGTCTGTTCTTCATGGAAACTGATATTTATAATGATTCTCTCCAGTTATCCGACTAGGTCCGATATTATTGATGATTATATCGTCAGCCGCTCTCTAAGGTTGTATCCTGCCCATCCAGGTATTATGTAGAAATTGATGTTTTCACGGATCTTCGATATGCAAGATGAATTTTCTGGGTTTTTTATCCGTTAGGTATCTTCTGAGTCGTTCGACGTTTCGAATTCCATTTTGAATTCATTCTCAAGAACTGTGAGACGAATATCTGTCCATACCGTCCTGGTCAATCACTTACACCTATCAGAAAACAACTACCCTTCTGGCTTATTCTACGAAGAGCGTTGAATTATATTCAACAGGTGTCAGTGCAAGATCCTTCACAGGAGAAATTCCTTTATATTCTTCTTGAGGTACAACTAGAGAAATATATTTTCAATTATCAGGACGGGTAAACTTGTTGACCGATTTCGATATATTTGGCCTGTAATCACTGCAAAGATGTTCTCATCATCAACTTGAAAACAATAAACGATGAGTTTTGGAACCTTTGGTGTAAAAGTTGAAACTTTTCCTAGAGATCAATAACCCTAACACCAAACTGATATTTTTGCACTCGACTGCGTTTCGCTAACAAGGTTAGTATCTTCAGGAGAAGAAAATTGATACTAAATCTAAAGCTAGGGTCAGTTGTTTATATACCTAAAGTTTTCTGGTCCGATATAGACTTTGTTTGTTACTGTTGATCATTCTAATTAATTTCCCGACGATCAACTCACTACCTGCAAGTTCACAGATGAAGTGCTCAGATTTCCGCTGATGCGTATTAATCTACGCAGTCGCACAAAATGAGCTATATCTGATATTTGTATATATATATATATATATATATATACATATATATAAATCATGGATTTCAATAACACAAAAATTTCAATAAAGGAATGTAATTACTCCAAGAGATTATTTATGGAGATGGCTTATATCACACAATCGGACAAATGCTTGAATAAAAGAACTGATCTCAATCATATGAGTGAAATTCATTCATATTTATCATCACTTGATAAAAATCCGCAAATATCATTCCATAGTTCAATAACTTAAAATCATTGAAATTGGCTTCTCTAATCGTCATAAAATGACACTTCAGTTATATAACAGCCGCTGTATCATATATTGTCCAACTTCATCTTTGTCTATTTTTTCCTAACCTGAAAAACAAATTTTCCTTCAAAACGAAACAAAAATGACTTCGACTAAACTTTTGATATTTCAAACAAAAAAGTTTTGATATAAACATTTTTTTCCTTCGATCTCCTGTCAAAAATGATGTTGCTCAAATTTTGAAACATAAAAGCATACATTCTCGCTGACACTGTGAGTAGTAATTCATTTTTCTGTTTGTTCTTCATATGATATGATATTATTTGTAGCTTCCCTGACGACGACAGTAACAACTGTGAAATATTGGAATAAAGTGTTAAAAGAGTGTTCTATTCACAGATGACGGTAGTGAGTTCATTATCGTGAAATTAATTAGAATAATCAACAGTAACAAACAAAGCCATATCGGATCAAAAAACTTTAGGTATATAAACAACCAACCCTAGCTTCAGATTTCGTATCAATTTTCTTCTCCTGAAGATGCTAACCTTGTAAGCGAAACGCGCGTCGAGTGCAAAAAATATCAGTTTGGTGTAAGGGTAATTGATCTCCAGGAAGAGTTTGAAAACAATAATTTTCCACAACTCGAATAAATTTTTTATCGGAGCTAAATGCGAAAATATCTTGGTGAGATAACTGTTATTCAAATCTTCTCGATCTGAGATCTCGAAGTGAGAGTTACATTTTTTGTCGGTAGGTGGTGACACGAATGGGATTTTCCAAAGCTGCAATTCAAATCATACGCAGCTTACGAGTGAAATTCGACACCATCGGTCTTATTGAGACGGGATTTTTCGTCCACCAAGATAATCATTGGTATACAAAATTCGCATAGAAAGCTACACCCTTAGAGACAAGTTTGACACTTTGATTTGAAGTATTAGAAATTTAAATGCGTTTTGAAGTTTCGATAAACCCCTCTTCAATATTCTAAATAATCTATAAGGTTTTTCCTTGCCACTTCGTCTTGAAAATGGCTCCGAAATGGGATCCGAACCATCGACCAAGTCGAAATTATAGACGAGGAGTTATAAACACAGACCCCCATTTTTTCAAATGGCACCATTCATTTTTTTTTGTTCATTGTTCATCTGGCGACAAACTCATTCTGAACATTCATTAATCGCTCATTGTTCTTTCAATATCGGTATTGCTTGGTAGTTGCACTTTTCGTTTGTAGAAAAAAAAATTTTCAAGAGACGCCTTATGTTCTTGTAGATATCCCTAATGAATCACGCAACAAAATTTTTCACTTTTTGTGAAGATCAATCATCTCATCACCAAACTGATATCATTTGCACTCGACTCGCGTTCCACTGCATGGTCAGTATCTTCAGGAGAAAAAACGAATGCTGTGTCAGTATCAGGTTTAGCAACCCTCTTCCATGGATGGTTGCACCGCTTCGCTTAGGTTGGACTTACTCTATGGATAACCTCAAGTTTGGAAATCTGTATGCACCAGTTTTCTTTAGAAGGTCATGTGAATGACAGCAAAACTTATGTAGCGGATATTCTTTCACTTATTCTTATTCAACCTAGTTTTGAGGACGATTGCGAGTAGAGAATCCACAAACGAGAGTTGAACAATTATATAATGAAGCTCATATCAGGACTCGGAATATCATAGAGGGTTTAATGGGAGTATGGAAAAGGCGATTCACAGCTCTAGATCATTGTCTTCAATTAAAATTTGAGACAATACAATTGTTGATTGTGCCCTAAGCTATACTGCATAATATAATATGTAGAGAACAAAATGAAGAAGATTCTAAAGATCCTGAAGATCTACAAAGATTTGTGGAGGTCATGAACCAGGATGAAGTTCCCAATGTACCTTCGTTCAACGAAAATATTGTTGCTCAAGGTTTTGTAATGAAAGTAAGTTTTATTTGAGTGCGATAGAAAACTATGTAAGCATATGGAATGGTTTTATTATTTATTTTGGAATGAAATATGATACTGCTGGTTGAAAGTTTCAATTTATACAGACCTATTTTATTTTTCACGAAAACATATCATTGGAAACCAAAAACGCGTTTTTCTTGCTCAAAAATCATTCATTTCTTCTCTTTCTGCTTCTTTTCTTCGTATGAAGTCTTCGCTTCAAAATCATCTTGTTTTATCTTTTCCAACGAAGCAAAGTCTTTCACTTATTGACTAGCAGGCTACGTCTTTTCAGCCAATGGTTTTGCAACCCTCTATTGATGTACGTTTCAAATAGGATGCTGCAGCTTTTTTCCAAGTCTTGCAGACAATAAAAATTATAAAAAACGGGGAATGTCTTCATAAGTAACTTATAGGTGACATAGGTGAAGCACTAGGGTTTTGTACTACTTTCGCAGAAGATGCTTAATCGCTGGACTCAGATGAATATTTGTCATTGTCTCAGAATCCTTATCAGTATTAGGAGTTTTGTTCTTGTCACCATCAAAGACACACTCTCATCCAAAAACTGTTTTATGGTTCACAATATTCAAAAATATTTGTCCTGCCTTGCGAAGATCTTACTTTATGGTAAGTAGCCAACAACTTCATGAAGCATTTTTCATCAGCAATATCCAAGGACCCTTTTCAAATTATTGTATACTTCCTTTCGAACTCCTCGACTCCTTGAGAATAGAATACATCGGTAATTTTCTCCCAGTGTGAGAGCATTAGTTCATTTTCTATGACGCCTTTGAAGTTATCATGACAAGCTTCTAGCAATGCATTGTTGCTAAACTATTCACATGCGTAGCTAAGATTTCAGTTAATCCTGGTGGTGCAATGATGCTTAATCTAAGCCTAAGGTGAACATTAATCTGAGCCGGGTTTTAGCTGAGAGAGAGACATTCAAGGAAGTTGGTGCAACCCTCTTCAATGGCTCACACAGCGCTCATCACTGCTCGCATTGGGTTTTCAGATGAAAAACATCGTTTTCAAAGTTCAGGAACGTTGGCATCTGTAAAAATCGGTTTATGCATGGGAAAAGATATGGGACAATATTTCCAATTGTGTTCAACAAAAATATGAAGTGGCGGGCGGCTGGGCGACAA
Source organism: Zygogramma bicolorata (assembly GCA_032362365.1). NCBI lineage: Eukaryota > Metazoa > Arthropoda > Insecta > Coleoptera > Chrysomelidae > Zygogramma > Zygogramma bicolorata. The sequence continues at coordinate 217,966 of JAVJAQ010003892.1, forward strand.
CTTCATCTTTCTATGGTTCCTAGACTGAATTAAATTGGCTGGAATTCTTCAATCTCAGAAAATTCCAATATTTCAAAGACACTAAAGATGATTGGAATATGTTCCAGTGTGCTTCATCGGCAAGAAGTGAATTACACGAAAAATTTAATAGCATAAAGTACTTCAACTGGAGTAACCTGAAAGGCAAGCACTTGAATATTTTCTATTTATTCAAATTCAGCTCTGGATGTATCAAGGTGATGCTTCAATCGTGGTTTGATCAGGTCTGGTTATCATCGGCTGCAAATGTGTCACTAGAAGTGAGAATTCTGATCGCTGAAGTTAGATCACTATCGGAAACTCAATTGAGGATTCATTTTGCAATATTATATTTTTGTTTCGATCAAAATCTAGCAATTGAAACATCATCCAGTGGAAGATTATCACAACATAGTTTTTTTCGTAGTTGTTGTAACATATTCTTTACGGTTTTTGCGAAATGACGGAAGGCAAAACGACTTGTGAGTAAATAGAAACATTTCGAGAACTCGAACGAATTTGTATGAACGCAATTTTCTAGTGCTCGCTCTAGAGCTTCTGCAGCAATAATCCTTGCTGATTCAGGGATTCCTTCAACAATGAACGTTTTCCATTCATGATGTACTGTCCTGTGTGCGTCAGATGAGCTGCTTAAAGGTGAGTGTTTTCTTTCATTATGATTAACTGAACTTCTTCACGTGTTGAAGCTCCTAGTATGAAACTAACATTGCGACAATTTGCATCGAGGCATTCAGGTGTAACTGCCATTCTCGAAACAATACCACCATCAGTGCCTTCTGTGGTTGTTGACCCCAGGCTCCCAATTTGAGTAAATGTATCGGTAGGTACTTCAACAGAATATAATATTAGCGATTAAATTGGAATCTCCAATGTAGAAGTTGGATCTTCTCTGTGGAGATCAATCACCAAACTGATAATACCTGCACTCGCTTACGAGTTTAGCATCCTCAAGATTATGAATTTCCTTCTCCCGAAGATGCTAACTTTGTTAATGAAAGCCAGTCGAGTGCAAGTAATGTTGGGTGTTACGATGATTGATCTCTAGAAACAGTTTTGGAATATCATATTATATATTATGATCCTTCGCAAAATTCGATTAGTCGTTCGAGAATTGAATCAATCATTCAAGACGGTGTGTAATCTTTCACAGCACATGATTGACAAGAATAATAGGACGAGCATATCAAATTCCAAAGAAAAACACGATCAATCAATCTCCTCATTTTCCTGTTGACACCTACGAAATAGCTCATCGTAATCATAATGAGATGATGTAATATGTTATCCGTCGCACTTTTGTCGTAATATGAAAGCTCTCTGATTATCTTGTCCATCACTTCCTGATCACAGGATTGCCAACACATTATTCTCGACAAGACGAGAATTTCATGATCCTCGTCTTGTAAAAAAAAATGTGAGATATTGAATTCGATACAGAGACCAATGCTGCGTACTTTGATGATCAATAAATCTCAAAAGGGAGGAATATATTCGCATTTCCTCTGCTCCGAAAAATGCCGCAGAATCATTTCGTTTTATTTTTCGAATATCTCTCTTGATCAAAAACTCACGAATACGTCCAAGAGGTAGAGCCTCGTGCAAACGATATCTAATATGCTTTTCTTTCAACAGGCATTCATATTGTTATTAGGAATTATTCATTTCACTTTTCACCAAACCATTGTAGTTGTGTGCAATTTTAAACTTCAATCGCCTTAGATGTTCTTCTGTAATATTTCTGAAGTGACTTGAACAATCTGGAAAACTGAAGTATCAAAGTATCTTGAATGGTAGAAACATAAGAAGATTTGTTAGCAACGTCACCGCATTGAATGTTCCTGTCAAAAAATAATTGTTTTTTTTTTCGTATCTCTGAACGGTACCTGTGTCGTTGGTGTTTCGGAAAAAAAATCCGTTTTCGAAACCATTGATTCATTTGTGAATTATCATATAACCTGTTCATTCCTAGTTGAAGCTCAGTTCATTTCTCATAAATTAGAAATAAGTTGGAACCCCTTTTTTCTTTGTGTTTGTCGCGCCTATGCCAAGACAGGGGTATTTTTTTCCTAACCTATACGGATAGAAAGGTGCGACGAAGACCGTGTGTATGAAAAAAACGGGACAAAACAAAACACTCACTTCCGCTCTCTCGAACACGGTGTACGGTGTGCAAAAATTTGTGTAATTACTCATTTATTAAGCATATGTGCTACTCGGGAAAATCATTCCTCTTACAAACTCTCTTTGGATTCGTGATCAAACTGTTAGTTCACAAGTGTATAAGGAAATTGAAGAAATCCACATCGAAGAAGCCGGCCGGCCAGAAGAAGTTACCGGTCTCATCAAGGTAGGATTAAACCTTTGTCTTGGTCAAAAATCAAGTTTACAGTCCACTTTTCAATTACTCAAAACATAACCGTTAGTATTTCTTCAATAACTTGATGTGAATATCCAGTTCTTCCATCATTTTCTTCGGATGACTTATAAACTGTTTTTGTTCTATTATGAAGGCATTCATTGATTTTTTCGACGTGAGAACTTGATTCAATCATCTCTGTTTATTGTGTTTTCTTCGCCCCTCTTCCCTGTGACAAATATCTCAAGTGGATCGAGGAAGACGTGTTATCATAGTTCGTGTTAATGAAACGCTTGAATTGGAGTCCTTCATGCATATACCGTGTGTCACAGACTCATAGTACACCCCCGTTTTCTCCTTTGCTTCTTTAGCTATATTTCTGAAATTTGGAACATTGAATATGCTCACTGAGCAGCATTTCTCGACATATCTGAGACCAATGCTGCGTACTTTGATGATCAATAAATCTCAAAAGGGAGGAATATATTCGCATTTCCTCTGCTCCGAAAAATGCCGCAGAATCATTTCGTTTTATTTTTCGAATATCTCTCTTGATCAAAAACTCACGAATACATCCAAGAGGTAGAGCCTCGTGCAAACGATATCTAATATGCTTTTCTTTCAACAGGCATTCATATTGTTATTAGGAATTATTCATTTCACTTTTCACCAAACCATTGTAGTTGTGTGCAATTTTAAACTTCAATCGCCTTAGATGTTCTTCTGTAATATTTCTGAAGTGACTTGAACAATCTGGAAAACTGAAGTATCAAAGTATCTTGAATGGTAGAAACATAAGAAGATTTGTTAGCAACGTCACCGCATTGAATGTTCCTGTCAAAAAATAATTGTTTTTTTTTTCGTATCTCTGAACGGTACCTGTGTCGTTGGTGTTTCGGAAAAAAAATCCGTTTTCGAAACCATTGATTCATTTGTGAATTATCATATAACCTGTTCATTCCTAGTTGAAGCTCAGTTCATTTCTCATAAATTAGAAATAAGTTGGAACCCCTTTTTTCTTTGTGTTTGTCGCGCCTATGCCAAGACAGGGGTATTTTTTTCCTAACCTATACGGATAGAAAGGTGCGACGAAGACCGTGTGTATGAAAAAAACGGGACAAAACAAAAGACTTACTTCCGCTCTCTCGAACACGGTGTACGGTGTGCAAAAATTTGTGTAATTACTCATTTATTAAGCATATGTGCTACTCGGGAAAATCATTCTTCTTACAAACTCTCTTTGGATTCGTGATCAAACTGTTAGTTCACAAGTGTATAAGGAAATTGAAGAAATCCACATCGAATAAGCCGGCCGGCCAGAAGAAGTTACCGGTCTCATCAAGGTAGGATTAAACCTTTGTCTTGGTCAAAAATCAAGTTTACAGTCCACTTTTCAATCACTCAAAACATAACCGTTAGTATTTCTTCTATAACTTGATGTGAATATCCAGTTCTTCCATCATTTTCTTCGGATGACTTATAAACTGTTTTTGTTCTATTATGAAGGCATTCATTGATTTTTTCGACGTGAGAACTTGATTCAATCATCTCTGTTTATTGTGTTTTCTTCGCCCCTCTTCCCTGTGACAAATATCTCAAGTGGATCGAGAAAGACGTGTTATCATAGTTCGTGTTAATGAAACGCTTGAATTGGAGTCCTTCATGCATATACCGTGTGTCACAGACTCATAGTACACCCCCGTTTTCTCCTTTGTTTTTCTAGATATATTTTTGAAATTCGGAACATTGAATATGCTCACTGAACAGCATTTCTCGACATATCTGAAAAAAAAAAAGTTTTCCGGAAATGACATCAACTTTCGATTCTTGAATGGGACACCCTGTATATTGTTACATGATCGGCTAGGGATGATCATGAGGAATCCAACGATACCAGGTTTGATGATGTTATCTCCAATGACTGCGGAGATATCGCCATTTATTTTATCCATAAGCTCAACGAGTAGGAGAGAGAAACTTTTTCTGGCGGGTCAATCCAATTCTCTCTCCCACTCATTGAGCTTATGAATAGAATAAATGGCGATATCTCCGCAGTCATTGGAGATAACATCATCAAACCTGGTATCGTTGGATTCCTCATGATCATCCCTAAACGATCATGTAACAATATACAGGGTGTCCCATTCAAGAATCGAAAGTTGATGTCATTTCCGGAAAATTGGAAGTTGTTTTTTTCTTTCAGATATGTCGAGAAATGCTGCTCAGTGAGCATATTCAATGTTCCAAATTTCAGAAATATAGCTAAAGAAGCAAAGGAGAAAACGGGGGTGTACCCAGAGTCTGTGACACACGGTATATTTTAGAGCTATAAACAATTTCACAAATGGGTCCATCACGGGAGAAATGGAGGCTGATTCGCAAAATGCAAATGAATCGCAGAATATTTGGGAACACCTTAAAAAAAATTAAACACGCATTAACAACAATTTCGGTAACTTCATCAGTTAAAGCTGATGCCAATTCTATCAAGAGACATTTTGCGAAATGAAAACCACATACAACTAATAATAATAATAATAATAAAAACAATGCCTACATACACCTATTTGGGTGTGGAACAACGCCACACCCAAGAGGTAGACTCGGTGAAAAATGCTCTCCGTGGCAAGTATAGGCAGAAACTACGGCAGATCTGGTTCTCAGAGCTGTCGGGCAAAAACAAAGTTTCTGCCACCAACATACTTGCCTTTCCGATTCTACTCTACTCCTTCGGAGTAGTAAAGTGGACTCAGGAAGAGTTGCGACAACTTGACGTGAAGACTCGCAAAATGATGCATATGCACAGAAGCATGCATCCCAAATCGTCCGTTCCACGGTTATATCTCCGTCGACAACAAGGAGGCCGTGGACTTTTGAGTTTGGAGTGTCTTCACAACAGAATGGTACTGGATGGAGCCTGAAGAGTCATTAGGAGTTCGGATCCCCTACACTGCATGGTCAGAGATCATGAACATGCAGGAATCGGAGCCTTTTTATTCAAGGCAGCAAGGCGCGCTGCTGATGAATTTGATATAGTCTTCGACACCCAGCGGGTAAACCAACTCTCTGTCACCGAGTTGGAGCCCGTTCGGAGAAAAGCTCACATCAAGGCTGCAGAGAATGCTAAAATGCTGCAGCTGCATACAGACAAGCCCATGCATGGAGTCTTCTTTAAGAACATCGAGGACCATGGCTTGTCTGTTGAGCTGACATTTGCCTTCCTCAGGTCAGGTGAGTTGAAGTCGGAGACTGAAGGGTTTATCATGGCGTGCCAAGACGGTGTCTTCAACACCCTAGTCTACCGGAGCCGCGTGATGGGTAAAGAGGTCCCTGATACTAGATGCAGGGCCTGCCGACAGGCGCCCGAGACTTCGATGCATTTGCTGTCATCTTGTGCTGTTTATGCGGTCTCGGCCTATATTCATCGCCATAACGCGGCCTTACGAGTGCTGTACTATTTTCTTCGGCACTCGTTTGAAGTAGACAGGACACCGGTGCTGCCTTACGCTCCAGGGGATATTGAGTCCGTTGTGGAGAATGAAAGGTGTCGAATTTTTTGGAACTTTTCATTACCCACCCTCAGGCAAATACAGGCCAATAAGCCTGATATAGTCCTCTTCGACCACCGACGTAAGACGATATTCGTTATTGAGTTTTCGGCTCCTGCCGAAACGAATATCGTCCGAAAAGAGGAGGAAAAACGGACAAAGTACCAGGACTTACTTTACGAACTCCGCAGGCTCCCCCCAGACTATTCTGTCAAGTTAGTGGTTCTGATTATAGGTGTTCTCGGTGGTTCCAGACCAACGCTACTCTCGGAGCTCAAGATCATACCGGCATGCCGTAATGCGGCAGAGATCTTGGCCGGCCGCATGCAGAAGGCTGTTATTCTCGGTTCGTTGCGTCTGCTCAGGACTCATGATTCTCGGAGCCAGTGACCACTTACCCCGCGGTGCGGGGAGTGGTCATTGGTTAATTATACTAGCGCGTCCGCCCACTGGGTCGGAGAAGTGGGGAGTACGGACCCGTCTAGGCTTGTTTAGACGAAATAACAATAATAATAATAATTTATTTCCAGGATGCACAATAGTACAAATAGAAAACTTCATGGTGTTACAAAAAACAAAATGACAAAGTACAAAATGACTCATCTCACAATGAAAAGTATTCATGCAATGTATATACGTTTTTGTCGATTAAAAACATTTTTAAATAGTGTTTAAAGCTGCTCAGTGTCGGAATTTTCTTTATTTCCGTAGGATGTTTGTTATAAATTCTCAGGCCCAAATGTAGCCACGACTTGACACAAATGTCATACTTGAAGAAAGGAGCATGGAAGTTCCTATTTTGTCTAGTATAATAGTTGTGGATGGAAGAGTTCAAAATCAAGGCATTTTTATTAGTGTTAATATGTAGGTACACAAATTTCAAAAATGTGTAAACTACAGAAAATTAAAATTTCGAAACTTTTGAAGATCTCTCTGCATGACTCTCTGTTAATAACATTGGCCATGATTCGAATAATCCTTTTTTCGATAATAAAAACATTCGGTGCCTGAACTGAAGCACCCCATAAACAGATTCCATATCTCAAACGTGATTGGACCTGAGCGTAATATACTTTTACCAATTGAGGTAGAGACAGTACAGTTCTCAGATTTCTGAAGAGGTAGCAAATAGAATTCAATTTACTGATGAGGAAATTGCAATGGCGTTTCCAGTTAAGGTGCTCATCAATAAATTCTCCCAAAAACTTCGTAGACTCAACATTCTCCAATAAGTTTGAGCTGATGTTTATTTAATTTTTTTTGCATATTCTTTGCCGGTTATGAAACCGTATCATATGAGTTTTGGAACTGTTGAAGCTGTTGACTGTAATGTTTTACCTAACTATTATGATGTTGTTGAACAAAATATAACTACTACTATGACATTAACGGAAATTAGAATGAATAAACACTTTTATAGCATCAAATCTTGCTCAGTAAGCTCAGATGGCATAAATTCAAACTTTTTGATTATGTGTTGTCTAGTTATACTAGAATTCATATCACTCCTGGTGAAATTCTGTTTTATGAGGTCAGTTTTTTCCAGCCAGTAGAAAATAGCAAACATAATTCCATTTTCCAAGGTTAATTTGCAGAAAGTGTTAATGTTGAACTAGATTTCATTAAGTGATTGTTTTTTTATTCCGATATATGAAAAAAAAATGAGTTATTGTTGCTATCAATAAAGTACTAGGTACTGTTTTGCTGAAGTTGAAAATTTATCTAGTCTTCTTCTTTCAAATGAAACTTCTCTGAAATGAGTATTTACAAAAGGTTGTGGGCCCAGAGTACCTTGCGCTGCATATCTGAAGAAAGTTAAAGTATTTGCTGCATTTTCAACGAACAGAACGTTATATTGATACTTTGACACTGACAACGTTTATCAACTGAAATGGCTCAAGCTGAAAATGCAAGAATTGTGAAATCTGATGGTACAAACTTACAGTTATGGAAATTCAGTGTTTCCATTGTTTTGAGAGCCAGTTATTTGATGGAAATATCGACCGAAGGAAAGCCCATTCCATCTGCCACAAATACTGATGAACTGAAGAAATGGGAGAAGAGAAACAACCAGGCAATGGTTATATTTCTTTCATCTATCAACGAAGATCAACTTTCTTTCCTTGTTAACTGTCAAACAGCTGGTGAGATGTGGAGGAAACTGATAACGATACACGAGCAGAAAACTGAAGTGTCGAAACATCTAGTGTATCAAAAATTCTACGAACTCAATATGTCCAGAGGTCAAAGTGTGGCCTATCTCATTGCTGAAGTTGAATCCATAATCAAGCAGTTGAAAGATATGGGAGAAGATATATCTGATGTTGCAGTGATTTCAAAAATTATCAACAGCCTTCCACCCAAATTTGCTATGCTAGTTACTGCATGGGATTCAGTTGACTCCAGTAAGCAAACTCTGCCTGATCTCATTGCTAGACTTCTGGAGGAGGAACAAAAGTTGTCTGCTTCGGGCACGATAGCCTAGCTTTTCAAGTTCAATCAATGAAAAATTCTCAAAGCCAAATGAATTCCACCAGAAAAGCCAATATTCGAGAATTGAAGCAGAAGTCAATATGTGGAATTTGCAATTAAGTCGATCATTGGTGGAGAGAATGTCCTGATCGTAAAAAGAAGAATCTAGTACCACCTGAAAAAATACTTATTTCAGAGTACTTTTTATTTGAGAGAAAAAGACTAGATAAATCTTCAACTTCAGTTAAACAGTAGTACTTTATGATAGCAACAAAAACTCATTTTTTTATCATATATCAAAATTATGATGAAAAAAAATTAGTTGTTGTTGCTATCAATAAAGTACCACTGTTTTGCTGATGTTGAAAATTTATCTAGTCTTTTTCTTTCAAATATAAAGTACCCTCAAATAAGTATTCACAAAAGTAAACAAATTTCGACCCATAAGCATTCTAGCAGTGATGTCAAAAGTTACCGAATATGCCATGAAGAAACAAATTGAAACTCATCTAAATTGCAATAATATCTTACCTGGACAGCAATCAGGCTTCAGGGCTGGACATGCTGGCGTGACATCTCTACTTAACCCGACTGATAATATCATAACTTCAATAGATAAAAGTATATGTACATTTTTGGTATAATAAGACTATTCAAAGGCCTTTGATACCATACAGCATCACACTTCACTACAAATTTTTGAATTCATTTGGTTTGACCATAAAGCGATAAAGTTACTGAAAAATTACTTGAAAAACAGACAGCAAAAAGTGGTATATAATAATAATGTGTCTGAATCATTATATAATGACAATGGGTTTTCGCAGAGATCTATATTGGGACCCATCCTGTTTATTATTTACACATCCTCATTTCCCTCTTACATACAGAATTCCAGTGTTGAAATGTAGCATACATTCAGCTTATGTTCTCTTTTGATCCAAATGAACTCCAGGACATTTGTTAATTAATAATGACCTTGAAAGACTTTGGAGAATATAATCAGAACACTCTCTTCATTCGAATCCAACTGTACTGCAATGATTTTTAGAAGACAAACTAACAAATTGAAATTATCCGATTTGGTCGGTGTGAAGATCAAAAATGTGAACATTTCATTGGTGAAACAGGCCAAAGTTTCAGGTTCGAAAAGTGTTAACGATTTTATATTTGAGAGCCACATTTCTTCCTCTATTAGAAAATCTCTCATCAAGTTGAAACTGATGTATAACTAAAGACATATTTCAAACACAGAATCAACACTTTTGCTCTGTGTTTCATTGATATTATCAACCATACAAAACAAAGAATCCAGAAAATTCAGCACTATTGCTTGAGATTCATATATATGACATTAAAAAGGGGGTTTATCATTAATTGAAACAAGCCAACTGGCTCAACATTCATTCACAAACGATTCTTGTTCATTTCGATCATTTGCTGAAGATGTCGTTGGAAAACAGCCAAAGTTCAGCCAGTGGCTGAAAAAGAGAAGAAAACTTCACCCTGTTATTATATACCAAATGCATTGCTTTCTATCATTGCCTAAGTCATTGAGAAAGCAATCGATACCAAACTCATCAAATATATGGAGAAGTCAGGAATAATTAATGATCGACAATCGGGATTTTGCAATCAGAGATCAATTCGAATGAACGATAGCTATAGCACTCGATAGTTCAAAATCGTTTGATCAAGTTGGCTTTGGGATCAACTTTCTAAATTGACGTTTTCTGGTTTAACTTCTCAATCATGAGATTCGTTGAAGAGTTTCTTGTCTGGTAGGTCTCAATATGTGGTTGTTGATGAGGTATCGTCTAACATTGTCTAGAAAAATGCAGGTGCTCCACATGGTTCTGTTCTGGCGATCACCCATCTTGTTTCTGCGTCATATCAATTATCTGCTGGAGAAAATATCTTATTCAGTACACAGTTTTGCGGACGACAGTACTCTTCATACTAGTTTCTCTTCCAGAGTCCCCATATCAGCACAATATCAGCAGGGAAAGTAATTTGGACTAAAAATTAACCTGTTATCATGTAAATGGTAAAAAAATAGTGAATAATTGTAAAGCAGGTATTAGAATAGAATAGAATACAATAGAACTTTATTGGTGTTTTTGAAGTATTTTTCATTACACACGTCAATGTTGATGATATCTCTCCAATACAAAATTGTAGTCATAACAGTCATTTGCCATTGTCTTATAACGAAGTTTACTGTAAAATTAATAATCGTGAACGGGTATACAGAGCCTTGAGAATTTGTTCAAACACAGAAACACTAAGTAACTGGGAAACATTCAAGAAATTGAAAAATGATGTTGTAAATAAAGTAAAGAAACAACTCTAAACAGATGTGGAAAACTCTAGGAAAAATACTTGAACATGATGACATTGACTTTTCAAATTGTATAAAGTTTGAATAAACTGGCGACCCTATATCACTAAGAGATGGTTTTGAAATATCAGATGGATTTAACAGTTATTTTGTAGAAAGCATAAATAAAATAGTGGAGAGTATCCATGAATACTGAGTCATGGAGCAATAAAAATAATTTGTACAAAACCTCAGATTTCAGATTGCTTTCGTTATCTGACCTACGTGAAATTATATTTCGGTTGGTTCCATCCGAAGAGATCACCTTGTAGTAATACCTCCATGACTGATATGCGCAAGTTGAAAGAATGTAAAATGTAAATTGATTTCGAATTGGTGGATTTGGGGAATTTGCCATGCCTTGAGAAAAAATCGCGAAAGAGAACTATGCTCAGTAAAGACAAAGTAGAAAATTAGTGCGAACTAAGGACGGCTGACCTATAATCATCATACTCCGTTTTTGTTCCGCACTCTTCGAGTTGTGCACGCCGAGTAGTTTCTCGCGCACACAAATAAATCCTTTTTATGTTGGCACAGTTTCCAGGCCATTGCATTACCTTAAATTCAATCAAATTGAATCTCGGCATCCGACTTCAAAAACAGAAGGTTGTCCAATGGTCCCTCAAATAACATTGGGGTTTCTCAACCCTCATTACAGATATTACCAGTCTGATGAGTACTCGATATGCTAAGGCATTCAAGGCGACTTCATCCGACCTGGAAGGTGCTGGTAAAGTATTATGCAACGTTTATCCCTCGATTTCAAACCACGGGAGATTTCTGACTGCAATAGACTTGAATGCTCAACCTTTCCCTACAAGCAACCTCAATGGCCCTTGCCAACGAAGTCGATGGAAATCTATGAAAAATCAAGAGAGGGAAAACACCTTAAACAGACAAAACAGAAGAAGGGGAAAGAGGTTTAAGACGTACAACAGCAAATAGAGCAGGTAATATATTTGGTCGCATTAAACATTTTACAGCACATAGTAAACCATAACCAACAACGCCTACATTTTGGAATGGGTTCAGCGATATAAAATCCCTTTTGATACTCCACCTCACAAAAAACAGGCGCCTGAGCCGCCGACAATTCCACGTAGCAAGCTAAACCGCTATTATGAGAGTTTGGCTACATTACTGGAATTTGATGGCATTGAACCAGCATGTCAATGTCGAGAGCAATTTTTGTTCAGCTATTTTCTCAGGTTTAAGTCAACTGGCAGATATAGATTCAACTTGAGTCTGAAGCATTTGCGTGAATTCATTACAGCCACTCACTTGGAACTGTGAGAAATCTGGTGTCTGACAATTATGTTTTTAGTGTCAATAGATCTGACAGATGCCGATGAAAACACTAAATTTCTGAATTTCAATATTTATGTTTTGGCTTATCTGTTTCGCACCTTATGTATTCGCGGAAATCTCGAAACGGGTTATACATTTTTTGAGATTTGAATTTTTGTATCTATAGCGTATTCGTACGACATTTTTTAAATAAGCACTACCAGGATAGAGTATTCAGAAAACATCCAAGAAACTCGTGGTATTTTGTAGAACATTCGGATCTGATACTGATAAAAAATTAACTAACAAAAATATATTACAGTTTCCTGTATGATTTTCACTTATAATGGGTTAACAAAACCGCGACACGTATTTCGCTATTACAATAGCTTCTTCAAGCAAGATAAATAAATCACTATTCTATAATACGCTATTTATATACGAGTAGGTCGAACGTCTCTTACAATAAAGGTCCGACTAAGGTCCGATATTCGACCCATAATTTGTCCAAATACTAATTAGTTACATACGAAGATTATTCCTAGAAATAGAATTATTGGCCGGGAACATATTCAACAATGGGGAGTTATTCAATTCAACCTGATCATTCAATACATATTCTGAATTTTTTCCTCTATTGATTTCCAAGCTTTCTAGAAGGTTAAGTTTCCAACCTTTCTGCTCAAAATGCCTTATTTTGAACTCGTGGTTGAACTCATGACCTTCCAGAATGAGGTGACTTGCATAGGTAGAATTTGTTTTTCCATTCAGAAAACTAGCTCTGTGTTCTCTTAGGCGAGTGTTGAAAGATCTTTCCGTTTGGCCTACGTAGTACATCGGACATGACCCACATGTTAATTCATGAATTCCTGATCTTTGTGACGATTCATTTTTGTCCTTATTATTTTTGATATATATCCCCAATTTATTATTAGTTCGAAAAGCTGTATTAATATCATTATTTTTCAAGAATCTAGAAATGTTTACGCTTGGTTGGCCTATATAAGTTATGGTTCTGTAAGTATCCGGTTCGGTATTGACTACTGGATACACCAACTTGAGGGCTTGACTATGTAATTTTTTCCTCACAAGTGAGTCTATTAACTGACCCTCATATCCATTGTTAATCGCAATCTGTTTTATTATATTGAGTTCATTAACATAATTCACATCAGATAAAGGGACATTCAACAGTCTATGAATCATACTATTGAATGCGGCCACCTTGTGCTGATATGGATGACACGAAGTATTATGAATAACAATGTCCGTGTGGGACGGTTTACGGTAAACCGAAAAATCATGTTTGTGATTTATTCTTGTGATAGTCAAATCCAAATAGTAAATTGCACTATTTTCTTCCATCTCCATCCTAAAAACAATGGAAGAGTGAAGACTATTCATGAATTCTAGAAACTTGGTTAGCTGTCTGTTTGTACCTTTGAAACATACCAAAATGTCATCAACATACCTATACCAATAAACAAAATTTCCTATCAACGGATTAAAGTGAATTTTACGCTCCAACGTATCCATGAAAATCTCTGCTAATAGGGGACTTAGAGGGTTCCCCATTATCAGGCCATTACAGGATGAGTAGTACGTGTCATTGAACTGAAAGTAATTCTGTGACAAACACACTGTAAGTAGTTCCAGAATTTCCTGTTTTACTATGGGTTGGTATTGTTTCTTTCGAGCAATGTCTCGACCAAGTTGATCGTATCAATTGGCGGGATACTCGGAAATAGATTCTGCACATCAAACGAAATCAATTTTGAATTAACCGGAAGGGTTATATCTTTAATATTGTCTATCAGTTGATAAGAATTCTTCAAACTGAATTTTGGAACAAAATTACAGTATTTTTGTAATATCGTGATCAATTTTTCCGATAATCTTACTGACGGTGCTGTCACAAAGGAAACTACTGGCCTAATAGGATAATTACTTTCGTGCAACTTAATTGAAGAATACAATTTAGGAGGTTGCGGATTCATAATCACTGTTCTCGCTTTTTCTCCTTCGTTCATGATATCGATTCAGCATATCATGAACGAAGGAGAAAAAGCGAGAACAGTGATTATGAATCCGCAACCTCCTAAATTGTATTCTTTAATTAAGTTGCACGAAAGTAATTATCCTATTAGGCCAGTAGTTTCCTTTGTGACAGCACCGTCAGTAAGATTATCGGAAAAATTGATCACGATATTACAAAAATACTGTAATTGGTATGTACGTTCGAAAACAAAGGAACGTTTCAATTCCGTAATAATGTTTTATTCATCAAAGAACATACTGATTTTTACACGCTTCGAAAACCATGATTTTAATGACCCTTCAGGCCAGTTTTCAAAAAAACAAACTGTTCGATCTTTTTGTAAACGCATAAAAAACAACATAAAATATATCCAACGAAACAGTGGCGTATACTATTCAATAATACATCACAGTAATTTTGTTCCAAAATTCAGTTTGAAGAATTCTTATCAACTGATAGACAATATTAAAGATATAACCCTTCCGGTTAATTCAAAATTGATTTCGTTTGATGTGCAGAATCTATTTCCGAGTATCCCGCCAATTGATACGATCAACTCGGTCAAGACATTGCTCGAAAGAAACAATACCAACCCAATAGTAAAACAGGAAATTCTGGAACTACTTACAGTGTGTTTGTCACAGAATTACTTTCAGTTCAATGACACGTACTACTCATCCTGTAATGGCCTGATAATGGGGAACCCTCTAAGTCCCCTATTAGCAGAGATTTTCATGGATACGTTGGAGCGTAAAATTCACTGTAATCCGTTGATAGGAAAGTTTTTTTATTGGTATAGGTATGTTGATGACATTTTGGTATGTTTCAAAGGTACAAACAGACAGCTAACCAAGTTTCTAGAATTCATGAATAGTCTTCACTCTTCCATTGTTTTTAGGATGGAGATGGAAGAAAATAGTGCAATTAACTATTTGGATTTGACTTTCACAAGAATAAATCACAAACATGATTTTTCGGTTTACCGTAAACCGTCCCACACGGACATTGTTATTCATAATACTTCGTGTCATCCATATCAGCATAAGGTGGCCGCATTCAATAGTATGATTCATAGAGTGTTGAATGTCCCTTTATCTGATGTGAATTATGTTAATGAACTTAATATAATAAAACAGATTGCGATTAACAATGGATATGAGGGTCAGTTAATAGACTCACTTGTGAGGAAGAAATTACATAGTCAAGCCCTCAAGTTGGTGTATCCAGTAGTCAATACCGAACCGGATACTTACAGAACCATAACTTATTTAGGCCAACCAAGCGTAAACATTTCTAGATTCTTGAAAAATAATGATATTAATACAGCTTTTCGAACTAATAATAAATTGGGGATATATATCAAAAATAATAAAGACAGAAATGAATCGTCACAAAGATCAGGAATTTATGAATTAACATGTGGGTCATGTCCGATGTACTACGTAGGCCAAACGGGAAGATCTTTCAACACTCGCCTAAGAGAACACAAAAAACAAATTCTACTTATGCAAGTCACCTCATTCTGGAAGGTCATGAGTTCAACCACGAGTTCAAAATAAGGCATTTTGAGCAGAAAGGTTGGAAACTTAACCTTCTAGAAAGCTTGGAAATCAATAAAGGGAAAAATTCAGAATATGTATTGAATGATCAGGTTGAATTAAATAACTCCCCATTGTTGAATATGTTCCCGGCCAATAATTCTATTTCTAGGAATAATCTTCGTATGTAACTAATTAGTATTTGGACAAATTATGGGTCGAATATCGGACCTAAGTCGGACCTTTATTGTAAGAGACGTTCGACCTACTCGTATATAAATAGCGTATTATAGAATAGTGATTTATTTATCTTGCTTGAAGAAGCTATTGTAATAGCGAAACACATGTCGCGGTTTTGTAAACCCATTATAAGTGAAAATCATGCAGGAAACTGTAATATATTTTTGTTAATATGGATTTTCATCAAGTATCGGCCAGTTCAAATCAAAAAATAAATTCATTTGACACTACATTTCGCTTTGCCCTGTAGTTGAATATGGGTGGCTGCCTACAAAATTATTTGGGACATATAGCCTTGCAGGCAGATCGAAGAGATTTTGACGAGTTGCACAATGATGGTGGCAACTAGAAGACAAAACAAGGCCTGAATTTTCCAAAATATAACATGCAACAACGAGGAAGCCAAAGGTCTTAGGAAAGCATGTGAGGCAAAACTTCATAATAATGTTCTGGAATGTAGAGCAGCCGTTCATCGCCTCAAAACCTTTGGAAAGTACTTTTCAAACTATCACATTTGTTGCGTATAGACAATAGCACCGTCATCACCTCCATCAACCGGATGTGTGGAATAAAGTATCCAAACCCCAACGGAATGGCTGGAGATATCTGGAAGTGGTGTGAAGAAGGAAACATAATGATATTCAGTCACTTAGGTATTCTGCTGGAGAGTATTTAATTTTTTTTTCATTTCACTTCTAAAGAAATTGTCATTTCTGTATTTTAATTCCTCAACTAGTGATGTTTGGCTAATATATGAATTCGAAAGATAATTTTATAACAGTTCAAAGTTCAAGATATGTCACCTTTTGAATGGACTGGTCTATGAGCTGGTCACAAAAGTTTGGACAACTCGAAGTTGATTTGTTTGATAACTTCTCTAACACGAAGGGCAAACCATTTTCATCTTGACACCCAGACCCCATAAGCTTTGCAACGGACACGAATGTTTATGTATCCCCACCATTTGAATTATGAACATGATTGGTGTTTCCGTTATGGCATTCCCAACCCTGGTTTCCACAAATTGATATCGATGTTGACTTCCGAAATATCGTATTTTGAACCCCATTATATATTTTTGATAGCTTCGTTTAGGCAGCCACATCCATTGTGGCGCCATATCTTACCCTGGGTGCAACGATTTTGTCCGGTAACCATTTACCAGGAGAAAAACTAAGGGAGAACCTTCAACGATTCTGATGGCATCACTGATTGCGAATATGATGAAACAATACAATTCATTTTCGTCTTTTTGTGGATATTTGTGAAGGAGATTTGGATGAACTATATCGCCAATCGTTGCAGGACATATTAGCATTCCTGAGCCAGATAAAAATAATAGTACTAGAAACATACATGGATCAGTTTGAAATCTGATATCTGATGCAGGACACTGTAACACAACGAAAGGGTTTATGAGGGGAATTTTTCAACATGCGATCCAGTCTTTCCGATATGAGAAAATCTGGGACCCTTACTAAGTAGTGTTTGTGCCTATTGGGAAACCTCACTTTGAAAAACATCTCAAACATATGGTTTTGCCCGCTACTTACAATTGGTACAAAACTCAACCAAATAGATTAGGTAAAATTACTATTAACAATGAATCGGTGAGAACAAAATCGTCGACAGAAGTTCGGGACCAAGAGGGAAACGGTGAAACCTGAATTGTGTATGACATCCACAATTATCCAATATATAAAGCGCACACATTCTCTACGACATCGGAATTAGGTTTTCTCATTTCAACTCATAGAAATCCCCACCACCCAGCTACACCTCAGCTCTTCAACCGTTTGCTGGAAATGAGTTTGCAATTTGGTGGTGTTGATAGTGATCAATTCAAAGGCCGCAGCACAAGACATGCTGCCACTTCTGCGGACTACCAAATCGATATGAGCACGGACACCTTACGATCAAATGTAGGCTGGTCCGAAAAATAAAATATTTTTGTTTAAGTATATGAAAGATCAATAATTGCAAACGGTATATTTGCGGAATACATCCTCAAATATTTCAAACGAGTGTAGGTTTTCTGAGTTTTGAAACATTGTATTGTATTAGTATTCGAATACTGTCTGTATCAAATGCTCAGTTTATAGCGGGAAATTCTATGGAAAATAAAAAGTTTATTAAGATTTGATTACTATCCAGTTCTAAGAACAGCTAAGACGAAGCCGGATAGAAGCAGGGAATCGGACGACCAACAGAACGCTGGCGGACCGAAAGATAATAACGAGTCAATTCCAGATTTGCAATCAGCCGTAGTAAACTCACATAGAGGAGTTCAACTAAGACCACGCCGCTGAAGTTGGCTGCCGCAGATGTAGCCGAAAGCTCCGGAAGTCAAAATTCCACTACACGGCCCTCAAGCCCGAAAAACCAGAGATGTATAATATTCATAGTTCTAAATTATTTATCGAGTATAGAAAAATAGCGTATGCAACTCTCTTGTGATGATTGTTACATGATCGTTGCATTATATACTATCATAAAACGATTTATTGTTTTCATTTCACCAGTTTTAATTTTGTGATTGGTTTTTCTCTGTACCTAATGCCATTCCGGACTTAAATGACGGAAATAAGCATAACATTTTTTTCTCTTCAATCACATTAGTTTCAAATCGATGAAAAATTAGCTCAATGACGGGTGACATGACGACCAAAGTATCTAGGGCCATGTGCTCCGCGCTTTCAAAAATACAACATGGAAAATTTGTTCAATGCATACTGGAGGGCTCTGCAGTCACTTTGATCCCTTATCCTGTGGAATATTTTAAGGTCATCTGTATACACTAGAAATTTGGAATCTTTGGAACATTCGATGACATCGTTTATAAACATGATGAACAGTAAGGGACCCAAGTGGCTGCCTGAAGGGCAAGTCGTATGAATCCTATTAAGAATAATATCACTAGTACCAAAGCAGCATCAGTTCTGAAAGTGGTTTCTCAATACACGATAAAAACATTTCAAGCACACAAAACGAAAATTCAGTTTATATATATATATATATATATATATATATATATATATATATATATATATATATATATATATATATATTCATATAAAAAGCCTTTCTGAAAAATCTTCTTCTTAATCAAATCGCAACATTGACATACATATTCACATTAATTACAATGGGTTGATGCACGTATAACTGTTTCTGGCAAACATCACACGAAGTAAATCGAATGGGTGGGATATAACAAATAGGTCCTTCAAGGGATTAATGAATTAATAGATTCACGAGAATGTAGTCAGTAGAGCCATTCTGTTCTCGAGATTATAAATTCTGTGTTGTGAAGTGATTCTTTTGTGGGTATAGAATTTGATGAATGATTGTCTTTTTCGAATAAATGGGTAATCTACTAAAGTTTGTTTTCGTCTTTTCAACAACTGATTTCCTCATGGTTATCACAGAGTATCGAGCTATTTCCCCCATGGAAGGACGCAATTCGTACTTCCTTCTTTTTCAACTCGACTTAAAGATGATATCATAATGCATCATTATCAATAAAATAATTATCGAAAAAGCTATATAAATACTGAAAATGTCCACAGTAACTCATAAGCATGGTATTCCTACAAGTGAGAATAAGCTTTTTCTAGGTATTTTTTTATCGTTAATAATATATCTTGCTATTCATGATAATTTCATTGCATCTGGTGAATTATTGTATATTTTTTATCAAAGGGATCGTTTTCGTGACAGTATATATATATATATATATATATATATATATATATATATATATATATATATATATATATATATATATATAAATATATATTTTACAGTGAAGATTCTCACGGACGAAGTATGATGCGTTGTTTTTTCGGGTTTCATTCCGTGTTCTGTGGTTTTGATCATCTGAAGGATAATTCTCACAACGTTTCGGCAAAGTCTCATTTGCCATCTTCTAGGTGATGTCTTGAGTTTCGATCTCCGAACTCGACTAATTAATTCGGGTTCTACTTCTCAATATATAGGGGTGATCATTGATGGTATCTTTGATCTGGGACCGAGTAGCATGAACAAGAGAGACGACGCCCAAAGATTACCAAGAACGTGAAAATCCATTATATCACTAAACAAAGACAAGCCGATTACACCAGAGGAACAATATCGGACCTTACCACGTAATTACCCAGACACGATGACAAATGCAGGCGGACCAACGAAGAAAGTGGGAGGGGCCCAGATCAAAGATACCATCAATGATCACCCCTATATATTGAGAAGTAGAACCCGAATTAATTAGTCGAGTTCGGAGATCGAAACTCAAGACATCACCTAGAAGATGGCAAATGAGACTTTGCCGAAACGTTGTGAGAATTATCCTTCAGATGATCAAAACCACAGAACACGGAATGAAACCCGAAAAAACAACGCTTCATATATATATATATATATATATATATATATATATATATATATATATATATTATGGAGAACAAAGTGAAATCGTCTTCGAATTCAGGTTGTCAGCCCCTGTGGCATGAGATTTTATTTCGAAAAGATATTTTCTTACGACCTCAACGTCAAATGCCCCAAAATAAAATGTATCCGATCTCGGTCTAACATCATTATCATAAAATTTCATCGCTTTTTCATTTGGTACATCATTTTCACAAGGGCACTCACCGAAATATTCATTGATTTCATTAATATTCGATAATTCATCTGGTGAAATGAAATTGTTTGTTGGGATCTAATATCAAGTTCTTTCAAAGTTTTCTACAAAGAATCATTATTATTATTATTATTATTGTTTCTCGCCATGACATTGAAATATACTTATTTTGCACGTTCCACAGCCCTGTTGCAAAAGTTACTCATTCCTTTATATGACAACCAGTCACGTTCTCTTGACTTTTCAAAATTCGATAATGCTTTTCCTTTTTTTTTGATTTCTTTCAAATCAGGAGTCAGCCAAGGTACATATTTTCTTGTTATTCTTGCATTAATTATTGGTGCATGTTTGTCGAAGAGCTGATCAGATAAAAATTCCTCTCCCTCAATTTTATTGGGATTTCTTTAACAAACGAATTTTGGTTTTGTTTCGCTTACATTGAGATCCACTGTACAGCTGCTAAAACTATGATCAGACAAATTCAGAAGATCAAATGTTTCACATTCAATGACATTTATATGCTCAGAATATATGAATAAACCCAGCAACGTGGCGCTATTCATACCGACCCTTGTTGGTTCATGTACACTTTGACATGTACAAAACTAACAAATATGGAATTGGGGCTTTTGTAATCATTAGCTGCATTATTTAAAGAATTTACTTTGAAATCACCCCTATGAAATACATCAAATTTAGGTGAGAAGAGGTTATGGTTTTCATCTAAAGACATGAGAAAATCCATCAGTGGTAGATGAGGTGCTCTGTATACTACTCCAATACAGTTTGTCGAATGGTTACTCGAAAAAGAAGTCTACAGTTGTTTAGTATTATTGATATCTGTAATGTGCTATTGATCAATGACTTATTGTATATAATAACACCACCTCCCCTACCTTGATTTCTGTCTCTGGGATACATCCTGTAGCCTTCTAAGGATGCTGTTTCATCCTCAACATCTGTATATAACCAACTTTTCGTTATCAATAGTATATCATAAAGACTCCTGCCGACATATTCGCTAAAACTGATAAACTTTGGAAGAATAGACCCGATATTAAAAACTCCAATATTCAATTTGTGCATTGAGATAAAGATCGCTTATCACACTATAGATGCCGGAAAAAGTAACCAGATGAGGCTATATGATGAAGTCAGTATCAAGGCTAGTGAATTTCATCAAAAGATCGAGATTAAACTGATCTTAGGTCGCAGTAAATCAAGTTCTGTGCTCCTCTTATTATAAAATATATACGAACATTTGACGTCTACCCCATTGAAAGTTATTTGACGTTTGATCGAGTCATAATAGTGATGAACCCTCTTGGTTACGGTTATGAATGTCAGCATTATTTTTATTGTGTTTACTGCGGTACAATATTCGTGTCGATTGCTAGACTCGTTGGAGCTACGAGGTTCGACACGGCTATTAACCTTCTACAAACAATCTTTATCACTTTTTTTATCGTTAGCATACTATTTTGAAATTAGAATTCATTGTTTGTCTCGCCGCCAGCGAAGTATTGGTATTTTTTTCAAAGTGGCTCTTGGAACAACTATGGACAGAATTCTGAAACTCCGTTGGCTATATACGGCCTTGATCGTCATATTGCATCCCACAGATGCAGCTAAAATCTTAGCGGTCACATTCTACCCCTCCTATAGCCACCAAATAATGACACAGCCGATTTGGAGGGGGCTTTCTTTGAAGGGGCATAACCTGACTCTTATATCACCCCACGTCACGAAGGATCCAGCCTTAACGAATCTCATAGAGATTGACATCGGCTTCACACGTAAAATCACAGAAGAAGCGAATCTCAGCAAGAATTTGTCCAAGGACAACTCTTTCTTGTGGAACATTTTGTGGTCTCAGCAGTATATCAGGGACTTAGTGACAGCGCCTTTGGGATATGAAGAAGTGCAAAAAGTGATCAAGAACCAGGATGAGCATTTTGATTTGGTCATTGTGGAAGGGATGTTTCCGCTCATTTATGCCTATGGAGGAAGGTTCAAGGCACCTATTATAAGTAAGTGGTATCTGAATCCTGAATAACGCTATCCATTTCTCTGCTAGGAATCTTGTAATATTTTGAGAGAAGGAGTGAGTGAGAGGGGGAATAGATAGGTACTTCAGTAGAAAAAAGAAGTCTCACCTAATTTATTCTAGAAATTTTTTTTTCTAGCACATTAAATGATTTCGAATGCTATATCATGTGTGCCCTCAAAACGGTTATATACCTTCTGTGACTATAGTTGGACACGTGAGTGTTGCAGACCTACTGCTTTTGAATGAAATTGAAGATTTCCAGAAGCTGAAGGTTTTCTACCATTCTTCAATACCGAACAGTGTCACAGATAAACTGGTCACCACGAATCTTCTGATTTTGGAAAAAACATCTGTTCTTTCCTAATGCAGAATTTTCATACATAAAAAAAAGAAAATTTCTCACTGAATGAAACCCAAAAGTTCAATTGTGGAAAAGAGCAGACTTCCTAATATATTAAAAGTTGCTACGGTGAAAAAAAAACTTTTTTCTGATTGAGAAAAATGTCATTAGTCAGCACTTGCCGTATGAGTCAAAATTGTTGACCACGCTGTACTATAATACAAGCCATACCTTGATCATCAGGACACATTCCGTTCTCTCTACGTATTCGATAACCACATAGTCAAACGATTGTTTGATATATCCAAAGTAGCATTCATGTAGTGTATATAAAGATAGATATTTTATGAAAATGGTCATGATCACTGATTCAAGTACATTCATTCATGATACGAACTCACATATTCTCCTCAACAGATTTATTTATATTACATAATACATAATAATAATAATAATATGCTTTATCATCATAAGACATAATCTTGTTGACAAAGCTTGGGTAGTAAATACTTACATAAAAAATGCGATATATACAAAAGATAACAAAAATAAAACTATAAAAACACATACAAAACATGGTAAAATGGAGATTGTAAAAAGTATGTATTTATAAAAGAGTGGAAGTCAAGTTCATATAAGAATAGACATAGAAAGTAAAAATTTGAAAGCTCCTTAATGAAGATAAAAAACATGAGCTAGTCAATCAGTTAAAAGTTATCGTAAAAAAATGCATTCAAAGTATAATAGGGTCTATCAGATAGAAATTGTTTGACTAACTTCCTGAATTGGAAGTCATTTATATCGGCAGATCTTATGTACAGAGGCAAATGATTGTACATTTTTCCTCCATTGTAAAATGTGGAGTCTCTGGTGATGTTTTTAGTTTGCACTGTGAGTTGCAGAGTGTGTCTGCTGTTCCGGGTGTTATAATGGGAAGAGGATGTGGCGAAGTTTAATATATGCTCATTTATTGAACACACAGATTCCATACATACATAATGACACTCAAGATTTTTCTGCGGCTCAGGCAAACTAGCCCGGGAGATAGCGACAGACATTCCCAGGTCATTTTTGCGAGCTTGATTTTTTTTTTGTATGAGTTACGTGTTTGATGTATAATAGTAATCCGATCTTATTGACCTTGGTCTTCTTCTGTATTCGTTGCTTCATCTGTAAATATGAGAATTCATTAATGACTAGATATTTATTTTTGTATTCTATATTTTCTCTGTTTAATACCTTGATTTTCTTTAAAGGTGATTGCAATGTCCTCGATGGATTTCGGCAATTGATCTCTTTCGAACTATTTGAAAACAAGCTTCTCATCTGATTCCTCCCATCCAAAGTCAGTGGATGAAAATTTCGTCGGCTGCTAGAGATAAGAATACCGCCAAAGATGTATTTCGTTTCTAAATTTCCGAAATTATTCCAATATTCTTTCACGCTAATATCAAATGTTTTTTCCGTTTGACCGACGTAAAACATAGGACACAAACCATTCAATATTCTATAAACACCTGTCCTACATGACAACGAACTTTTATCATCATTGCTTTTGACATGAAATTATTGTTCGTTTCATATGCAATTTTCAAGGAATTCCAAATTTTCACACTGCGTTGGCCTAAATAGGTAGGTGTAATTGTTATCATCATTTGTTGTAAATGGGTATATTTCTTTCAGGGCTTGACTATACAGCCGTTGTTAATCTCGATTCCTTTCATTGAATTAGCTCTCCATCGAAATCGTATCCGATTAGGGAATATTCACCAATCTATGAGCCCTACTGCCGAATGCGGTCCCTTTTTGTTGATGTGGATGGGTAGAGGAATTGTGAATCACCATATATGTGAGTGAAGGTTTTCGAAAAAATGAAAAATCATGTAAATTCCCAATTTTACAGTCAAATCCGAAAGGATCCGGAGAAAGTTTATAACCCTTGAAAGTGAAAATCGTACAGGTAACTGTCTATTATTTGTTCAGAACTATATCATTGAAATCATGCCCACTTTTCTCTTGACGTTGATGGCTCTGCACTGCTGTCATCATGAGTACTTTTTTTATATAATATATACATTATATCGTCGGTGCAATGCCAAAGTCACGAATGTGCCAAAATGCCAATTTTCACCTAAGTGCACCAGAATATGCGATTTTATTCATAGTATTCAATGCCAAAAGTGCGAAAGTGATGTTTTATCCCCTCTCTCCCATCCAGCCGGGACGCATTCCACGAGAGCGTCAGTTGAAGATTTGCTTCCATACCGAAAACACGAATGTACCACGTTCGTGCTTTTGCCTTTGCAAATTTTTGTACTATTCAAGATTGAAAATAACGAATGTGCCACATTCGTGGTATTGGCAGTGTAAACAATTGTGTTTCAAGAGATTTGTGATTTTAGTAAGATGAGTTCCCGAATAGAAAGAATAATGAAAAATTGTTGAAAATTACAAGTTCAAGGTAAGAAAATATTTGAATAAAAAGGAAATTATACCTAGTAATCTTCATCCTCCACTTTTAATACGAAACGATATTTTGTGCATGCAAAATCCATGATTTGGATGTATTTGCTACACTGAGTACCTACTTAGATTTTGTTTTGGTTTGTTTTGTTTTGCTGTATGCAAAACCTTCTGACCCTCTTTTTGCATTATGAATTATAGACGAAAATCTTTACTTTGTATCACAAATTCATATTTTACTATTTTCTTTTTTTGTTTTCAGATGATACTATGCTTAACGAAGTGCCTTCAAGAAACACCATCGAGCATCCAGATTCACATCAACAATGCTGTGAAATTGACCAGCTTCCGTCAACATCTCGTCTGGTTGACCAACTTTTCAATCTGCCCCCAGCTTCACCACGAACACTAGAAGAAGATTTGATTGTTTCTAGTTCATCTTCGGATGTCTATGAACCTTCAGGTTCGTCAGAAACAGAAAATGAGAGCTCATTGGAAAGTGATGTCGAGGGTTTGGCTGACCGTGAAACGGTACCTATAGAAAAAAAGAAGAAACGAGAAGTTATGGAAGAAAAATGTTAGGAAAGTGAAAAGGCTCAGAGGTGAGACTTACATTGGCCATAAGGGAATCGAGAAACCTTCACGTCCTCTTTTGCCGGTACCTTGTCTCAATAAGCCGAAACATAAATGTGCAACAGCAGTTACCGAGCCCAATCGAATCAGGATTTATAATGACTTTCGTAATTTAAGCTGCATTGACGATCAACGTCAATTTCTACATAATCACATTGAAAAAAAAAACAAAAAAACGGACGACAAGAGTTATCGAAAATTCCAGAATTACATTACATTACTGTCGTATATCCAGTACTAAGAAGTACCTTGACCCATCCCTCAATATATCCATAATGTACAGGATGTACAAAGAGTTGTGCAGCACTGAAAATGTCAAAATTGTTACATTTGAAAAATATCGACAGATATTCTCCGAATACAACTTAGGCTTCTTCAAGCCGAAAAAAGATCAATGTGAGAAATGTTTGGCTTACAAAAGTATGTCTGAAGAAGAGAAAAAGGCAGAAGAAGAAGCGTATCAAAAACATCTCAATAGGAAAAATGAAGCAAGACAAGCCCGCGATGAGGACAAATTAATAGCAAAGGTTAATCCAAAAGTTTTGACATTTAATTCCGATTTGCAGGCAGTCTTAACAACGCCCAAAGGATCTGCGGGACAAATATTTTATTTAAGGAAACTAGCTGTGTTCAATTTCACCATTTACAATTTAGGAAACCAAAATGTTATGTGCTACCTTTGGGACGAAACAAATGGAAAAAGAGGGGCTAATGAAATTGCATCCTCTCTCTATGATTTTATTATAAGCCAGTCTGAAATTGAGGAGGTGCGTATGATGTCTGATGGTTGTGGAGGGCAGCAAAAGAATACAGTATGTGCAACCATGTGCATCCAACTTCTTGCGGACCATCCATCATTGAAAGTAATCGATTATCGGTTTTTCGAACCAGGGCACACTGAAATGGAGTGTGACTCCATTCACTCGAAAATAGAGAAAAAAGCAAAATATGTACCCGTTTATACACCCGAGGGGTGGGCACAACTTATAAGAGATGCACGTATCACACCATGTCCTTTTGCTGTAAAGTCCTTGACGTTTGATGACTTTTTCGATTTCAAAGTATTTTCAAAAAATAATACCTTCAATTTAAAGAAACTTCCCTGGAGAAAGCTTTGCTGCCTTCGGTTCATTAAAGAAAATAATTCCATAAAAGTTCTTTACAAACTAGACTTCACTGATGATTTTATTGAGGTAAACTGTACAAAAACCCGAGGCCGTCCAAAACAAGTCGATTTAAAAAATGCCTATCAAAATGACTTGCCCATCAGCGAGGCCAAATGGAGAGACCTTGATAAAATGTGTAAGGATTTAACACTACCAAAAGCATACCATGATTTTTACCGTTCCCTAAAAACAAGTCCCATGGTGAGGGACAATTTACCGGAACCAGACATTGGTGAAGAGTCCGCAACTGACGAAGACTAAACGTTAATATTTTATTTCAGTTTTTTTCTGTAAAGGAATTTAATGTTTGATTATTTTGTTCAGTTTTTCAAAATGTTGTGTTATGTTCTCAATAAAATTGTGGTTGATTTTCATAATATTATGGTTTTATTTGTTTTAACGAAACATAATATGTCTAAAATTTTGCAAAACCAAAACAACGATTGTGCATTTTTTACAAAAAAAAATTCAAAAATTAAAAATTTTCAACCAGCATTATTTAATGTTTTACAACAGTTAACCGTTGAATAGTGGTTAAGTACCACAAAACGGAATCTGTATTTTTAGCAATGTCTTCAATTTTTAAAACGCATTTGTCGCCAAATATCATATATGCACATTCGTGACTTTGGCATTGGGCCGACGATATATATGTTCAGCCAAAGCACAACTATTTTTTTTGAGATTACAATCACTCTTGTGGGACGTGATGCGTCCAGACAAGTTTCTACTGGTTTGTCCAATATAAACTTTATCACATTCAAAGCAAGGAATTTTATAAATGACATTAGACTGTTCAAATTTAGAAAGTGGTGTTTTTGTTTTAGTATATAAATTGCCAATAAGCTTCAAATTCTTTTTGGCTAATCTCAAATCATCTAATTCAAAAATGTTGGAAAGTCTTGGTGTAAGTTCTTGAATATACGGGAGGGTTCTGTACTTAAATGTTGTTGCAACTTGAGAAATATTATTATTGTTAATAATTTGATTATTGATTTCATTATGAATATTATGAATATTATTCTCAAGTTGCAACAACATTTAAGTACAGAACCCTCCCGTATATTCAAGAACTTACACCAAGACTTTCCAACATTTTTAAATTAGATGATTTGAGATTAGCCAAAAAAAATTTGAAGCTTATTGGCAATTTATATACTAAAACAAAAACACCACTTTCTAAATTTGAACAGTCTAATGTCATTTATAAAATTCCTTGCTTTGAATGTGATAAAGTTTATATTGGACAAACCAGTAGAAACTTGTCTGGACGCATCACGTCCCACAAGAGTGATTGTAATCTCAAAAAAAATAGTTGTGCTTTGGCTGAACACAACATCAACACAAATCATATGATTAATTTTGGAAACCCTACAATTTTAGCAGTTGAAGATAATTACAATAAAAGAAACTTTTTGGAGATGGTTTACATCAATAAACAACCAAATCCGATGAATGAGAGGTCTGATATAGCAAACCTCAGTATTATTTACAATTACATTTTGAATTTTGATCATCCAAAACAACTTGCCCAGACTTAACAAATTCTTTCCTTTTTTAATTTTTTCCTTTTGTAACTTAAAGTTAATAAATTCCGACCCTGAGAATGTAACACATGCTCTGGTTTTTGGACACGGAATAGTGGAACTATTGACAGGTGACAAGATGTTGTCAACCATCATTTGGTTCTGTTGTGCTGTTTTCCCTGCAGTTCCATGCTCTGTGCTCTCGCTGGGCCATGTGCTCTGTTCACTCAACAGGTCGCTAATGTGAAAAATGTAAAAATTTTCCAAATTGTTCTTTTAATCACATGCACATGTAGTAATTCGTGCTTTTTAATGTAATAAGGATGAATGATTCCATTACGTCCCAGTGATATTTTCGGAGACATGTTTCCCAGTTTTTTCATGAATGTTTCTGATAAGAAATGTTTTTTCTGTTTGTGATGGACAAGGATTTTTCGTCTGCTGTTTTATATCTAATCTCACATTAGTAAGTTTCAATTTTTACATGTTTTAAGTGCTTTATGTAACAATAAACATTGTTTTTCAGATGTCTTGATAAAGAAAATAAAGATTTTCCAAATTTAGACGGTTTTTTCCACTAGTCCAGTCAAGAGACTACCCTTCTCTTTCTCTATATATATATATATATATATATATATATATATATATATATATATATATATATATATATATAAACTCACTCTGATGTTAATTCTCATGGTTCTTCTTATGCTGGAATGACTTGGTATTTTTTGACACTGCTGTTAACTTATAATAATAATAATAACAACTCAACTTGTTTTTGAGTGGTATTTCATTCACTTATTGAGGTGAAGTAACAGCATTCAAATCTGAATTATTCGCCTTGCGAATTGAAAAAATATGTTTACTTTCAATCAATGTATTAATCACGTTGTCATTCTACAAAGAACGTAGTGTGGCTTGACTCCGGACAATTTAAAATTTCACAGTTGCACGCACTTTTTTCACAAGACTTCACGTGGAGACTAAAACGACAACAACCAGTATAGTAGTTTTCACAATAAATGGTATTGACTGAAGGATCATAATAAAACCAATTAGACCCTTAAGTTGTGAAATCCGAGATGCACATCAGAAATGTAAAAGAACCGGTTTCAGGTAATTTTGTTTCTCAGAGAGGGATTGTAGAGGATTACAGCTTACACTTCTTGTTCATTTTAGTCTTTGTATTTCATTGGAAGTGTTCACTTGTGTTACGGAGTGCACTGATTTTATAACATTTATTTGTTATTACAGACATTGATAGCAAAGATTTTATACTCCAACGTACAGAATAGGCAGTATGTGGCGTCCGTGGATAAAAAGTGATAGTGCTTCTTCCAGTGGTTCATTAAAGAAAAATTCCTGGCTCAAAGAATACGAAATTGGAGATTCAAAACTTCATGGCTGCAAATGACATATATTTTGGAGAAACTTATACAAAAAAAGAACTTTTACAAGTGCTGCAGTCATTTTCTTAAAAAAAAAACGTATGTTTGCGTGGCGGATCCAGGATCAGGTCAAGGGGGGGGTCTATAACTCAAGATTTATATATGTATATATATATATATATATATATATATATATATATATATATATATATATATATATATATATATATATATATATAACAGAAAATTATGAGCTACCGTATAGCAACAACTAGTCAAGATCCAAAAAAAAGATGAAAGAGATTGACATGAGCAAAATGTGAAGGTGTAGCCAGGAGGTAAAGTAGGTTCGAAATTTTACTTTTTTCAAATGGAATCGAGTTGATTTAACCTAATCAACAGCATATTCTATTCAAACATAGTATATTAAAATCGTTACCGACATACACAATACTCATCATCACAAATGTAACAACTCTAATTTTTCAAATACTGCGCCAAAAAGGATCCAATGGCAGCACTGTCAGAAATTTCTCGAAGTTTTCCTCGATAAGCCTAAGTGTCAATTTTCTTCAAAGTGTCATCGAGAAAAATTGCAATTTAATAGAAAAAAAAACATTTTATTTTGAACCTACAACATGAAGAGGACTCTATTTTCATTATTTACCCGGCTTGATCCAGCGTCTGAACCGACTGAACCAGTAAAAAAGGAAAGAAGAATCGGTGAGTCCACAAATTTCAAGCGAAATTTGTTTGTTTATTTGTTTGTTTGGGTAAGATTCAATCCAGATCTTGTTTGTAGTATTTTTAATTCTTGAGATATATTTTTGCAGAAATTGGAGGATTATTGAATTGAATAAATTGATGAAATTGGTTATCAAAAAATAAAAATTTACTAATGTTTAAATGTAGCCTGCTCTTCTCTTTTCAATGGAATGTAATAATAACTATTAAAGTTCTTTAATTTTAAAGCAAAAAAAATATTCTATTTTATTTTTTGCCTTGCTCATGTGACATTTTTTCGTTCCCTAACAAAATTTGGAAATTAGGAGCCGATAAAAATTGAAAAAAAAATCTCTTATTTTCGCAATGGGGGATTCCGGACCCGAAAACCCCCCTGTGGATCCGCCACTGTGTTTGTGATACAATTGCAGAAGAATTGGGACATACAGTGTTACGACTACCTCCCTACTACTGCGTGTTCAATCCCATAGAGCTTAGGTGGCACCAACTTAAATCGAGCGTGCGCGGAAAAAAATGCTTCTCCGACTTTAAGTGGTAGTGTGGTAGAATTAATCAGGAACTGTACGAATGACATTCCTACCGAGAGTTGGAAAAGTTCTGTTAGTCATGTTAAAAATGTTGAAAACTCGTACCTTTCTGTAAAATCAATTGCACCAATTATAATTAATTCAGATGAGGATAGCGATAGCGACACTGAACTAAATATAGAATAGAATTGTAACATTTAAATAAATTACTTGTATATCCCCTACACTATGCAAAATTCAAATTTCTAAAGTTCGACCCTGTAGCACATTTGCATCTTTTACCAGATGATTTTCTACACATTGGGATTAAATCGGGTAGTTTATTGCAGTTAATAAGCCAATACCATTTACTGTGAAAAATACTATACCGAGGCCAGTGGTCACTGTTTTGAAATTAAGGTGTGGTCATTTTCTGCTGCAAGTGAAGAAAAATACGGTCATATTTGAGGGCTTTGTGCAAGTATATTTTGTGAGGTACAATTTGTCGCAATTTTATAACCACCTTATCCCTACCTATCGCATAGTTTGTGATGTAAGGGATTTTTGCAAATTTCGTCAGTATATTTGAGTTTCCATTTTTACAGAAAAGATCTAGCCTAATTATTCACGAGAATTCATCAAATCAATTATATTGAACAAATGTATAATATAAAAAACTTCATGATAACCGTCAGCAATTCATAACAACAATCGTTCTTCAGGCTCATGAAGATGCTGCGTCGTAACCATGGTGCTCGCACGCTGCATGCCAAGCGCAATTTAATACCTATGGCAGACGACCTTTGTTGTATCTTATTAGTGGCAGACTATCATTTTTGGATTTGCTGAGACAAGGAGAAGCATCTCAATCAATTCTATCCTTGCGGAAATAATTTAATTTTCTATATTTTTGCGCTATTTTTATGGGTGGCAGACGGGTTTTCTTGCGGAATTGAGGTGGCAGACGATATTTTTCAAGCTCCTCATGCTCCAACTGATACGTTAAACTAGTTTCACAATTGCGGCTATGAATTCTTTTTGTTGCAGTTGTGACGCTTCTGTTTCGCCCTGTCTGTCACCGGCAGACGTTCACACATAACTTATGAAACCACATGTTGATTGACATAGTGATTTCAAGTAACGTTCCATTGTTTATTGCCACGTATAATCATTTTTCATCCTCTGAATGATTTTGTATCAGCCATTTTACACACCTCATCATGTGATGTTGAAAGTACAAATGATATCATCAATCAGTTTCCATATCACCGAAATAATTATAAAGTATGTAGCTGAAGAGAATATTCATTGATAAAATTTAAAAAACATAATAGTACGGGAGTACGTATTCTTGCGCTTTCGCTGCTTTCTCAAATAATCTCGCAGGTTTTACTCTCAACATGTCAGCAACGGCATCTTCTTCATCTCAGTTGATCGTTCGAAAAAGAAAAAGATCTCAACCGCTTGAGTGAGATCTCAAAAGTTCTCTGTATCACCTGTTGGTCTGCTGAATTTCCTTCGGCTTGAGTCAACTGATTGATTTGTCGTCCAAGAAAGTTGTGAAACATTTTGGAATATTCGTGTGATCTGGAAAAAGGAACGCCTTAAAAAAGTACATGTACGTCTAGAATAACTTTCGACCGAAAATTTGTTAAAATACTTGTTTAATACAATAATAGTACGATATATTTACTCGACAACAACGTTCATTATCTATAAAACAGTTTTGTATTTTCATGTCGAATGAAACTGAAGGGCATATTTGAAAAGTATCGGTATGTTAACGAGCGTATAATATCAGAATAACTATGAAATATGCAAATATGCTCACATAGTTCACATACTTCAACCAGTCACTGAAAAATAGTTCCGTATCAGTTGTTTCCGGCCACGATTAAAATGCTGAAGAAGCACAGTGTTTCATGCCTTTTTCTAATATTTCTTCGATTATCTTCGATAGAAACTGCCAGGATTTTGGGATCGATCATTTATCCTGGCCATAGTCATGAAATATTTTTCCAACCCCTATGGGAAGAACTTTCTTTAAGAGGACATGACGTTACAGTCATAACGTCTAGACCGTCGAACAATAGGTCGCTCGTAAATCTCACTGAAATAGACATAAGTTTTACTAAGAAAATACTTGAGGAGAAGAAACTCGATATCGTACTGCGACCACATGGGTTTCTCTTTTGGAAAATGCTATGGGCCCACGACCTGAACAAGATCCTACTGAACGCTCAAGTCGAGTTAGAAGGAGTACAAAAGTTGATCAAGAACGAAAGTGAACACTTCGATTTAGTTATCGTGGAAGGATTTTGGCCTTCTATGTACGCATTTGGTGAAAGATTCAATGCACCTGTCATAAGTAAGTACCTCTTCAATGAAAAATATTGCTTTGGGTTTCAAAATCAGCTTTTCTTCAATAGCTGGTTCACATTCAAACGGCAACCTTCAGGCATTGAAAAATCATGCTAGCTGGTGCCTAACAAGCTCAGAACAGGTCGTCGACAGATCACCATTATGATATATATGCAACACAAATATATATTCGTCTGCAACAAGACATAACAGTCTAAAACGAATGCTATTCGGGTGTTTTACTTTTGCGCTATCAATACGGCTGCTCTGTCAAGTTAGCAGTGATATTAGACGGAGAGCCAGAGCCCAAAAAATTCTCTGAATTTACTAAGCCTGTTTTTTTTATGGCTTATTGCAGTGGTTGTGTACACAAACATACTGCGGTCAGTCAGGCGAAACTGAGAACAGGTGTCTCAGGTACGCTATCGAACCTGCCGTACCTGCCGAGGTAATAAAACGGATTTGATAAAGCTGAAAATCGTTATACAGATTGTATATTGCATATACATAAAAGGTACAACAGTCAGTCAGCTGAATATGGGGACGGAGCTGGTCAGTCGGTCGCAATGTATGTACAAAAGATGAATACGGTGCAATTAATTTACTACCCTTCAAAATTTTTGTGAGAGCATTAAATGCTATATGAAACATAAAAAAAATGATCAGTTATCGATTTTGAGGGACATCGCCCGTCAGTCAGCAAAAATAGAAATGAAAATTTCGCGCGGGCTTGGCGTCGCAGGTGGCGGTTTGCCTTTTTCTTTATTATTGAATAAACGAAATAAGTAAGTAGGCCATTTAGTAATCATAATATAACAATATAATATAACAGTTATTATACTTCTAGATGATATTTATTACAACTTATATTTGCTATAATTACTGTTATTATAAACAATAAAAAAAATATTTTTTACATAAAATATAAAGTATTCAACTTTGCCAACACTATTATTTTCATACCTGAATTTTACTGAGGAGATTGAATGACGACATCTTTGACGAATTGTGGTAATTGATCGCCTTCGAACCAATTAAATTCATATTTATTGTTGTTTATTTTCCACCCGTGATCGATTGGAGACAGTTCTGTCGTTACTTTTCGATGTGTATTTCGCCAAATATTTGCAATGTAGCTCGCTCCAAAGATTCGTTAGGAAAGAATGTTGATGGATGAAGTATGCCACCATCAGAATCAGATTTGACGCAACAATCTTCAACAACGGATACATATTCTAATACCACCGATAGTTCGTTCAAAATAAACGTTAAAAATGTTGATGGATCCAGTATGCCACCATGTGAATCAGAATTATTAATGCAACAATTTTTAAGAGCGAGCTACATTGCATACATTTGGCGAAATGCACATCGAAAAGTAACGACAGAACTGTTTCCAATCGATCACGGGTGGAAAATAAACAACAATAAGTATGAATTTAATTGGTTCGAAAGCGATCAATTACCACAATTCGTCAAAAATGTCGTCATTCAATCTTCTCAGGAAAATTCAGGTATGAAAATAATAGTGTTGGCAAAGTTCAATACTTCATATTTGATGTAAAAAATATTTTTTTATTGTTTATAATAACAGTAATTATATAGATTTTTCAGATTCCCAACCCAACCCCAACTCAATCGGAAACGACAGAGCTTGACAATTCTGATCGTGAGAGCGAAATGAATGAATTTGATGATTCGGAGCAAGAATTTGATGAGTAAATTAAGCAAATATTAGTTTTAATAAATATTATCTAGAAGTATAATAACTGTAATATATTTTTATATTATTATTACTAAATGGCCTACTTACTTATTTCGTTTATTAAATAATAAAGAAAAAAGCAAACCGCCACCTGCGACGCCAAGCCCGCGCGAAATTTTCATTTCTATTTTTGCTGACTCAAAATCGATAACTGATCTTTTTTTTTATGTTTCATATAGCATTTAATACCCTCACAAAAATTTTGAAATGTAGTAAATTGATTGCACCGTATTTATCTTTTGTACATACATTGCGACCGACTGACCAGCTCCGTCCCCATATTCAGCTGACTGACTGTCGTACCTTTTATGTATATGCAATATACAATCTGTATAACGATTTTCAGCTTTATTAAATTCGTTTTATTACCTCGGCAGGTACGGCAGGTTCGATAGCGTACCTGAGACACCTGTTCTCAGTTTCGCCTGACTGACCGCAGTATGTTTGTGTACACAACCACCGCAATAAGCAATAAAAAAACAGGCTCAGTAAATTCAGAGAATTTTTTGGGCTCTGGCTCTTGGTCTACATATTCGATTCGTTATTGTTCCATCCAAAGATCTATTCATGTTCAATCAGATCGGTCCAATCCACTGCAGATTTTGAAAGATTGCAAATTTTGCGAATAAATGTATTCAAATATTTGAATTTCACAATTATTTTGATGTTTCCTTCTAACTAGTTACTTTTTGTTTTTTCTATGAGGTGATTCTTTAAGTTATCCCTTCTTGTTTCTCTCAAAAAATTTTCAATTAAGTGTAATATTTCTACACCATTTCTATACCAAAAATTTGAAGAATTATCTATGTATAATCCCGATGGTGAGTATAAAACATACATTAATGCATGCAGAACAGCGCGCAGGGTGAATGAAAATCAGAAACTGAGGGAAAATCTAATATATCTGTTTGACCGTCATTATTTTGTGGTGGATCGATATTTGTTCCGTAGTTTTCTGGTCATTGGAACCTACTACAATGTGAAAAAATAAGAACTAATATTTGAATATATACAAGTGTAGAAGGGCAGATTCTCAATCTACCCCGAAAAGATGCCTACAAGATATATTGGGATTCGTACAGAGTTGTTTGTTGCACACTCCCCAGAGGGCTATGCCATAAACTAGGTGGGTTTCAATGAGAGCAAAATAAGCTGTGAAACCCAATTTATTTGATACTATCCTAATGGCGTAGCATCCAGATGACAATTTTTTGCACAATTTGGTGACATGGTCGTTAAATATCAATTTATTATCAATAATGAATCCTAGAAATCTGGTGCAGGAAACATTTTCAATGTTATTTGGGCCTTAACTCAGGGCAGACAGCTCACAGCGGAATGTTAACAGATTAGACTTGGAAGCATTGAACATAAGCAAGTTATCGTCACACCAGGTTTCAATTATTTCGATGTCTGCTTGTATCTTGTGATGTAATAAGTGCCCATCATTATCATGCCAAAATATGGTGGTATCATAGGCAAACATTGAAAACCTACAGCGACAAGTTTCAAGACATTTCTTTACTTTCATAATCAGCAGCTACTTTGTGAATCGAAGGTGTCTTCGTAATCCCTATTGTTGCGAAATCGATTTTATATGGCCAGAAAGTAAAAAGCGTCCAATGCTCTCTAACATATATACATATATAGAAGTTGAAAAGTTGCTTACAACAACAACAATTTTTAGAACTCATTCCCAGATATATTATCGACGGCATGAAATGAATGCAGTGCACCAATCATGCGATATGAATGATTTGGACAAATTAAACTGAATATAACATTCTGAGCATATTACTTATGGGTGTACCGTTGGCAAAATTTTCGATTTTGTCACGATTTATTTTGAATATGATCAGTGAATCCGAAAGAGAACGGATCTTTACAATGATATAGTTATGAGCAGGTGTTCATATGAACAGGTATGTATGAGCTTTTCCTTTACATAAAAATTGTTGCTGGTAATGAACGAATCAAAGGTGCAAAACTTATTTTTTCGTTCAGAGACCAGGTTTCTGACTAACATCACGAAATACTTTCTGACCATTTTTTGCATTTCGCTTGCTGTTGACCGAAGTTACCAAATACATCATTAGGGAGAGTTGATATAATATTATGGAATTTTCCACCCCAAAGTTTGGAATGATTTGGAGTTCAATTATTGTAGCTAACAGATTATTGGTTATTATAGCACGAGTGCATAGAAATTACCGATAATTTCGCAAGAAAGCGTGATATCTAAGAATTGCAAGAGTTTATTATCATATTTTGGCGAAAGTTCCCGAGTCCGAAGGACGAGGGCTCTTTTACAAAATATGAAAATAACCGAATGCAATTTGTATAAAATATCGAATACAAAATTACCTGGTCATTTTTATGCACAAATGTAATTCATTGGAATATTTCACAAATAAAAAAATTCTCATGGAAATGTTATTTTTTGTTCCTTTATACTTTCCTCTATAGATTGTATGGAGTACTCACCTAAACGCGAAATGTTTTTCTATTTTTGAAGTCTATCTGACATTTATTTGTGTTGTTTACTGACGTCTAGCAATACGGTTTCAAATGTGTTGTTGTGGTGACTTGATACAATTGCAATTACCGCTGTAAGTTTTCGACACAATGCAATTACCGCCGTAAATTTTCGATAATTGCATTGCTCTTATGGGACATTTTATATATGAGGAAAATATTCGAAATCAGTGGAAAATATTATTTCGGTTATCATTATATTTTTTGCAGTCGACGCGCATTTCGCTAACAAGGTTAGCATCTCCAGGAGAAAAAAATTGATACTATCATCATCATCCTGAAACGATATTGAAATACTGGGATACTTAACTCTTCAGTGAAGTTTGGCACCGATGAAATGGAATGGATGATTACAAAATCCAGTTATATTTATTTTTGAAGGAAGTCTATCTGAAATTGTCTAATTTGATATCCTGAGTGTTTAGCTTTATTGATATGTGAATTTAACTGCTCAGAGAAGTTTGCTATTCCATATGTTTTTATATTCGTTTCACCTTCGTAATTTCAGTTGCGTTTGACCCAACTAGTAGACATTTGCTAGAACTTGGTTAACAATTGTATCTCGCTGAGTGGAATTGGTTCGGTCTTCCATTTTCTATATTGTGAATATAATCAATTCGGAAACTGGTTTCAACAATTGTTCATATTGTTTAATATTTCTTCATTCAAATTTCCATTTGATTTCACTATCTAAATTTTTTATCTAAATTCAATTTCCTTGTTTGAATCCAAGTGACTCATAAGTGCTTTCCGAATAATTTCACCCATTCATTCGAAAAGTTCGAAAATTAGGAATTTCATTGTGATACAGTGTGATTCAGTTTCCTCATTTGTGATTCATTGTAATTAAATCTTCTGATCTTATATACCTGGCGAGCCCCTCTTTCACAAGGGTCGTTTTCTCTTTTGAAATTCCTTGTCCCGTGGTTCACTCGATAATCTTTGAACATTGCAGGGTTTTCCTTTCGGTGCGAAACTGAAGGAAAACATAATAATTGATTTCCATTGCATTATGGTGGTGTTGATCCGTGATGGAAGTAAATGAAAAAAGATATGCGTATGTACTCCTGCGATTCCCCAATAAGCTGAAATAATTTTGAGGACGCTTGTTATCAAGATTACTTATCTTGGAAACAACACAATTACGTGATATCACGACACAATTAACAACAAAAACATGGAAATATATGAATGGAATCCAGTAATTATCTGATTTTAAAGCTGATTTAGGCACCAATTACCTACTGAAAATATGTCAGAACTAATCGGTGCATGCTAATTTAGTAGAGGTAGACGATAGTTACCAGTGGCAGTACCTTTACATACATCGAATCATAATAAACGACATCGAACACAAATGTTGTTACGGCAGAGACAGAATTGATGTTGTGTACCTAAAAGAAAGACAAGAGAAAGTTGATGTTTGGGGCGATATTGGGGTTTAAGGAATTTTGATCAAATCCGTTAGATATTGATTCCTCACTAAAAAGATTATCTGTTAGTTGTCTCGAAAGCTTGAAACAAGTGAAACTAGAGAGCTTGGGGGTCATGTCAGTCGTTATTCGGCTTATTTTTTACTAATTTGATAATAAAGTGATTGACTTTGTATTTATCATTTCATATAACGCCTTGGCGGTTCAGCAACCACCAGTTTTTATTATTCCTCTTTCAAATCCAACAAGATAAAGAGTCATGAAATGCCATGCACAGTTTGTTCTGGCTTGTTGACTTTGTTCGACCCACACTACTGATGGAACTCAGTTCCATTAAGTGAACTATTACAGGGACAAAACCAAGTTTTCCATTCCCTCTTTTTTTGCATATACTTTATCAGTAGCCGATAACAATTTCTTTGCTTTGCACCTGGGATAAAACGGCTACTGAACCATACTGGGAAGCACATGTGCCAAGCATGAAAAGACCGTCTTCCTTGGGGTGAGTCAGGAGTGGAGCAGTAGTCAAGTATCTCTTGAGTGTGCTGAAAGATTGCTGTGTAGGGGTCTCACTATCTTTCCGAAGTCCTTAACAAATCCCTGGTACTAGCTGCAGAGTCCCAGAAAGCTTCTGACTTTGTACTTCTTTCACGGTATCGGCCATTTCTCACTGCCCTGATCTTGTCCGGATCGATCGGAATGCCCTTCGAGGACACGTCATGCCCTACGAAGTTGACCTCAGTTTGGAAAAGGATGCATTTCTCGGGGTCAGTCCATTACCATTCTTTATAGAGGTATATAGTTAGTCAATGCCTGTGTCGGTGCCTGTGCCTGTGTTCTGATGTTCAATTCCTTAGATTCTTCGACAGCCATCATTAAAGACGTATGAACGGAATTATAGTCGCTCGGTGAAGCCATTAAAAAGAGCAATAGTAGTATTTCCGATTGATCAAAATGTTCTTCAAATGTTATTTTTTCCATGTTTCCTTGCCATCCTGAAATATCATCAAAGCCTTTCTACTTTCCGCACATCCACAACGAATCATAGACAGATGGTACGTCATTATATTCTTTAGAAGGGAAAAGATAGTCTAAATCCTCGAAAACAAAATTCTGCGATCCCATTTCCTTATTCACGAGTATCACAGCATCAACGATAGTTTTTTTTTCAATAATAGCACACTTTCTCAATTTGTGAGATTTTTCAATCACGTTCAAAAGGTATGTCCTAGAGCTGGCTGGAGTTATACATCTAATACCAGCTATATTATGAAAGGTACTATAGCCATCAATGGTGCATACGTTGAAATCGCAATTGTCAAAGACAAATTGACAAAATGCTCTGGGCTCGATTACTTATGGTGGGGCCATTATTATTGATGCTTCTAAAGTTTGAACATCAGTATAACTGAAACAAATACCCAGTCTGGATAGCATTTATACAAATTTTTAGAACCCACTTTTTCATAGATGTACGAAGAGATACTCAGTTGAAAAGGAGAGTCAAAAGTTCGAGGCTTAGCTGCTGATATAATAGAATAGCTGATTTCGATGCATTTTTTCAAAAGGATGCGAATTATTTGTCCGTTTTTCCTTTATTAACCGTTAGGGATTCCTGAACGTAGCCCTCGATATTATTCAAGAAGTCATTCCAATGAGAATTAACGGTCTTCACTATTCTCTGAGTTATAATAAATCATTAACATAGAAAATGATATACCATTCGACTGAGAACGCCCACGCAAGCTCTCTTTCATTTTCCGGGGTTTTCTAGAGGTAGATTGTTTCCACAAAAACTAAATCTATTACCTGACTTAGACGCCCCTTAACGTCTCTGCCCAACTCATCATTCTTTTCATCAGCGTATTCAATGAAACTCGATTGAATATTTAAATTACCTACATGACTTTCATTATGTTGGAGAATGAAGTTGACAGATATCAGTTGTTGTTCTTATTAGTCGTCATTAAATTATTTGAAAATTATTTCAACAATTTTGGGTTCGTCGCTCAGCTCAGTAAACACTTTCTCCCTTCTTCATTATATACCTCTATCATTCGGCTGAGGGTGCTGAAAGTGTTGAGAATCGAGCCGATTTTTGAACAGAAAATTTTCACCAAATTTGAGAGTAAGTAAAGAGTTTCCTATTTTTGAGGAGCCCGAGAGCATTCATTTTTTGTGATATTGGATTGAAAAAAGACACCACTAGATGCCTCTTATGCAGGCCTGACAAGGATGAGGAAGGGTGGAAAGAAATATTTCCTCCCTCATGGGATCAGGATTTCCAGAAAAATATTTTGTAAGGTATCAAATATGGTGTTATTTCCTGTTCCTATGTATATGTGGATGGTAAATGATAGTTTTAGTAAAACAACTATTCTGCATCTACTCTATAGAAAAAGAAGTTATTGCCCAGATCCACAATTTCCTTTCAAAATTTCATTTTAGTCAAGATGAATAAAAACCCTGGTGCGTTGACCGATATGCTTTTGTTCAACCAATTCCTCTCGACCTGAGAAATCGAAGAGTAAACTTACATTTTTTGACGGTAGGTGGTGTTGAGGTCGTGATACAAATGCGATTTTCTAAGGGTACATTTTCATTGAGGCGGCAGCTTACGAGTGATTTTCGATACCGGCGGTCTCATTGGATAAAATCTTGCGGGATCTTTCGTTTACCAAGAGAATTATCAGTATACAAAATACGTAAGGTCAAGTTCGTCTAATTAAAAGCTAATAATTTTTTGGAATATTTGACAAAATCGATTTGAATCTGAATGCATTCGAAAGTTCCTTTAATATTCAAAATCTTGTACCTAGTTCTTGTTTCTTTTCACGGTTTTCTTGTTTATATCCTTTTTAAGTATTTATCGTTGCTGTTCTTGTATTTGTTTGATTTTATAGTGATAGAATTATTATGAACCGATTTACAAAGCTCAAAATAAAACGCTCGTGTAACGTGTAGGTATTACTTATCCTTCATATCATCGGCTCGTAATCACATCAAAATTGCATTTTTTTACACTATGAAGAGAAAAGTACCTACCTATCTTCGGTTCCTCAGAAAGTAGAAAGATAAGATATCAATACTTTCCAGTTTCACTCACAACTATTGTTTCGGAAGATTTAAAATCACATCACAATCACTGAGTTTTTGATTCATTTTCATCGAATTGAAAGTAAAAGGAATACCTAATAATAAGTCAAAATGTGATGGCTACATAATTTCGCGGGAAAGCAAGAAATTGCATGCAAAACATGGGACCATGAAATGAACATAACCTATAAATCTATAAATAATCGAATGGCCGTCGAGCAGACGGATATTATGGCATCACAGAT
The DNA here is from genome assembly GCA_032362365.1 of Zygogramma bicolorata. Taxonomy (NCBI): domain Eukaryota; kingdom Metazoa; phylum Arthropoda; class Insecta; order Coleoptera; family Chrysomelidae; genus Zygogramma; species Zygogramma bicolorata. Next base: position 260,760 of record JAVJAQ010003892.1, read on the forward strand.
TGAATTAAAATTACGTAAGGTGCGTCTCTGCTGGTAAACTCTCGAAGGCATCTCTTCAGTTAAAATTGATAAAAATCAAGATTGCGAAAAGTCGACAAAATTAAATTTGCTTACAATCTATTAGGTATTAGTCAACACACCAAGATTTTTATTCATCTTGATTTTACTATACTGTACTCATTTCGCCTTGAGTGAGTAAAGAGTCGAACTGCGTGGTATTTTCAATGAATCACAGTTTTCCGGCAATTTTTTTTTTCGTCGCATCAAATGGCCTCATTGGCAGGTGACTTGTTTCTTCCTCGATGGGATTTTTGTGCCCAATGAGGGTACAGCTTAATATCGCAGAAGGATCAAGCCCTAATCTGATGCATCTGGGACGACCCTCACCTGCAATTCATGTATTCTTATATCAAATATTTGGCAGAGTAGAGCAGGAACATTGTATAGGAATGTTCCATCCATCGAGCAAAGTTTGGAAAGAAAGGTACAAAGCGCTTACATTTAGAGAATCGAGAGCAGTGGTTAAAGATCGATAGATCATCCACTTTTACACTATACGGGTGTCTTTAAGTGTAGCTCATAATGAATTTGAAATGTTTCAGAAATGCATGTATACACTGAAATACATAGAAATTAGGGTCTAAGAGCGATAACAATTTTCACGTTGTAGCCAATTCGTTACCGTCCCCTCCGCGCGCCTCCGGTTACCCTAAAATTTTGAAAAATGCAGTCAATATGAAACACATCATAACAGACTCAATTCACATCTGATCAACCAAGCAAAACAACGGAATGAGAAATGACCGTTTTCGTGGTACATCTGAATATGCAAATATACGGAACGGCTGTTTTGTAACTTAATTCGCAAACATCGTCATAGTTTATATTACAAACAATACCATAATACGGATGGAGAAGTTATTGCATAGTGAAACGGTTTTGTGAACTGTGTAGTGGACAAATAGTCTTGTCGGGAGTCAATTCATGTACGAGAGGTTTTTGCTTTTCCACTCCCACCTTGGAGACATTTTGAACTATTGAAGTATTTCAATCGGTCTTACGCTTGAAGTTACCAAAACACAACTTCAACATCGTTTGCCTGTTTTACATCCAAATTCTCTCAGTTTCAGTCCAACAGTTCGGATTCCATTATTCAAAACGGCATTGATCAATATCTCTTTGCTCTTTCGTTGCTCTTGAAGAAATCCTGTTATTCGGTTATGATGTTGATATGGAAGATGATCTTTTCGGGAATCAGTTCGTGGTTGATGGGCTATCAGATACAATTCCGCTAGCTTTCGAATGTATCCGACAATTGCCACACAAGAAATTGGCGTTTATGACTGTCCGAGAAAAATTGCCCAAGAAAATTTTTGCTTATATTTTCATGTTACTTATTCGATGAAAGTTTTGTTTTTTTGAATTCTTTCATTATATTTTCTGCGGAAAAATCAGTACTAAAATATTTGAGTCTATATAACAAAGATGAAAATAAGGATGAATATTTTCACTTGGGAGATCAAAGAAGATAAGATAGAAGACTAAACGACTCCACACCCCTTTGAACATCTCCAAGCTGTTTGTATGTCAAAATTGCAATAACTCAAAACATGACTCATTGGCAAAGTGATTACTATTATTATCTGATAATTTTCTTCATTTCATATCATTCTCCAACACGAACTCTGTTTCTGGTGGTTTGTTAAAATTCGAACTTTCATTGTTTATATATTCCACTCTATTGAAACCAATCAAATAATTCATAAGATCGAAAAAAGAAAACGAAAACATTGAAATCAGAAAAAGAGTGTGAAAATAAACTGTCGCCTAAAAATAAAAAGTGATGCATAGATATTAAATGAAAAGCAATAATGAAAATGAACAACTGAATCATCGAAGATGGCACTGAAATATGAACAGAAAAAATTTCAAGTAATCCCTATCAAAACACAATCTCAGGGACACCAAATAATGAAAAAACGAATGTATATGAATAGAAATTGAAAGAAAATATTACTTCGAAATGGTTGAATTAAACTGTTTCTTTCATAGTATATATTATTAATTGTTTTGAGTAATATTTCCATTCCATTTCTGTTCATTCACATTTCTGTCTCTGATTATTTCTTGGTCCAGGTTCATTTTTATTTCATTGTAAGGATTATAATGCATTTCATTTCAATCTGGTTTTCATTCTTTTATATGGTTCATATTCTCATTATGCTTCTTTAACATTCAACACCTCAACATGTATTTTTATATTTCGAAGCCAGTATGTGGGCATTTCAATTACCTTTTTCGCATTCTGATTGTTCCAAATTTGTTTTTAATGTTAGGAGTTCATTGAAGAACTGCAATAGGTAGTGTTAAAAATGACAATGAAAGTTCGAATCAACATTATTCAAGTCAAAACATTGCTAACCACAATCAAATAAACTCTGCTTCAGGTATTTCATCCCTATCACCGTTCCTCCACTGCCACGATATGATGGGCAACCCTACACACCCCGTGTACCCCGACATGCTAATGACAGACATTGACAACTACAGCTTCGCCTACCGGCTAAGGGGATTTCTATACAACATATGGTACAGAGCTCTTTTCTATTGGTACCTTCTGCCCAAGGAGGATAAGATTGCCAGAAAGTTTTTTGGAGACGATATACCTTACATAGGAGATATCTTCGAGAATACCAGTCTGCTCTTAGTAAACGTTAACCCAATTATGAGTATACCCAGAGCAAACGTACCCAACGTGATAGAGATCAGCCAGTTGCATATTCGGGATAAGATGCCGCTACCGAGGGTGAGTTTTGAACGTATCATAGGGATTTATTCATTGTTGTGTTATGTTATGTTAGGTGAAATTTTTGTGCGGTTTTCATAATACCAAAATGTTTCAATGACTTTCGGGGCTCAACTTTCGTTAAGCTGAAATCAGTTACGGAAAAACTGTTGCCATGGCAACCGTTGCTATGGTAACGAGAATACAAAAACCCGTTTCCCATGGTGCGGAAATGCGTGGTTGCCAAATTGTCTGCATTAGTTTGGCTGAAATCAGTTAAGAAAAAATTGATGTCATGGCAACCGTTGCTAGTATTAATGACAAAGAAACACCCTATTTCCGCTTTGCAGAAATGCGCGGTTGCCAAATCATCAAAAATGAATTGAAAATGCTTCTAGAAATTTATTGGGTGACAACAATAAAACCGAATCAGATTGTTCAATGCATTTTAACACAACCTATGGTCACCATATTCTAATCTGATAGCACGGAGTAGATGTAACATACGATCTATTTGTGTTTTTTACAATATAGCCTCCATAAATATTCACAGATTCTGACTGCGAATTATTCATCTTGAGGGACGTGCGCGGATTTGCAAAATGTCGGTCGGACCCGCGCTCGCGTTATATCTTGTGTATATTTTGAATTATCCTATGGTTCACATTGGGTTCTGGGTTTGATTGCTGACGATTCAGATGATTTGAGGTTGATTGTTTGTCCTGCAAATCAAAGGGACGCCGATACATTTATATCGATTATTCAGCAGAACGTGGGTCGATAATTCACACCGACATGTGGAAGGGTCACTCGAAACTTTCTCAGTTTGGGTACCGTCATAGTACTGTTTCAATCACAGTGTTGGAATTTGTGGTTTCTGGCGGTACCCACACTCAAAGAATCGAGTCTCAGTGGAGTGCTGCAAAAAAAAATTTCAAGGGCCAGCACGTCCCTCAAAATGAATTCGCAGACAGAATCTGTGAATATTTATGGAGGCGATATTGTAAAAAACACAAATAGATCCTATGTTACATCTACTCATTGCTATCAGATTAGAATATGGTGACTATAGGTTGTGTTAAGATGCATTGAACAATCTGATTCGGTTTTATTGTTGTTATCCTATAAATTTCTAGAAGCATTTTCAATTCATTTTCCAGTTGATAATTTGGCAACCGCGCATTTCTGCACAACGGAAATAGGGGGTATCTTTGTCACTAATACTAGCAACGGTTGCCATGACATCAACTTTCTCTTAACTGATTTCAGACAAACTGATGCAGACAATTTGGCAACCACGCATTTTCGCAGTATGGAAAACGAGTTTATGTTTACTTGTGATTATACTGTACACTGTCGCTATGACAACAGTTTTTCCACAGCCGATTTCAGTTAAACCAAATCAGGCAACTTGGCAACCATGCATTTCCGCCCCATTGGAACCGGGTTTTTGTATTCTCGTTACCAAAGCAACGGTTGCCATGGCAACAGTTTTTCCGTAACTGATTTCAGCTAAACGAAAGTTGACCCACTTTCGGTACCACACATCCGGCCACAGGCAACATAATCCCAATAATATCGCATTCATCAAAAACTCACATGATTTCTGTACAAAAGAATCGGCATCACCAAAATTGAATCGGTCAATATGAGAACTCAAATGAACCTTACTTTTTTTTGACATTTTTGTGAATACTCAGTATCTGAGTATCAGCTTTCTTATCCTGAAGATACTGAAATTTTTGAAGAAACGCGCGTGAAGTGCGAACTTTGTGTTTGGACAATTGATTTGTAGTTCTTTTGTTATTTGACCTAAATCAGCTATTCTACATGGATGTTAATACCACAATGGTGCAACACTGTTTTTCAGGATCTCCAAGATTTCCTAGATTCTTCCAAACAAGGAGCCGTTTATTTCAGCTTGGGAACAAACGTTAACAACATTAATCTGAATCCAGAATTCCTAGAGACTGTTGTCCAAGCTTTTTCGGAATTACCCTATAATATCATTTGGAAGAACGAGATGGGTAGTAATACCAGTATATCTGATAATGTCCTCATTAGAGATTGGTTGCCACAACAGGATATCTTGGGTGAGTTCAGGATGTATGAAAACTAATGTGAAAGCTTTCATTTTTGACGATAGATTTCCCAGTTGAGATAGATCAATATTTTTTTTCAATTTTCCATTCAACTTCGGCCTATTACCGCTAGGCGAATCACCACCAACGCCGGTGAGTACACTTTCCCTAACCGTAAATTTTACCGAACCCTCTGGTATTTCAATCAGAGGTAGGGATCTTTCACGACCCAACATCCATGGACTTCACGTCCCTTCCAAAGGACGACATATCCTCAATATATCTCGTGAACATATATATATATATATATATTGATAAAGGGTACCTTGTCACCTCAAAAACGGAAACTCAAACAGCGTTGTCACCTCATATATAACGTTGTCACCTCCGATTTCGGAGGTGACAACGTTTCTGCTTGTTTTTTGGCCAGATAGGTTCTACAGGTTCCAAGGATCATCATATCAAAAATTTGTCCGGAGGTCACAAGGACCCCTTTTTACCCACTCAAAAAGTTTTTAGTTCAACCGTTTATCACTGGCGCTAGCGTCGCATGCATTTAAGGTTACATATTTGACGTTGTCACCTCCGTTAATCAGCGGGTATTCTGTCACCTCCGAAAATGGCAACATTGTATTTTCTTGGTTCCAGGTCGAAAGTTCTCTCGCGAGAATATTTTCAATGCAGGAAACATCAACACCGTTTCAACATAAATAGAGATGACAGCACCAAAATACGGATGAGTAAATTCCACGACCATAATGCTTTCTTGACTTGCTTTTTTTTTGACGTATTTCTCGGTTCATCGGTTTCTCTCTCTACCTACCTGTTACCTGGGAAATATTGCAAGTGACATTTGACCCACTTTTAGTTTTCCTATTGACTTGAAATTTGTCAAGTGTTCATAGTTTTGGTGTCAATTCATTACGCTATATTTCTCCAAAAATATCTTCTGATATTTAATCACCATGTTTTTATTACGTATAATTATTCGAGTGGAATTTTGTGATCGATTTTAGACTAACTTCTCGATGAGCTAGATACTAGAAATTTGGCCAATAGCTCAGAAGTGGCTGGCAATGCATTACGAAATTTGTATCTGGTTAAAAAGAAATTGTTACTCTATGATAGCGACCGATTTTTGTGAATATGGTTCGATTCTATTCAAAATTGGTGTGTGGGGGCCTTCGGGGTCGGGGACTACGAATGTTTTGTTTCAATTCATGAATTCAAGACGGCGGACGAATTTTGTGATTATTGTTCGATTCCATTCAAAATTGGTATGTGGGAGTTTTTGGGGTAAGCTCTAATCATTGCAAAATTCCGTAGACCCGACACAAGACTGAAAAGCAGAAAATAATTATCATTTAGTAGATATTTTTCAATATACCATGTTTTTAAGACGGACTGAAAAGTATTAATGACTTTTTTCAATTCCCATACAGATTCCTTCAACAAAAAACGTAAGGTGCCTGCAATGTATAATACAACATGCGCATGCACCCTCACGTTTTTCGTTTAAGGAATCTTTAAGGTACGCGTCCATAGGTACGCATCGTACGTATCGTATGGATCGTATGAAACGGATTTTAGAATTATTAGTATAGTAAGTTATACAAATGCGTCCACTGACCGGCAGCGGACGGATCGCACGTATCGGTCCGTCGGTAATGCCGATGAAATTGATCAAGGGGCAACTTTTCCGACTGGTGCGGATGACGTCATGCGGATTGCCGATGAGTGGACGCATGAGACATACGAAAATACTGGAAAAATTTCACGTCGTCGTTGAGCAAATCAGTGAACAGTGTATGATATTCTCCAAATTGTGATCTTTTTTTGAATATGTCATGTATCCACATTCTATGTCTTTTCTCATTTCCTCTCCTTTCTTCTTCATCTTCTCCATCTAATAACAAAGCAATAATGACAAGTTCTTCATCACTTTCCATGATCGGAAACATTACACACTGTAATGTTTCCGATCGTCCACTCACAACGAAAATGCGAATGTTACTCAAAAGCCGACCGTCGCATCAGCAATCCGATCGCTACGGATACAGTGGACGCACTACCACTAATCGATCCGTTTTATACGATCCGTACGATACGTACGATGCGTACCTATGGACGCTTACCTTTATACAGATATAAATCTTTATGGGGCTAGGGAAAATATTATATTTTCTTTATTCCGTTTTTGAAATGGTGAACGTATGAAAAATATTTATCATTCAAAAATCATTTGAAAAGAAGTTTCATAAATTGTATCATGAATGTTTTTTTGAGTAATGATAGTGATCAATATGGCTGCCAAGCTATATGATGAGGGTCCGATTTTATTTCGGTTTCCAGAGCCGGTGATTATATTAGTGACTTTTTTTCTTCATATTCATTGCAACGAATGCCTTTCCGTTCCATTCCAATTTTGAATCGAATCTAACCATAATAACGGAACTCGTTCGCCATCTTGGATCTGCCATCTTGATGAAAATGGCTCGGAGTACTTCAAATATCCCCCAAATCTGTCGAACATATTCCGTAACCATTTGACTGGTTTAGTGATCTAATGATCATTTTCGAGAAAGGTTGGTTGGGTAATAAGATCAATTTTTATAAAAAAAATCAATTGTTTCCTTGCTGACGTTTCGAATTCAATAAGTTTCATCTAGGCTCTGTAACAATGAATTTCTATAAATATACCTCCCACAATTAAAGTTTAACGAAGAAATGATGAATCCTCAATCAAAATACTCACCGAAAAAGGTCTTTTTTTCGTTTTAACCTCATAAACATTTCAAAAACAAACGGACATATCACTCATATACATAATTGAAAATAAAAAAACCTCAAGAACAATTTTTTTTAGAGATAAACAACCAACATAAACGACATGAAACAAATGAATGGCTTCATATATCCGATATCGCTGAATTATTCATACATAGAAAATTCATCTGAAAAACTTGGAATGCTACTCAGTAACGAACAAATGAAAGTGGCTTTTTTTTTAGTTTATTAATCACCCAAATTACATTTGTTTATAAAAACATACAACAGAAAAATGGGCGATTAATATAGGTAGAAGGAAAGGTGTCAAACCGAGTCTTATTACTGAAATTTTTGTCATCGGAAAAATAGGTACTGATGATTCACTTAAGTTTTTGGAAAACTTGTCTGTGAAACATCAATATCGAGATTTTCCTTTGAAGATGGTCAAGATATAATGTATTTTGAGATACTCGGCCAGACAGTATAATGCTTATATTCCTAGTAGTATCAACAACAAAAATTTTCATTTCTTCCTAAAAAGTAGTTGATAATATCCTTAGTGTAGTGCAATAAAATATCAAATATAAAATCTAAAAGTATAAAATTCTCATGTGTGTGATTAATGTAAGAAAAATAAAGTATAAAATTTATTAAAATGTGTAAACGTATAAAAATATTTTGTCACAATATAAAATATAAAATCGTTTTGAATGAAAAGTATACCAAATTATTACTGGGGATGTAAAATATATTTGGAAATTTAAAAAATTGAGAGAATTAATTTAGTAGAAATTGTTCAGAGTAAAGTTATATTTTCATTTTTGAGCCATTTGATCACTGAAATTTTAAATAATTTGTACACATATTCCATTTTTATATGATCTGGAGCAAGATTGAATAATTTGGGTCCAATATATGTAATTGATCTTTGTCCAATAGCTTTGTTCATTTTCGGTATATCTAGGTTACTCGCATTTAGTTCTCAAATGAAAATACAGTTGGAAAGAACTTTTTCTCAAAACAAAAAATTAAACACCTCAAGACATACAATCCAACATAATGTACAAATTGAATTATGGAAGCTATCCAGATACCGTCCTGTATGACCAATAGGTCAAACAGGATGGTATCTTGAAATACTAATTTCAGAACAAATGAGACACTCTAAGAAAATAAATATGAAAAACCGCACAGCCCTCGTAGAATATAAGGGGAGCATAGACACATGATTGATTTTGATCATCCAAGTATTCTAGATGTTCAACTATATTTATTTCATCCAAATGACTTCTTAGCGAAATGATGCATATCCTCAAACTCTCAAACACGATAGTGTCAACACTAGAAGGGATGTCGATGGCCTGAATACGCACATTTCAACTTGATCAGTAAAATACCTAAATGATTCCCCCCATTTTAAGGTCCCATTCTTTCTGTCATTGATAAAAACAAACACCACGTTATAGAAATCATACATGAAGTTATTCGTTTGTTTCATGTCGGTTGTGTTGATTGTTTGTCTAAAAAATTTTGTTGTTAGATAGAGTAGATAGAGTAGATAGAGAAACTTGTGTCGAATCAGTATAGAAATAATTTGATATCTGTAGGGTTTGGAACTGAAGTATTTTTGATGAATATATTTTTTCAAGAGATAGTGGTTGAAATATATTGTTTTCTGCGAAATCTTATATGAAGTTTTCAGAATCTTATACGTGTATTCCAGAGGATACAACGTTTCGATAAAATTCGTTTCAACTTCAGTAACTTGCATATCTGAATAAAATAAAGATATATAACTGACTTATGAGGCAATGTCACCTTCAAAAATTGAAAAAACAAATATCAGAGCGAAATTTTTCACACATTACATTCGGTTAAAAATATTCCAGGATATACACGCTATTAGAAATTCGCTCATTATGTTATCACAGGAAGGATTCGTCACCAATAACACCCAATTCTTTATTTTTGATTGATCCTGTGATCAACCATATTCTAAGAACAGTGTAGTATTTATATTATTGCATTAACCATTTTGATGTATTTTATGAACAGAAACGTCGGAACATTGCAAAGACAATTCTCTGTGAATACAGGAATAGAAGAGATAATGAAGAAATTCTGAGATCCGTGCGGAAAGTACTGAATTTGTTATAGCCTGTTTCGTGCTATTACACTCAAAGAACCACGATCTCCGAAATGGTATTTTCATAAACAACAATTCGGATGTGCTTGCATATTTATTGTTAAACTGCATTTGTTGAGACCTAATGGAGTAATCAACATCTTACCTATGTTATTTCATCAAGAATATTTTATAATTCAAATCGAGTGGGTGAAATCTTAGAACAGTTCCACAGGAACATTGAATCTATCGCTGATCAATTCGTCAAATGAAGAAGCCAGTCATAGTTTTTTAAATTATGAAATGAATGAAATAATCGTGTTTCAAAATGGGAAAAGTTTTCCAGATATCTTCAGAAATCTGCTAGAGATATCATTATTTAACCTGAGCAATGAAATCGAATACACAGAAACTCTTCGTTCTTTTTCCAATATTTCATTGAAATCCTAATTTTATTTTCAGATATTACTAATTGGAACTCTAAGAAAATACCATACAGATTGATCGAAAACCTAATTCAAATATTCCACCTATCACTCCAGTCTATGATCGTGTAAAAATGTGTTAACTGTGTAATTATCCCATACAATACCAATTTGTATAAAAATTTGTATTTAGGTTCCACTTACCCTCTATTTCAAAATCTGCCCTGTGGTGGATGCAACCCCTTCATGGGGGTGAAAAAGCAGCTTTTCTTTCATGAAGTTTTTTTCAGATCCACTTACCCTCTATTTCAAAATCTGCCCTGTGGTGGATGCAACCCCTTCATGGGGGTGAAAAAGCAGCTTTTCTTTCATGAAGTTTTTTTCAGATTATTTTTTGCGAATAACTTGAGAAATACGCATTCAATAGAAAAACCTGAGGTGAGCAGTACTCACTACAAAGGTAATCGTGTATTCATAATTTATGCAGACCCAATACAAATATTGCTCGTTGAAAAATGATTGGTATTGCCAAAATGAAAAGTTTCAACGTACAATGACCAAAAACCAATGTATTTTTCGGGAAAATCTCATTGAACCCATTTTGAAGTCTTTTGAAAGGACTCAATTTTTATTTCTCATGGAAGTTCGTAATAACAAAACTAAGCGAGGTATGAAGAGAATAATGTCGATTCCTATTTTTTCGTTGGAGAAAATTGTGAAAATCTTACACTGTCTTCCATCCCTTTGAAAAAAATTGTTGCCACTTCACAATAAACTTAATTTATGTTCTTTCCATACGTTCTGAGTGTTTGATCAGTTGAAAGTACTTATGTTTGAAAAAAATTGAGCTTGAAGAGAGAAAAATGGCCTTTTATACAAAGTAAATAAAAATATATAAATAACACGCAATATATTGTACAAAGTTGTAGGTATTTCTTTTCTGAAAGTTTGGGCGTTTTTTTTTGTAGGATAAAAATGAAGTAGGATATGGCCAGTTGAAGCTTACGTGTGTTCGCGCAAAGTACTTTTCTCATTTTTATCGTACAGAGAAAGATAACACTCCAAAATTTTCAGAAGAAAAAACTACAATTTTGAACTCTACAAAATTCTGCTTGTCATTAATATTTTTTTGAGTTATTTTGAAGCAAAGGAGATTTTTTGTTAAACAACGAAAATAATTTTCCCTCATTATTTCAACTGGTCAAACACTTAGAACGTATCATAAGAATATTAAATAAAGTGAAATGTGAAGTGGCAACGTTTTTTTGTTCAAAAGGGGCGGAAGAGATTCCTATTTTTTTCCAACGAAAAGATAGGAATCGACATTATTCTCTGCATATCTCGCTCAATTTTGAAGCTAGGAACTTACATGAAAAATAAAAATGAAGGTTTTTGAAAGGATCTGATAAACAATTCATTTTTCTAGTTATTCGCAAAAAAAAGAAAACGTGTTTTTTGCCTGAAAACCGACAATTTCACTCGCGAATAAGTCGAAAAGTATTGCCTTCCTGAAAAAACTTCATGGAGAAATACTTGCTTAGATTCAGGTAGTCAATTTATCGATTTCCGCACTTATTTCCAAAAAAAAAATTTTTCATCCCCTCCCCAGGAGAGGTGGCATCCACCCCCAGGGAAAAAGCAACCCTCGGCTTAGGGTAGATTTTGAAATAGAGGGTAAGTAGAACCTAAATCCAAATTTTCATGCAAATCGGAGCTGTATGAAATGAAAACACACGAAAATGGTCATAGACTGGATTATATGTGAGTTCGCTCAAAATGTTATATAATATTGTATGATCTAGAGACCTACTCTACGTTGTGTCCTCCGAAACGTGGCAACGATGTAGGAGGTGACAACGGAGAAGATATCTCAAGTATATGGCTATATATGATGAGGAAACAACGCCTTCTCCGTTCCTACCAGAATTCAAAATAATAAATCTTTACCCCTCTTTTGATAAACGGATTCTGGACTTTCCCCTCATCATATATTCACAAATTTTATATCAGTCAGACAGCCCCTTGACCCGGAGGTCAGGTCGCCTACCCAACTTAACGGAGGTGACAACTTAACAGGCATCTATATATATATATATATATATATATATATATATATATATATATAGTAGATAGGAAGTCTTTGCTGACATACAGTTTACAATAGAATGTGAGGACGAGGAACACAGCGTTCCCTTCCTAGACACAAAGTTTCACCGTACTGAGGATAATGAAGTAATCATCGACTGGTATAGAAAACCTATAAGCAGTGGAAGATATATGAATTATCACTCATACCATAAACAGTCTATGAAAGTAAACTTGGTCAAACAGATGAAGCATAGGATACTCTGTATTTCTGATTCAAATTTCCATGAAAAAAACCTCAAAATTTTATATAATTTATTCATAAATAATTCTTATCCTCCTGCACTATTAAAAAAGATCATCTTCAGTACTTCAACCATTGATAACCATAATTCAATTAACATAAATAATATAACACATAATTCTTCCAATAATACTGTCAGTGGGGCAGATGTGACCCCAATCCCATGTTTTTTCACTTCATTACCATACGTTACTGACATATCTTCCAGACTTGCACAAGTCTTCAGAATTTTTCCACACATAAAAATTGCAAATAAAACAGTTCTTACTATAAATTCAATTTTCAGTAAACTTAAAGACAAAACTCCCTTGCTGTCACAATCACAAGTAGTCTACCACATTCCATGTTCGAATTGTAACAAAATTTATATTGGACAAACTTCAAGAAATTTAAAAGATAGAATAACATCACATAAAAGTGACTCCAGACTTCATCCGGAACGTTGTGCTTTGGGGGAACACGTAAATAAAACAGGACATAACATGAATTACAATAACATTAAAATTCTAACTAAGGAATGCAACTTGACCAAGAGGCTATTCATGGAGATGGCCTTCATCACTAACACTGATCATTGCCTTAATAAGAGAACAGATCTCAATCACTTGAGTGAAATTTACTCTTTCTTACTTCAGATTGATAAAAATAATAATTCAAATAACTTTGATACTTCCATAATTAATAACTCTCTCTTTTGAGCATAGTAAGTTGGCTGATGTCTCTAGAAGCAGCGACCAAAGCCAAAAATCTCATTTGTCATTAGTCACAGATCAAACCTTTCAATTGTCATGTCATTTGTCTGTTTCCTAACCTTAGAATCTTCAAACCACGTTTTAATTTTTGAACTGTTTTAAATAACTCTTACTAGAGAATTTTATTCACATTTTATCTCACATATTTTAAATAATTGACATTACCATGTACAGAATGTTAAATCTGACAATTCACTCGCAAATCATTCATTCTTTTTCCATCATTAGCAACCATTCTCAATAACACAGTAAGTAGCACTGTTTTTTCTAGTTTCATATTTGATAAACAATTTCGTTAACCATTTGTAGCTTCCCTGAAGATGACAGTATTCACTGTCGAAATATCGGAAATATAGTGTTGGAAGAGTACACGTTTTGCTTGCTGCTTTACCCAAGAACTTCCTTTTTGTTATATATATATATATATATATATATATATATATATATATATATATATATATATTGCTGCAGTTGTATGGGTTTTCGACGCATTCTTTCCCTACCATAATGTGAAAGACACAAAACAAGCTTTATCGACATTGAGAGTTAATTTGTTGTGCTGGGGCCATTTTTTCATTGACTGAGCCAGTTTCCGCTTTGCATTTGAATCTTGCCATCTATTTGCATTATATAATATATAATATTTTATCATTAGCAAAACCAAAATCGATTCCTGATGAATTAACAAACAGCAGGTTACGAAAGGGTGAACAAAAACAGTCCGTGGTATTCCATAGGTAACAGATTACTCTCTATCTCCTCTACTAACCTCTTTCCTTCTGTCACCTCTTCAATCGTATCCTTGCTCTGATACCGTTGAATATTCCTCACCAGAAAATGACAAACCAATCACCTCGGAGCTTTTCTTCCTCTTTCCCCCGTTCAAGAAGTTGGCAATCGTCATTTTCAGATTCTTTTGTTACAATTACTGATGTATGTTTTGATACATGTTTTCATGAAACGGTTTGATCGAACCCGTTTTCAGGGTCCTCGGAAAATGAGCAAAATTGAAACAATTGCCCCGATCTGAATCGGTAACTTCCGTCAACATCTCCGCTATCAGACCATCTGATCTAGGATATTTTTTAGATTTGATACTGTTTGCTGAAGAATGTATTAAATTCATCGGCTATGTTTTTGTTATCCGTAATATGGTTATCCGCTCCAAGATTGATTTTTTCAATTTCATTTTTACCTATGCCGATATATTATTTATTGATGCATGTCCATAACTTTTTTGGTGATCCCTTATTGGCTATCTATTCGTTTTTCACATAATCTTTTCTTACTTCAAATGTTGAATTATTCAATTTATTTCTATAGGTTTTATATTCTCATGCTGAATTGATATCATTTGGATCTCTTCGAAATATCAAGTACAATGTTTTTTTTTGTTGAGATTGATTGTAGGAGATCTTCAGTGATCCTTGTCTTTCTACTACCCCGTTTCGAGGATACTTTCGTATTTGTGAATGGTCATCTAGAATGTCAATGAATGTTTCAGTCTATTCTTCTTGTGATTTCCTTAGCAGGTGGTGTATCTCTCTCGTTGGCAATTCGTTATGAGACATTGTGATTCAACCACCAGATAATTTTCGAGTTTCCCCGGTACAGAACCCTGTTTGTTTCTCAATCAGCGGTAATTGTATTGATTTCGTGGTTTTTATATCATATAGGCTTCCAGAAGAGTAACGATGCAGACGAATATTCGTTACATCACTGCAGCCCCAATCATGTTACATCGCCAAGCTTTCGAATTTTTTTTTTCTTTAGGACAACTAAACCAATTATGTCGTAATTCAAAAACGGAAATGGTTTACCAAAACCACAGAACACGGAATGAAATCCGAGGAAACAACTCATCATATATATATATATATATAGCAGCGGGTGCTATAAATACTACCCAACATCCCTCGATACCTCAGTTCGATCTGAGGAGTAGGCAGATTGAGACCTTAGAAAGAACTCGTGACGAGACCTGGGGAGTAGGCAGATTGAGGCCCCGGCGTCAAGTCACAAACCCTTGCCCCCTATGACAACACCAGAGGAGTCAGGCAAACTGAGAACTCAGCATGAAGTCACACTTACCTCTTGAAAATGGCTCCAAAATCGGAGCCGAAACGTCGCGATACAAAACTCCAGACGCGGTTCAACCCGAACTCAACAACGCACAATCGCTGAAACCTATCCGACACAGATATAATATATATATATATATATATATATATATATATATATATATATATATATATATATATATATATATATATATATATATATATATATATATGCTCTCTGGAACTTCCGGTTGAACCGCGTCTGGAATTTTTCTTCTTTCGACGTTTCGGCTTTGGAGCCATTCTCAAAACTTCTTGACTTGGTGGCGAGGCCTAAGTCTCCTTAACCCCCAGAACTCATCTTGACAGAGTAACAGAGAAGAACAATCTCCACTCTGTCAAGATTCAGAAATCACCAATTCTTCAAGTTGTTCGCTTACATTTCCGAATCACCGTAGTAAATTCACTAGCTTGTTTCTTTTCATGGAAGAATTCCTAGCCGTTGCTCTCTACCGGATAGGTACAGTCCTATTGCCCATCGATTGTGACAGTGAATATCTATGCCCACGTGTCAATAGAACAGCCAAGCTGTAGAATTCCTTGCTGAGATGGTTCACCTCGAGCAGAATAGGAATTGGTCGTTCCTTCTCTTCAGATCGCGATATAGATATTTTTACATGTGAACCCTGATATGATAAAAATATATCCTAATTTGCACTGATATGGTGGATCTTCAGGGCACCCAAATATCAAAGTATTCGTAACTCAAGGAGGATTGCAGTCCATTGAGGAAGCCATCTGGAATGAGGTGCCGATGGTAGGAATACCATTCATCGTGGACCAACCTCTCAATGTCAAAGTTCTCTCAGAGAAAGGTTTGGCAAAAAAGCTAGATTTTGATACCATGACGAAGGACGATTTGAAAGAGGCAATTATAGAAGTTGCTGAAGATAAACGGTGAGTTTTCATGAAGACATTCACTTCTTCAGACTTAGTGCATTGAAATATTTGAGTTGGGTTCACTAACAATCCACTAAATTGTTTGCTAATAAACGAACTCATTGACTGAGTTATTACCAGAATAGGAAATATTGTTGATAATCAATGAAATTCAAGTTATTCTTATACAGTGCTCACCAAAGTGTCTGCATGTAATTGAGGTTGATGACGGTTGGTATGAAAATATCATATATCAAGCTATAAACTACTAGTCTATTTCCGTTGCAATATCATTTTTTGATCTGAATTTATACTCAATCATAATTTCTTCAAATTTTCTTGTTTCAATCTGAGTGTCTCATTTGATTTTTTTTTCACCCAGTTGTATGAAGTCTTCAATTCTTATTACTGAATTTCGATTTAATTCGAAGTTTGACAGTTATATTTGATTGTTTAACCGTGTAATCGAACTCGAATATCCGTGATTCATCTTTTTAATTTCGATTCTTTCGATCTCATGAGTTAGACTGAAGAGGGTTGATTCAATAGGCTTTGGAAGTTCAATTCCACTTTTCGTCTTGTCACTATACTTGAATGGATATGTAACGAATAATATTTCAAATGAACAACTTCAATGATATTCCGAAGGATGCAGTCTCAAGTTTCTGTTTTGGGAGAATACTCCTATGGTGATTATAATATCTTGTAACTGATACAATGAAAACACTATCACCACTCAGTGGCTCGTAATCAGTTATACAACCATTTTCACACTACAACGAAATATATTTGATATATGCTACTAACTCCTGTTTGAAGTTATTCTATGATGCTCTCATCTCCTGTATGACTCAGTTTTCGAAAATGTCTTTCAAGAGGATACCTCGAAGAATATAAGTACCATTTTAACATTATGACGTTCCGTTGGTTCACAGGTACAAGCAAAAAATTAGCGAGGCCGCTGCAATTATCAAAGATCAACCAATGAGAGGGCTGGATAAGGCAATCTACTGGATCGAATACGTCCTAAGACATAAAGGTGCGAAGCATCTTCGAAGTCCAGCCGCTAAAATGCCTCTCTACAAGTATTTCATGGTGGACGTCGTCGTGTTCCTGATTGTTTCATGTTATTTCTGTATCTTCATCATGGGTAGATTGTACAGACTGATCGATAGAAAGAGAAGAAATAATAAACTCAAGGAGAATTAATATATCCGTACGAATATAATGATATATAAGAAATGTGACATCAGTAGATAGAATGTGGATTTTCTAATGCTGGCGGTGATTTTGTTTCACCCCAACTAATTGTTTTTTGTTTGAAGTCGGATTCCTTTCGAATTCAATCATTTTTATTGTTCACATCAATTTCTTGCTCCACGTCATCATACTATCTTGCGTTTATTTTTGTGCTGTATGGAGATGATACTTTTTCGTAGTACAGAATATCCATTTCCTGAGTTTTTTTTCGTTGCATCACTAGTTTTCGCCAATCAACTCGGTAAATTCAAAAATATTTTTGACGTTTACAGTTCAATCTTTCTAACGAGCAAGTCAATATAAAACAATATTGATGGAGTGTGCTATATCCCAAGGGAAATATTCAAAGTATAGAGCCTCGAGGCGAAAAATCAATTTCACGTGGTTATGGATGAATCTATCACCAGAAAATCAGATATTTGATGATAGTTGTATTTAATAATCGGTTTTCCACGTTCGTTATGAAACAAAATCCGAACAAGATCAAATACCTGGCCCGGTTCGAGCTTAAGTGATGAAATAGCATAATGAAATATTCGAATGACTCCTCGGGAAACCATTACTTAAAGTGGAAGGATGTTAACTTTGTATACAACTTACCATAAGGAGAACTCTTAACCAATCTGGTCTGTCTGGTGAGCAGTATAACGTACGAAGTTATGCGATCTGTGAAAAAAAATAGTATCAGAGCCATCCGGCAAATTCCAGCTCTGTTATGAACATAGTCAATTCAGTAAAGTGCAAAAAACATCCTACCAATAGAGGAACAAAGATAAAGGAGCGTGGCAAAGTCATACTTTGAACATTGAAATTTCTGACTTTGACGTCAAAATTTCGACTCCATATTCGAAATTTCTGACCTTGGAGTCGGAATTACGGGAATGCGACTTCAAATCCAGAACTCCTACTTTTGAGTACATTAAAGTGTTTCCAATTCGTTATAATTGACGTACAATGAAGAATTGGTCTATATATGTGTGATATATGGTTGCTGACTTTTCTTCAAAATATCAAGTTGTAAGTACTCACGACTTAACGTTTTTCAATATTGTCTCGTCTCAAAACTGTTTTTTCTACACCTTTCAGATTGTATTGATAGAGGTCATAAAAATTTCCGAAAGCTCGACCAAATGACAAAGAGTTTGTTTTAAACCTTTGCCCAATCGAGAATATTAGGTATTTCCTCCAACCCAATCTTGATTCCTGTAGACAAAATAAATCCATGTGTTCATCTTCTTCACGACCCACTTTTACTGATAGAAGTAACCGATTCGAAATCATTGCATCTATTGCTCTTCTGTAAGAATAATTTTATAGCTGCTGAAATATTCTACGACGTTTCTTGGTTATAAATTTGGCTTTGCTGACAAAATGGTTGAGACTTTCGCGGCCGAGGTTTTCAGTATTACTACTTTTCTCCGGGTTTAAAGGCCGTCGTTCTTTGTAATTTCTTCCCGACGTTTCGCTAGCGCGAGTGGCTAGCTTCTTCAGAGGCTCACTCATCTTGAATATTATCCCGAAGACTGGTCATCTATAGAATATAACAATAATTGGTGATATTTTTTTCTGAGGTTCAGAATATGACTTGTCCAAGACAGGATTGTGTTGATTTTATAACTTGGTGATGAACTAACATATGAACTTGAGATAATGGAGTATCCAATAGAAAACACTGTTCAAGAAAAACTATGCCATTCGCGTGGAATAAAAAGAGGGTGCATCTGCGATTTCGATTAGGATTCATTTATTTCCGAATGTCTAATTGAACGGTTATGGAATCGAGATCTCAGATCTTCCTGATGTCGTTCAGAACTCTGATGTAAATAATAGGGGATACGAATATGAAAGAATTCTTCCCCAGGTTAAACATATTTCACTCGAAATGGGACCTAAACAACGAATCACAGAATTAAACTAAAACTGAGTTCATGCAATATCGTTCTCAATTCATTGGTGATATCAATTTGAGTATAAGAGAGCTGCAATAGGTCAGGTATATATTCATTGGCATTTGAGCCCGTCCATAATGAACGGCCGTAGGGGACCAATATACATGTGGGAAAATCAAACGTCGACGTAACGACCTTGTTATGTCACTTTTGCCGAACTTTCAGCAAATTATTTCGATCTCCAGGCCAGTATCCGAGTAGGTATTACTGCGATCAGCTTCGGTAATATTTTTATGAATCGCTATATTGGTAAAAAACCCTTTGTTCCAACTCATTATTTCGACTCGTGGGATGAAATTCCTCAATGTATAAGGCATACAAGAAAAATGTATTTCCTATGTGACAGCTATGGAGAATCCGTTTCGAAAACTGGATAGATCAACACCGGAGGATGTCATTATGTTACCATACATTCTGACACAATCAGCACTCCATCCGATATAAGCACTTTCTCAACCGCTACGGTTGAGTCGCAATGTAGAAGACTTCCAAGCAAAAGTTGCGAAGTTTCAATCACCTCCGACTAATTATCGAGTGATACTCGGATCAGAATTAACAATACTAAGTAATTCTCAAGCGATCGACGACGTAGTCGACAAAACTCAGGACCTAACCTCAAATAAGGAACCAGTTGTTGAATAAGGTCCCCAATCGCTTAATGAACCGGCATCATGCTGGAACTGTGGGCCCAGTATTTATAAATTCTAAGCGTTTCGCGAAATGAAGCGAAAATTTAGTTTTAAGTGTGGCACTTGGAATAATTGAGGTAAACGTATAAAAACTCAAGGGGTTACCGGTAGGCAGGACTCAATCCTTATTCCACACCGGCTAATCATGATTCACAATGACTTCTGGATCACGTGTTGACTCACGCCAGGAAAAATAAAAGACTCGGGTGGGAATTCACAGAATTTGGCACTCTCAGATACAGGATCTACGCGTACGAATAAAGATGAATCTGGCGGCCGGAGCTAGCGGCCAGTCAATCAAAGTAGTACTAGCCCATCTGCCAAAAGTGTAATAAATAGCGATTGAATTGATTGAAGCAGTTGCATGGTAGTCACATTCAACCGCACGAAGAATAATATTTCAAAAATAGAGAAATGCGACCTTATGCAATGAAAACAAAAATAATTAATGGCCAATAAATGATATATGAGTCATATCGAGTATAGAGCATTTCATTCATGCCATCTGAAGCGTATAAAACGAAAGAAACAATTGGCAAAAGGAACACGCACTAACAGTCGTACGCACTATACGGTTTGGATTTCAATTGTGTAAGAGGTTGAGAAAAGTATCGTGAAACTGATATGTGATCCCACAGCAGCTGTCTATAAATAAAGATGCCATACGCAACATGTTTCTGATGAAAGTTGTTAAGGAGGACGGAATGAAATCTAAGCTGGAACCTAAGAGTTGAAAGTCGCACAGACAGCCAAATCCCAAGTCATCTTCTTGATTCAAAGAGTAAGGATGCTGATGTGATCGATGATTGCGAAAACTGTTTCGAACGGACTTTTGCATCATAAGTTTTCGATGAAATTCTTGGGAGGGATAGGGAAAATAATCTTGGACGCAACATTAGAATCGGCCACATAATCCCACGCTTTCTTATTATTGAAAAACACCGAAATTTCAACGAATGCGATAAATTCGATTGAAATAGCGTCTAACGAACTTACGCAACATAAGTTTTCGATGAAATTTTTGGAAGGGATAGAGAAAAAAGTTCTGAAACCAAAGGTAACAGTGGTCGCTGAATCCTGCGTTATATTAGTGCTGAAAAGAATTAAAATATCAACGC
This sequence comes from Zygogramma bicolorata, assembly GCA_032362365.1. Classification (NCBI taxonomy): domain Eukaryota; kingdom Metazoa; phylum Arthropoda; class Insecta; order Coleoptera; family Chrysomelidae; genus Zygogramma; species Zygogramma bicolorata. The sequence continues at coordinate 282,101 of JAVJAQ010003892.1, forward strand.
GATAATTTTGTCAAAAATTGGGTCTCACGGCCTAACGCAACGTAAATTTTTTGAAGAAATTTTTGGGAGGGAAAGTCCTCACTTTGCTGCCTAGACAGAACGAGTGATATTTTGCTGATTGATATGTGTCATCAAAATTAATATTTGCTCCCAATCGGAGAAAACCCAATTTATCAACTATAGTTGAGGATCCGAGTATACAAAAGAGTTGTTACCACACCAGTATACAATATGTGATAATTTGAAGGCAGCAGGTGGCATGATTGTCACCAAGTTTGCTGAGTCTTGTATAGTTTTGAGTTTTCAAAATGTTATGATGACGAGGGATTCGGCAACTAAAATTGATTTTGTTTTGTGGATTACGGTTTCTGACCATCCCTGATATTTCATCGACAACGTATTTTGCTCAAGGCCGTTAGAAGCAATTTCAGACGTAATTATCGCGTTAACATTATAACTTTTTTCCAGCACTACAATAACGCGAGATTCAGCGGCCACTGGTACCGTTGGTTTCAGATCTGTTTTCTCTGTCCCTCCCAAAAATTTCATCGGGAACTTACGTTGCGTAAGGCCTTTAGACGTCATTTTAAACAAAATTATCGCGTTCGTTGACATTCTAAGTTTTTTCAGTATAACACGATACTACTACTGTTGCATTCACGATTATTTTATCTCTTTTATTTCTTCCAAATATTCCAGGAAAAACTCATGTTGCGTAAAGCCGTTCGAAGCTTTTTCAGACGAATTTATCGCGTTTGTAGACATGATAATGTGGGTTAACGCTACTGTTGCTTTCCAGTGTATTTTCTGCACCCATTCCAACAATTAAATCGGATTCTGATGTGTTTCTAATGCCGTTATATGATATTTCTGTTGATGGTCCGATTCTATTTCAGTGTATCAGATACGATTCATTAGACTGTATTACTTTCGATTTATCGTTAGAACCACCCATTTTAGCCCCATTCATCGCTTTCTTCGATGTGCCATGATGCGGTCTATTGTGAATCCTCCACTGAATTTGTACAGGTCAATGAGTATGTAATTCAATTTATATCCACTCGATTCCTCGAGGCTGTGAGGATATTTTCAATTTTTGGCCAGTTTCAGCTTTATCGCGTACGATATTGAGTTGACCAGGCTGGAAGTTTTGCGTGAAAGTTGATAACTATTTATTAGTATTTCTCTTCAGTTCAGAGCAGCACAGTTGCAAATGTGTAGAAATATGACATACCAGGCGCGATGTTCCTACCTCTCACTTCGGAAGGTAAGCCCAGGGTACTGAAAGTAGGGGTTTTACCGCCCACCTGTTAGGTGTGTGGTGCCAGATTTGTTTTTTCGTCATCCAAAAGGGAGTCATTTAACTCCCATAAACCTTTATTTATAAAGAAATCTCAGTTAGAAGCTTAGGCTCTCATAATGAGGGCTTGATGATCGGGAAATGAAACTGATTCAAGTTCAACTGAACTCGATCAATAATATTTTCAGATGAATGAAATCGCTTCAATCTTGTGGCAGTATTACAATGAAAATAAGTGTACCCGTTTTCATCAGGATTTATAGGTATAGCTCCAAACATCTTCCAAATTGTTTTTTTTTTTTACAAAAGTGACAAGGGTTTAAGATTTTCAGCATAGTTAGGATTGTTACAGTCCTTCTCATTTATAATACAATCAAAGTCTCCTCCAATGAAAACTGTCCCAATAAGATCGTAAAAAGCAGACAACTCAACTCCTAAAGTTATTTCCTATTAGGATAATTTTGTGAGCCACTGGGGGCGTAAATGCGTAAATATTTATGATTTCGATATTATTGATCTTGATTAATATGCCTCTGGAAGGATCCAACATTCGGACATCGTTGAAAGTAAGGTTATCCCTTACCAATATAGCTGTGCCCCTACGGTCCTCATTGATATTGCATAATATATCGTAACCACTTATAAACGATAGATCCCCAATCGCTACTTGTAATAGTATATTATGCAACGATCATGTAATGATGGTTATTAATACACGAGCATCAACCGGGATACGAAGTGAGCCGAAGGTGAGTTTCTTATGGTTGATGAGAGTTGCATACGCTATTTTATCTACACCCTATTAATAGTGAAAAACTACAAATATTATATTTATAATTGTATTGCACACTATCATACTAATTGAATAGATTTCTTCGAAAAATGAGAAATGGAACGAAGATCAAAAATTGAAAAAAAAAAAGATTACTCGATGCTGGAATCGAACCCATGTCTCTTCCAACTAGCTGAATAAACTCAGCGCCTCAGACCGCTCCCCTACGGAGAGCTCAGATAATTTGATTGAAAAAATTAAGAAATAAATCATGCATTTGTCGAATGAAAAATTCAATCATTCTAACTGTATTTCTTTCCCATATGGCTGGTATAAGACATTTTGTTATGATTATCGAATTTTGGCTATATTCTTCAAAAATTCAATACCTTTACCGATTTTGACTTGACAAACAACGTCAAATGCAGAGCATGCACATCATGCTTGATATAATATAAATAATGGGTCTTTTATTGGTTGAAAATCTGTATCGTAATGAATAATCTGTATCGTAATGGATTTCATTGTGAAACGATTTTTGGGCATATAAGTGTATTATTAGAGTACGGGTGTAGATAAACACACAATATCTAACTGTTTGCTATAAATAAAATCAACATCCGAAGTTACACCTCACAGGAAATTGCAGATATATTTGTCGATGCTACACTATATGACACATCACTATTATAGATCATTCAATGGTCTACTGAAGAATCGTGGAAACTTATGGTGGACTCCACGTTAGAGCCTATCAACCCGTTACAATCTCCTTCGAAAGTGATTTTTTTGATAGGGATTCTCCTGGAAACCGTTCATCCTCGAATGTAGAGATATTTGTGATTTGTTTCTGGTTTCGTAGCTTCCTGTTTTTTTTTATCTTCCTGGTTGGGTCTTGGTGTTCCTGAACTCATCTCTAGTTGGCTGTCAAAACTTTTATTAACTTCGATTGTCACAATAAGTGGTTCATCGACCTCGTTTATGTTCACCTGTTCCGGCTGGTTTATAGTTGACTTCGGTATATTCTGTATCTCCTTATTCTTACTATGATGAAGATATCGTCGACGTATCTCTTCCATAGCGTCGGTTTCTGTTAAGGATTCCGTAGTGCATTTTTTCAAAGGTCATCATGAACAGGTTTGCCACAACTGGAGATAGGAAAGAGTCCATGGGGACTCCTATCTGTTTTTCGAATCTCTTGTTGGAGATGAAGTAGGTTCATCATGTAGTGTTTTGTCAGTTCTGTTACATGTTGTGAGAAATCTCCTCTTTCTTCTTGTATTGGGATGCTGGGATATAGTGACTTGACATCTAGGCTGGTCAGCATAGTGTTTCTGTTGAGTTGGAAATTTTTTATTCTTCTGAGTTTTTGACATAGGATTCCGCTGATTCTGTCACAGGTTGTATAGATAATGCAACCGTACATTCACGGAGACCACCATTTAAACACTACAACACAGTAGAGTTCGGGAAAAAACAGAAAGGGAGCAAAAGAACCTAAAGGTTGATTTTCAACCAAAGCAGGTCAGATATCATCCCTACTGAAGTGCCCAACACCAGGTTGAGGACTGGCCGTCAGAGGTCGGGGTGGAAAGGAAATAAGGAGACGGCGAGGTCACATATCCAGGCAACTGGATATAGCACGTCATCCTGGGCGATCAACCCCAGTGGGGCATGGTGGGGGGAAACCGATATCACGCTACTTCAGTCGAGCACCCATGTTATTTAGCAACACATTTCTTCAGTCGAGCACCTGCGTTATTTGAGGGCTCAGAATGCTTCGTTATTATCAGGAGCACAGGAGTACTATAAGCCGATATGTCACGATATCGAATCTGCAGTGGCAGGTATCAATCCAAATCAATCTAAATACGTTCCAAGGCTGTATCAGAAGTAAGAGAGGAGAATGTGGCTGGTTGTTTTTAGAATAATAGGAAATATACAACTAATAGAATACCAACACAAGGAGATATATTGGACAGTTGTAAGGCGCAATTTGTTCAATTAGTCATTCTGAACGACAACAGTTTCTTTCGGAACTGAAATACTGGTTCATCGGTCCAGCAGGTATCCTGAGAGTTCCTGTGAATGACTCCACCGGAGCACATCGTCGAACCAATATAAATTGAAAAATGTCCTGTATGCCTCAGCAAACGTGACGACTCACAAAGGCTTCCCAACTCCTGGAAACCATCCCATCGAACGAATCCTTTGATCAAAAATCTTCAAATTTTTCGATACCTTGTTTGACACCTTCTTGCCCTCAGAATGTTATCACCATCAATAACATATATTTTAAATTGAGAGATGTACGGTCCCTATTGATGAAATCAAATGTAGTCTGTAGTATACCTTGTATTTCTTGCCACAAAAAAAAATCGGTCAAACGAGTCAAACTTTGAAATCTAGAATAACTGGACACAAGAGTGATTGTAGACTACACAAAAAATCTTGTGCTCTCACAGAACATGTCATAGATAATGATCACAACATGAACTTTGGAGAAACTGAGACAAACTTGACAAAATAATTATTTTTAGAAATGATCGAAATCGAACAAGAGGACAGAACTCCAAACAAGAAACATTGATTGAAATATATTCTTATCTCAGTAACATTTTTGTGATCTCATTATATAAAATTTGATCAATAAATCATACCATCCTAGAATGTCTGTCAGTCAGTGTCGAATTCTTCCTACGGCGAACTTTCCACAGTAGGATGTATGGACCATCATCGGAAACGTTTTTGTTTCAATGACGTCAGTGGAGGGAATGATATTCGCCGTGAAAGGAATTCGACGTAGCAAGACGACTCGAAAAACGTTGCATTTCATTCAAGGCTGCGGTCTACAATTCAAAAAAGACTTACGTATAAGTAAAACAATTATATCTTGGAGAAAACGGAATTATGATCTTGGGTTTTATAATTTGAGCTTTTTAGTGAAGCCCAGGTACCAAATATTTTGAATTTGAGCAAGGGTAAACTTTTGCTCTTATTATTACCGCTTCCGTACGCTAACAGAAACGGAGGTACCAGCTTGTCTCAATCTTTTTTATTTTCGTACACGAACATCGTGCGGTTGTGTCTTTAGACCATTCCATCCGACTGGGAATGCTTCAATTTTCCCCTCACCCTTGTTTTGGGACCCTTCTTAGAGAAACACATGTCGCATAGTTATTACCAACCGTCTACATCCCAGTAGTACCTCTCCCATACTCTAGCTAGTATTCTGTTTAACCCAGAGTGTCTTCCGGAACTGCTGTCATGAAGCTATTCGCACGTTTGGTACGCATGCTCCAGGAAGAATCGTTTGATGAAGGAGCAGTTTTTCATCAGGATATTCTCATTTGCGAGTAATTAAGTTTTTTCGGAGACTGAGCGAGTTCCATGGAAGCCAGTAGCCTCAAACTGGTTGACCGAATTTTGTGATCTTCCACCACTGCGGTATTGCTCCTTTGTGGATCCACCCCGGATCATCTTCAGGTCTGGGTCTTGCTTCTGTACGTCACGTCCTTCACCGCATCCTTCGTACGGCCATTTCCGTCGTTATTGGTATCCATCGTGATTTGTTGCAATTTTCCTATCGGCGAAACGATCGTGCCCTGCAGTCAAGTTCCAGATGCCTCTCTCAGCAACAGATGTTGCAAGTACTAGTATACTTGAACTGAGGACTTTGATTACACCTTGGTGAAATAAAGCTATGGTCGGCGATACAGTATAGGTGTTATTTGCCTTCTGCACTTCGAAGCGGAGGAGAACTTGGTTGATTTGATGTAGAAGGTCTTCCTTCGATTCTGCAATCCGCCCCTGGAGTGATTGTCTTATTACTTGAGCTTGCTCTTGCAATTCGCTTCCTTGACTCGCTCCTGAAGCTCTTCTCTCGTTTCCTTGACCTTTGTGTTTTTCAGTCTTCTTTTCTCCCAGGCGTCGTTGTTCTCCAGCTTTTTTTTCCAGCGTCATTGTTCTTCAGCTTCCTTCTCTTCCCTGCGAATCATTCCTCACCATGTATAATTCATACGATTCAGTTTTTGTTTCAATATCCATCAAAAATGCTATTGTGACAATGGAATAGCAGTAATAAAACAATGGTTGTTAACCTCATTTATAATAACTATATATATTTATAAATCAGGTTAATCAGTCCAAGCTGACAAAATTAATGATCTTGAGAGATAAGTCTGTTTTATGTTTCCTTATCGAAAGTTACACATTATGATTTATTCAGTTGAGTTGTCACGAAATATGTATCTTTTCTATATTTTCTGTACAAACAATAATGGTACCTTGAAAAAAACAATTCTAAATATTTTTATTTCAGGTAATAAATTTTCTGTACTGATTTCAGAACACTGCACTAACATACTGAAATTTACTTCGAAAATCATTGTACTAGACTTTTTTATATACAGTTCTGAAAGTTTCAGCAAAAATATCAATTCATATTGATGTGATTTCGTTATATAATCTCAAATTTCCAACACAGTTCGAGAGATAAGCCCATAAACTCAGTTATAGAAAATATTATTCATGGCATTTTTTTACTCATAGCCATCGACTTCGTCCTTTAGCATTCATGTCTTGTTACTTGTTACTAATCATCAACGAATCTACGCCATTCCTCAGCAACAGCATGGTTATTCGTGAACCTCTCAACCATGCTACGTAGCCAAGAAAATATCAAGGAAACATACCTGATCTATCATGAACAATATCAAAGAAATTCATGAACTGACATCAGTTTCGGCTCTGGGATTCTCGAAACGAATTCAATTCTCAAAATATGAGTTTGAATGATTATATATTTTCCACCGCCAAGGAATATTTTACCTCGATAGGTACCTACTTTATTAAGTGCTCTTTTTTGATGCCCCCCTTTTATTTTTTGGACGGGTCAACTCAAAAAAATTTGAACTTGGGATAATGGAATTGATGCATAAATACTATATTTTGGCAAAAAAATTGACAGATGAATATTTCAAGATGGCGAATGGGCGCCACCTGGAAAAAAATAAGTAAATGGAAAGGGGGTCTTGTGATTCATCATTTTTAAGTTCCTGACTAATACTTTACAACCTTAGAATATGAAGTCCATATCTTCTTCTTCTACAAAATGGCGGAACATTTTATAATTAACTGAATAAAAACATATTAATATCGATATTTCTAGAAATATTCGTTTTTCTTTGCAGTATGGCAAACCCAACAACTCAATAAGTTTGGCTAGCTATTTTTTGTTTATAAAGAAAGATAAAAATGTCAGAATGACAACGAACATCATTGTTCAGTTGAAATATTCCCATTCAGTTTTCTTTTTACAAGTAGATAGGTAGCACGTGAACTATCTCCGAAATAGTCAATTGAACAAAATTCAACAGAGGAACTGTATTTGAATTTGCTGAAAACTACTATTGATCCTCTAATCATCGAAATGTATTCTAATAAATTCGATATGGATATTATTATTGCAACGAGATGGAGCACCACCACATCACTCCAGACAAGTGAGAAACTATTTGGACAAAACTTTCCATGGTCGTTGGATTGACCATCGCAGTCCTACGGAATGGCTAGCTCCCTTGCCAGATTTGACACCTTTTGATTTTTTTAATGGGGCTATTTGAAGCAAAAGCTATGCGAGACTGAACCTACTTCAATATTGAATATACGACAGAGAATAATGAATATTAACAGAAAAATCGAAGTTGTTATGTTCGGAAATGTTCGACGTTGAATATGTTTTAGGTGGTTCTCATGTCAGAACGTTTGGGGCAACCACTTCGAGCATCTTCTGAACTGAAATCAGCTTATTTCCTCAAATTTTGAAGTTGAACGTCCATGTTTTCAGTCAATTATCATATGTTTTCCCATTTTTTGGTGGGTGAAGATTTTGACTTCATATTCTAGGGTTGTGAAGTATTCGTCACAAGCTTCAAAATGATGTATCACAAGACCCCCCTTTCATGCATGAATTTCATTATCCCAAGTTTTTTTTTTGGATCAACCCGTTCAGAAATGAAAGGAAGAGAGGCATTAAAGAAAAGCACTGTATATTGTTAGGATGGATATCAGATTCTGGACTATCAACACCACAAACAATGCAAAAATCATCACGAAGATACCTAGAGATCAAAAATTCACTGAATAATGGCGGATGTATACAAAAAAAGGAAAGGAACAAAAAAAAAGAAACAACTTCAAATGGAACAAGAACGTAACTGAATAGAATATTGAATTCGACCTTCAAACTCATTCAAATTTCAAATACCTACTTCGAATCGGAGTGTCCAACTTTTCTATAAGAGCCTAGCTTTGATTCAGGCGGAGTTGTGTACTAATGAATTCTATTGTTGTACGAAAGATCTCGTCAGCTTCGGAAATTCTAAATTTTTTTTTATCTGAAAGTGTGAGCTCTCACCATCATTTTTCAGAGAGAATTTGAACAAACAAAAGACTGTCAGTTAACGCAATAGGGCTTCATGCATTTTGGCTATAAATTTATTTTTGATATCATTGAAAATCTAACTCATATATGAATGTTGCTCTCTAGAATGCGATTATCGAGGTTTTCAACCACTATTTCAAGAGAGTTACTACTAGTGATGAAGTACTCATTACTCAAATATCATGAACTGAATTTTCGTTGGTTGCAAAATCAACGGATCTATTTCGAAATGATTCTGAAATATATGGGAAAGAATAAGAGTCCAATGAGAAAATAAATATATATATATATATATATGTATATATATATATATATATATATATATATATATATATATATATATATATATATATATATATATATATATATATATAGGCGAATAAAAGAAAGATTAAAAAATCATTATATGTTTTCTAGTTCGATGCAGGGACAGTTCATCATCGATTCTTCGGTTGATTCAATAAATATTACGAAGGGAATATCTGAAACTGGTATATATAGTGTGGACTTCAAAAGCAGAACGCCATCAACTGGATGACCAAAGACTCAAACTCTCCACACCCACTATATGAGACCTCTAACAGTAGGAACATTACAGCAAAGCCGTGAAAAATGACCCACCGTGAACGAGAATCGTCTTCGGTTCACTTGCAGATGAAGCTGTACCCCCGACAACAATGAAAATATCGATGTCTTCTATTAGATTTGTGAATGCAATCATTGCAAACATCAAAATTTTGTTTTTTGTCGGGTTTTGTAGCCTTCTCTGCAAGTAGACCTAAGACAATTCTCGTTCGCGACTGGTCGTTTGTCACGGCTTTATCGTACGATGTGTTCGCTGTTAGAGGTTTCCTATACTTAGAGGAAGAGGAAGTTCAGTCTTCGGTCCTAAAGTAGATGGCGATCTGACTTTGAGGTTCACACCGTCTGAACTAGACTCAAGAGTGAATTATGTAGGATTTATGGTTTGATGAAGGGACAGCTTATTACCAATCCTCCTGACGATTCAATATTTATCGAGGTAAACTTTCTTTCTCAATTCCAAATTTTTTCAGTTCATTTTTTCAAGTTTATTCAGGAGAGCCCAAAAAATTTCTACAATAAGTACAAAACATCATACCAAATCATGTTCTCCCACGTACGAAGTACCACCAATTCCATTTGTCATGTATCAGTTTTACCAACCTCCCACAAGTTATAATACTAAACAATGGGTGTTTTACATATAAACCATTTCTAAACAATCTTTCTTTGAAAGGAACAAAAGTTGAAGGTAAAACAAATCATAATCTGAGAAAAATTCCCAAGCTGATTTGCGTTCGTTGAGTTCAGAAATATTTGGAAAGAAAGTCTTTCGACATCTTGCATTTGTTACACATAAGAATATCAGTCAAAATGCAAAAATCATGGTGGTATACTGTTTGGAATGATTCAGTTCGACTTACAAATTGCCCGAAAGTTTCACAAGAATTTTTTTAATGAAACTTATTTACTTTTATAGTATGCCCAATACAATTCTTATATGATCCTATTCATTATCTGGTTGTATATCATGGTATCAATCACACTATTTCCACCATTACTACAACCGTCGGAATATGTCAGGCAGCTCTAGAGAAACCTCTTCCTTGAAAGACACAACGGTGACTCTGAAAACACCCTTCACTGCTAACTGGAAGTTTTCGCACAAATTGCGCATGAAGTGCAGAGAATTGTAGGGAACACTGACGCACATTTCAATTTGGTTACCGATTGTAAGTGGGTATATGTTTCTTCTCCACATTCAAATTTGATTTTCTATATTTCTCCATTACAATGAAAATTGTTTCCCATTTAGAAGTGATTAAACCTTTCGAGAGAATTCAAATATTGCAGTTATAAGCTGACATTGAGAACTTGGTTGTCTTACTCCGAGATTTTTGGATCTTTTTGGTTAGTGTCGAGTAATTGAGCATGATACACTTAATTTTTCCCTTCATTCGCTCCACTGAGCAGATGAATTAGTTTACTTTTTACAAGATAAAGAACAGAAAATATCTCATCAGTAGTCCTAGGAATATGTTCTTGAGTTCAATAGATTCAAAATGACAATCAGGAAAATATGCATGAAAATTTGATCTACCAGTGCAGTGGTGAGATTTAACAGGTTTTTGCCATTTGAACTATCAAAACGAAAAGTTTCAATAATCCTGGGATAACTTACACACCAATCATGTTTAGGTGAATTATCCCAAGAAATTCTTGAATGGAATTGATTTTTCATTTACACATTTATAACGACAGAAACTCCACCACTGGTATTTACAACTTGGAATTTCGTGTTGAAAGAAGGCCTCGCGCATCGCTTACTATTTGTTACAATACTATGCAACTGACCCTGATAGATGAAATAATGGTTTTTGACATAACAATATCAATTTTTAAATTTTGAAGAATCACCGCTGCGATAATGATTTCACATCGATTATTTCATAGAAATAAAATGTAATGATTTTTTGGAATAACGTTGAAATGGAATAAATCTGTAACTGAACCCATCAGAATTGTATCTCTTCGAAACCCCACTGAAGGAACACCTTAGGAAACCACAATGGACCGGCTCTTATATGTGTTTCAATCAATCAACTATCCGTTTTTAATTCTAACAAAGATTTCAAAAATCGAAAGAGACTGGATTTGGAGGCCGATGTGAGTTCATGGGAAACTATATAGTGTCATAACAAACACAGCACTATAACACATGCCATTGGGGAGCACTCTTCACCCAATTTAATTTTCAATAGTTAAAAAAATTCTGAATTTTAAATTGTAGTCACGTTTTCAGTGTATATTTTATTTAATTTCTATTGTATTATGCTATGTCCTGGACCTACCACAAATAGATTATTATTCTGTAATGTGGCTGAATAAATGAATGAATAAATGAAAAGATAAATAAATATCGAATATTCGCGATTAATCCTAATAACAGTCGTGGGCGTGGTCATCTCCAGATAGATGGGCATGGGCGTAGTGGAAGGGCTTCATTGTTTCACAGATTTGTTGACGGTCAAATTCGTGACAAAATGCTGTTTTTATGTTATCAAATCCTCAGAACAACAGAAAAAGTTATTTTCGATCTCGCGACGGCTGAGAAGAAACACTTACATGGAAAAACAACAATATCATGGAGAATATTTCCATTTTCGTTTCGAAGTGGGAATTAAAATTCGCCATGTATAATTCATACGATTCGGATTTTTTTCAACAACCATCAAATATTATTGAGACAATAAAATAGCGGTGATAAAACAATGGTTGTAAACCTCATTTATACTAATTATATATATATTCAGAAATCAAGTTAATCAGTCCAGGCTGACAAAATTAATGATCTTGAGAGATAAGTCTGATTCATGTTCAATTATCGAAAGTTACACATTGAGGTTTATTTAGTTGAGTTTTCACGAAATATGTATCTTTTCTATATCTTGAGTACAAACAATGATTTTGAAAAAACAATTCTGAACATGTTCATTTCAGGTATTGAATTGTCTGTTCTAATTTCAGTACACTGTACTAATGTAAGTACCCCATATACATCGAAAATCATTGTACTAAACATTTAAGTATATGATTTTGAAAATTTCTTTCTGCAAAAATATCAGTCCATATTGATGTGATTTCGTTAAATTATACATTTATAACGACAGAAACTCCACCACTGATATTTACAACGCATCGCTTACTATTTGTTACAATACTATGCAACTGACCCTGATAGATGAAATAATGGTTTTCGACATAACGATATCAATTTTAAAATTTTGAAGAATCACCGCTGCGATAATGATTTTACATCGATTTTTTCATAGAAATAAAATGTAATGATTTTTTGAAATAACGTTCAAGTGGAATAAATCTGTAACTAAACCCATCAGAATTGTTTCTCTTCGAAACCTCACTGAAAGAACACCTTAGAAAACCACAATGGACCGGTTCTTATATGCGTTTCAATCAATCAACCATCCATTTTTAATCCTAACAAAGATTTCAAATATCGAAATAGACTGAATGAAAGTGGTCGCTACTTGATGAAAATCCATATTGAACAAATAATATACAGTTGCCTGTAAGATTTTCACATATAATCATATTAAAATGACCTATATGTGAGAATCTTACAGGCAACTGTATATTATTTGTTTGAAATCGAAATAGAGTCTGAAACTATTGAAAATAACTATTCGTATAACAAGGGAGCAAACTGCTACTTTAGCACCCGAGGATGAAGTTTACTGCCCGGCGCCTAGCGGAGGGCAGTATTCATTCAAGCAAGGAAAAGCCACTTTATTCGCATGTTATACATATGATATTTACGCCTGCCTCGAATAACTAGTCATTTAAAAAAATATTTATGAAAATAACAAATAAAATTGAATAAAGAACTGAAACTAAGGAGTAGGTACAGTATAGCATGCTCATGGATATTCCAAATAAGGAGAACCTATAAAACAAAAAATTGTAAAACAAAACATAATACAGGATGTTCTATAAATAAACGGTAAAATTTATACTACTAGAATATAGTTCAGGTCGTCAAGTCGTATAAGTTATTTCATTGAAAACGTATCAAATGTCACTTTTACTTTTCCTCCCTAGGGAGGAAAAGTAAATGAGGCCAGGAAATATATACTTTGGATAGAGGAAGTCAGAAAACTCATTTTTGAGAATATTTCCCTTTTATATAAAATGTCTCATGAGAGAAAACTTACAGCGGTAATTGCATTGTATCAAGTCACCATAACAACACATTTGGAACCGTATCGCTAGACATCAGTAAACAACACAAATAAATGTCAGATAGACCTCAAAAATAGAAAAACATTTCGCGTTTTGGTGAGTGCTCCATACAATAGATGAAAGTATAAATGAACAAAAAATAACATTTCCTTGAGAATTTCTTTATTCGCGAAATATTTCAGTGAATTACATTCGTGCAAAAAAATTACCAGATGAATTTGCATTCAAGCGTGATATCTTATACAAATTGCATTCGGTTATTTTCATATTTTGTAAAAGAGCCCTCGTCCTTCGGACTCGGGCACTTTCGCCAAAATAGGAAAATAAACTTGCAATTTTTAGATATCTCGCTTTCTTGCAAAATTATCGGTGATTTTTATGTACTCGTGCAATTATAACCGAGTATTGCTTTTTGTGTCTTCCAAAATAATGTATAATAACATAAATTCTAGTTCTAGTTTTTTTGGGTTCTCAACCTACCACGATCTGAAAAAAATTAGAATCAATATTGAAATTAATACAAGGGTAGAAGGGCAGATTTTCAATCTACCCCGAGAAGTTACTGCGATAATTTAAAAATAGTTCCTTCTGACGTTCAATTAGTCAGCAACTTTTCGTATATCTCAAGTTTGCCTATCAAAAAAATACAAGAACTTACATTTATCAAAATAGCATTGACGTTTAGAAAACCAAATCGGCTTACGTTCTCAAAACTTTCACAAATATTCTCTTCTAGTTTAGTTTTCATGTTCGCTTCTCAAACACTCCGGTTGATATGGATCGCGCCTGGCTGCCACTCTTGAAAGACATATGTCAAAAGTCATATTTCTGTCATTTACAAAAACGAACATAAAAACTAAGCTAGGAGAGAATATTTGTGAAAGTTTTGAAAACGGAAGCGGATGTGGTTTCCGAAACGTCAACGGTGTTTTGATGAATATTAGTTCTAGTATTTTTTTGATAGGCAAATTCGAGATATACGAAAAGTTTTTGAATTATCGCAGCAACTTCTCGAGGTACATTGAAAATCTGCCCTTCTACACTTGTTGAGGACCCAAAAAAGCTAGAAGAAAGAATCCATCAACCACAGAATAATGACATCCGAACAAGTACGTTAATTAAAAAAAAATGTTTTTGAATTATTTATCTTTAATTCTCAAATCGAAGTGGAGCAAAAATATAGTTTTTCGAATTATCTTTCGAACAATTCGTTCAGGCCAGTCTCAAATTCCCTACACAGTTGGTTTCGGCTGGCAACTGTCAGAAAACAACTACTCCCCTGGCTAATACCACGAAGGGAATTGTATTATATCTGACCGGTGCCAGTGCAGGTTTCTTCACAGAAGAAAATCCTGCATTTGCTTTCGCCGATACAAATGGAGGAATTGATTTTCAATTATAGGGACGGACACACTTGCAGACCGGTTTCTGGCTATTTGGCCACTCGTCAGTACAAGGCAGTGCCAGCATCAACATGAAGTTGATGACTTCCCATAATTGAAAATCAAAATCCTTCACAGCATCAAGCCCCGACCAAAGCTGAGGCGAACAACAAAGTTATTGCGCCATCTACCCATGGACGAGGTATTCCAAAAGCAAACCGAATTCGCCCATTCCTCCTGCGAGGAAAGTGTAAAAACATTCGACATGGTCAGTGGGCATACTTGAAGACTGGCGTTAAATCAACTCATCTTTTGAACAATTCGTTCAGGCCAGTCTCAAATTACCTACACAGTAGGTTTCGGCTGGCACTTGTCAGAAAATAACTACTTCCCTGGCTAATACCACGAAGGGCATTGGATTATATCTGACCGTTGTTAGTGCAGGTTTCTTCACAGAATAAAATCTTGCATTTGCTTTCGTCGATACAAATGAAGGAATTGATTTTCAATTATAGGGACGGACACACTTGCAGACCGGTTTCGGGCTATTTGGCAACTTTATTTTCTTGGATGGAATATAATTTGAAAAACGAACTCATACTTCAATCCTTATATCAGAAGAATAGAAATTGATGGCACAACGTTGAAGTTGATGTTTCTCAAATTAAAAACATGTATCTTTCTTAACTATCAGAGATACGACTAGATTCATTCGTGACTTTTTCGTAAAGGATTGATCACTTTGCAAAATGAGTGTACGTGTAGGTTATGTTCAAATTCACATAAACACTACTAACAGAGAATGAATTCGGAATTTGTTGTCAGATGACTGCAAAATTATTCTTATTATTATTATTCTCTCGTATATGTTTCTAATCTTGTCAAGAATTATAATAAGAGTCATGAAATCTGAATAAATATGAGTGAATGCTGAAATTTAGGTTATTAGGAGAATTCACTTAGTTTTAGTTGAAAAAAATCGGAGATATTACTATGGGGACCTCAGTTTTCCCGGACGAATGAGGTCACAACTTTTGGTCGCAGTATATTCTCAAACTATTTAGAGTCTAGTCTAACCCATGCTCACTTTCTGTCTGCTTAAAAGTATATGGGGAGAGAAATAAAATGAGTGATAATAAAGAGCTTTTGAGTTTGAGAGTACTAGTGTTGAATTTGTTACACGATATTTTTTACCGGAAAGTATGAGACTCGTGGCGGTGCTATGTAACATCTAAAGAAGGATAATTTTCTGAGTTATGTTACTGATCAAATTAGTTGTCGGACTATATTCCTATTGAACGTCCGATAAAATGGTGTATGAATTCGAAATGTAACAGGGTTGAGATTAGTCTAAAGTTCCTGCTTGAGCTATTGTATAGCGGAACTCGTGTCGCGGTTTAGTAAGCCCTAATATGTGAAAATCTTACAGGCAACTGTATATTATTTGTTTAATATGGATTCCCATCAAGTAACTGTCACTTCCATCCAGTCATTTATTATTATCCATTGCTCAGTAATGTATAACCAGACCAAATGGTACCGTGGGTGATAATCACTTGATTGGTCGACGTGTCATATACTTGTGATTCTTTCACAAAAAGGGGAAATTAAGTCTATCTGTAACAGCTTCTGCTCACATAGCGCGGAGGACACTGAGGAACCTTTTTTTTTCATTCTATGAACCAAGCTTATAAAACGAATAATAGTATATCATTCAACGAGCTTATAATGATGGCTATTATTCACGAGGTGAAGTTTACTCAAATCACCGAGAGAATAATAGTCATTACACGCGAGTAAAATACTATACTCTATCCACGACTATTGGAAAACTGTTGAAATGTTTTTATTGGAAAATTTTGCTACATTACATACATATATTTGGGAAAACTATTATTTTATTTCAACAAATATTTTATGCAATACTGTTGACAGTTTCGAGTAGAATTTGTTTGGATTCAAAAGCTATTCCGTTATGACACGCACATTCCTAGTCGCTGATAGCTCAAAGTAGATGCTACTTGCCTCCTTTTTTATATGTAGGTGAAGAGCTGGATTGAAAATATTTGGTGGTTGATACCGACTGTTTGTCGTAAGAAATATAATATTATAGCTAAATCAAGGAAGTGTTCGACAGCAGTGAACAATGACTCATTATTCACTAGGGAATAATGGGTATTGTTAAGGTCGAGCAAACAGGCGTATAATGGGTACATAATACAATAGTCGTGGATAAAATATATATCATTCATAGGAAATGTCAACGAAATGAAATAGAAGTTTGTAGAAAATTAATTTATGTCTGTCAATGATCAATTGACATTTTAGTGACACTCATTCTCAATTAGTTGATGGTAGATTAGTCACAAACTGATATTCAAAAAATGTTTGGTGTATCTGATTTACGTGTTCCATAATTGATCCATCTGCTAACTGAGAAGCCCAAGAGATCTTTTTCCATGAGCGAAACAAAACATCATCTGGCTGAAACGAAACGTTACCGTGGTTCAAATATATATTTTGTTTTCAAACTTTCCTTCATTTCTCGTTTCGGTGTGCAGAAATTTTCCATGAATATATACTTATCTTCACCTCAAAATCGATGAAGATACCGTAATACCAGAAACCAAATAAGTCAGATACCTCGGAATAATAATAGATAGGCATTTACGATGGGATCTTTAAAGCGATTATGTAACCAAAAAAATTCGAGGGTTTTTGGGTCGTTTCCGGTTTTTGAAAGATTACTTAGATATACATCACCTGAAGATCTAATATTTTGCACTAATCCAATCTCAATTGACCTACGGTATTTTGGGCTGGGGTGGAGTGCATGACAACTACCTCAATAAAGTGGATGTTGTGCAAAAATGGATTTTACGAATAATTTACAATAAAAAAATGACATCCTCCAGCGAAGAACTATTCAAAATTAGCAAAGTGCTTGACACACGACAGCTTTTCTCATTGAGAATTTTAACACATATTCATAGGAATAAAGCAGAAATGCCACGTGTCAATCACACTTATGGTACAAGACATGAGCAAACATGCATACAAGTACCAAAACGGGACAAAACTGTAGGACAACGCAACTACCGTTTTATAAGCGCAAGGTTATTCAATTCGTTACCAACGAATTTGAAAACAATAAGAAATTATAATACCTTCAGAATGAAAATGAAATATTGGCTACTGAACACCAACAGAACAACGATCAGAGACATGATAAACAACAAAACCATATAGAAAAATAACAATAATAAAAAAAACTCGAGTTTCACCAAGCATATACATAAGCCTTAACATTTTTAACATTTTATATCCACTTTTCAATGATTGCTGAGTGTTTCAATTAATTGAAAGCATATACATGAGTTTTAACATTTCAACATTTTAATCCACTTTACAATGAT
Organism: Zygogramma bicolorata; assembly: GCA_032362365.1. NCBI lineage: Eukaryota > Metazoa > Arthropoda > Insecta > Coleoptera > Chrysomelidae > Zygogramma > Zygogramma bicolorata. Next base: position 300,198 of record JAVJAQ010003892.1, read on the forward strand.
TGCTGAGTGTTTCAATTAATTTGTTTTTTAGCTTGTTTTTAATTAATGCTATCCTGTTTTTTACTACTGTTGTACTTATAATAATTCTTTTTGATTGTGTGTATCGAGAAAGCAACTTAATCACGTACAAGCTGTACTCATACAGCTTCTGTGATTAAGATGTTTATTCGCTTATTCTACGTATGATATATATTTATATTTATAACTCTCTCTGAATAAACATTATTCTATTCTATTCTATTATCTGATTCAAGTTGGGAAAGAAAAATTGACAACTACGTGATTTATTGCAGGTCGTGCGTGATTTTAATTTTTTATTCATTCAACTTCAAATAATTCCTGTTATTGTTTCTATTCGGAGAAGTCAAATCATGAAAGGATTGCATTGAAGATGTTAACGATTGATATGGGATTCATTTATAAAAACCCGCAGGTACAACGATTGTTCATTAGATGCACCGATTTTCTATATTGACAAATGAAAAAATGATTTCCAGAAGTTTGATTCTCTCTGTATAAACACCAATTCGTTTCGTTTATTTTATTGCCATTCCTTATCGGTTCATTCGAAATCTACATTTCAGTTCACTTTCGTCCCCTGCTGCTCGTATTCTTGTGAAGTGCACGCGAGCAATCATGAGAAAAAAGTTGGAACTGTTTGGTTATCTGTTCTTTTTCATATCATCGATCAGATTTCCACCTAGCAAAGCTGCGAAAATCCTAGCACACTCATTCTACCCCTCCTACAGCCATCAGATAATGTCCAGACAGCTCTGGAGGGAACTCTCCCTCAAAGGACACAACGTGACCCTGATAACACCCTTCATTGTTAACGATACGTTTTTGACGAATCTCACGGAAATCGACGTGGGTTTCACCATCCGGCTAGCAGAAGAAGCGAACCTGAGCGCCAATCTTGCAGAAAAAAATTTCTTGATGAGGAATGTTGTTTGGTTTGAACAGTATTTGAGCGATCTAGTTGAAGCACAAATTGCGCATGAAGATGTGCAGAAGATTATAAGGAACACTGAGAATCAATTCGATTTAGTCGTCGTGGAGGGCTTGTATCCGATTATTTATAGTTATGGTGGGAGGTTCCAAGCACCGATTGTAAGTAAGTATATGCTTTTCTTCCATATTCATTTGTAACACCTTATATATTTCCATCACAATTTGATGAAAATGGCCTTGTACATGTAAAAATAACCAAATCATTCAAGGTGACTCATTCGAACTGCAAAATTCATTTTTGGCAAAACGGTTCATCACATTTACGTTTCTCATACACCGTTATGAAGAGGCTTCCAAGACCTCTCGAATGAAGAATCACTCAACCCCTCTCCCCTATTCAAGTTTGAGGGGTTGAAGAGCCTTCTATTAGGGAGTTGCTCGTTCAAGAATGAAATATACGTCAACAAATGTTTTCACTCACTATGGATAAAAAATAAACGGGGTGGCTCGTCTGAGATGGAACACCCTGTATATCTATGGAAATATTATTTTCATGGCTAGAAAATAAATTGAATGTACAGTGTTCAACGGCTAAAGAAGATATTACGTAATTGCTCAAGTTGATCAAGATGAGAGAAAGAGATCCAGCATCGAATTGTCTTTTGTGACCCTCAGAAGGACTCATGTCATTCGAAAATATTGTAAAACGCTCTTCTCGATTGAGAGTATGAATATTAGCCTGATGAAAAATGAGAAATGAAACTTCTCATACACCTACACCAACTGTATAAATAAATAAAATTCTTTCAATTATCACATATTCGTATCATTGAAGACTTCGAGAGCTCGATCTTATCTCTTCGTTCGAGAGATGAATCTAGTTCATATATAAGTTCATGTGTAAGGATGATTAATTGATCTTCACACATTGATCTTCACAAAAATATGTTGAATCCTAAGGAATATCAACAAGAACAATTTTCATAAGGCGTCTTGTGAAAACCATTTTTTCTACAAACAAAAAATGCAACTACCAAGAAATACCGACCTAAAGGAACAATTAGCGAGAAAAAAATGTTCAAAATGAGTCAAATCATCTTTCGAACAATATGTTCAGGCCAGTCTCAAATTACCTACACAGTAGGTTTCGGCTGGCACCTGTCAGAAAACAACTACTCCCCTGGCTAATACCACGAAGGGCATTGAATTATATCCGACCGGTGCAAGTGCAGGTTTCTTCACAGAAGTAAATCCTGCATTTGCTTTCGTCGAAACCTACTGTGTAGGTAATTTGAGACTGGCCTGAACAGATTGTTCGAAAGATGATTTGATTTAACGCCAGTCTTCAAGTATGCCCACTGACTATGTCAAGTGTTTTTACATTTCCTCGCAGGAGGAATGGGCGAATTCGGTTTGCTTTTGGAATACCTCGTCCATTGGTAGATGGCGTAATAACTTCGTTGTTCGCATCAGCTTTGGCCGGGGCTTGATACTCGAGAAGGAGGTTGATTTTTAATTGTGGGAAATCATCGACTCTATGTTGATGATGACACTGCCTTGCACTGACGAGTGGCCAAATAGCCCGAAACCGGTCTGCAAGTGTGTCCGTCCCTATAATTGAAAATCAATTCCTTCATTTGTATCGACGAAAGCAAATGCAGGATTTACTTCTGTGAAGAAACCTGCACTGGCACCGGTCGGATATAATTCAATGCCCTTCGTGGTATTAGCCAGGGGAGTAGTTGTTTTCTGACAGGTGCCAGCCGAAACCTACTGTGTAGGTAATTTGAGACTGGCCTGAACAGATTGTTCGAAAGATGATTTGATTTAACGCCAGTCTTCAAGTATGCCCACTGACTATGTCAAGTGTTTTTACATTTCCTCGCAGGAGGAATGGGCGAATTCGGTTTGCTTTTGGAATACCTCGTCCATAGGTAGATGGCGTAATAACTTCGTTGTTCGCATCAGCTTTGGCCATGGCTTGATACTCGTGAAGGAGGTTGATTTTTAATTATGGGAAATCATCGACTCTATGTTGATGATGACACTGCCTTGCACTGACGAGTGGCCACATAGCCCGAAACCGGTCTGCAAGTGTGTCCGTCCCTATAATTGAAAATCAACTCCTTCATTTGTATCGACGAAAGCAAATGCAGGATTTACTTCTGTGAAGAAACCTGCACTGGCACCGGTCGGATATAATTCAATGCCCTTCGTGGTATTAGCCAGGGGAGTAGTTGTTTTCTGACAGGTGCCAGCCGAAACCTACTGTGTAGGTAATTTGAGACTGGCCTGAACAGATTGTTCGAAAGATGATTTGATTTAACGCCAGTCTTCAAGTATGCCCACTGACTATGTCAAGTGTGTTTACATTTCCTCGCAGGAGGAATGGGCGAATTCGGTTTTTTTTTGGAATACCTCGTCCATAGGTAGATGGCGTAATAACTTCGTTGTTCGCATCAGCTTTGGCCGGGGCTTGATACTCGTGAAGAAGGTTGATTTTTAATTATGGGAAATCATCGACTCTATGTTGATGATGACACTGCCTTGCACTGACGAGTGGCCAAATAGCTCGAAACCGGTCTGCAAGTGTGTCCGTCCCTATAATTGAAAATCAATTCCTTCATTTGTATCGACGAAAGCAAATGCAGGATTTACTTCTGTGAAGAAACCTGCACTGGCACCGGTCGGATATAATTCAATGCCCTTCGTGGTATTAGCCAGGGGAGTAGTTGTTTTCTGACAGGTGCCAGCCGAAACCTACTGTGTAGGTAATTTGAGACTGGCCTGAACAGATTGTTCGAAAGATGATTTGATTTAACGCCAGTCTTCAAGTATGCCCACTGACTATGTCAAGTGTTTTTACATTTCCTCTCAGGAGGAATGGGCGAATTCGGTTTGCTTTTGGAATACCTCGTCCATAGGTAGATGGCGTAATAACTTCGTTGTTCGCATCAGCTTTGGCAGGGGGTTGATACTCGTGAAGGAGGTTGATTTTTAATTATGGGAAATCATCGACTCTATGTTGATGATGACACTGCCTTGCACTGACGAGTGGCCAAATATCCCGAAACCGGTCTGCAAGTGTGTCCGTCCCTATAATTGAAAATAAATTCCTTCATTTGTATCGACGAAAGCAAATGCAGGATTTACTTCTGTGAAGAAACCTGCACTGGCACCGGTCGGATATAATTCAATGCCCTTCGTGGTATTAGCCAGGGGAGTAGTTGTTTTCTGACAGGTGCCAGCCGAAACCTACTGTGTAGGTAATTTGAGACTGGCCTGAACAGATTGTTCGAAAGATGATTTGATTTAACGCCAGTCTTCAAGTATGCCCACTGACTATGTCAAGTGTTTTTTCAAAATGAGTTTCTCGCCAGATGAACAATGATGTAACGATTATATTTCTGCAAAAAAATGGATGTTGCCATTCGAAAAAATGGGGGTGGGGGTGAATTTATTTTTGGGGGTATGAACATGTAAGAATTATGTCGAGTGCGTTATGTGGACTGCAATTCGATGTTAGAAAAAATTATTTTTGATTACTTTTCTAACTCTTCTAGTAACGGAGATATTGCTTGTTCGGAAAACTCTAGGACACCCTGTATATCATTTTTTGAAAATATCTCATACACACCTCCGAGGTCTATATGAAGGAATACTAATAAAATGAGATAAAAGAATCATGGAAGATATTCGGCCTGAGGAATTTGGAAATATATGAACATGAAGCTATAAATAATAATTGTGAATGAATATATGATAAACAAAAATCATTTACTTTTCATATAGTCTTTCAAGGAATCCAGTTCGTTGAATTCGAGTGTATGCGTTGGAATTTTGGATTATATAGCGGATTCCAAGAAGAATAATAAAATTGTTCCCCTTTTACGAATTTTTGATGATAATTTTAAGGTTTCACCTTTTTCTATCTCCTCTTAATAATACCTATTTGTTCACTAGATGTTTTATTGCCATTCTCATTACATTCAGCCGAAGACCCAAGAAAAAATGTACATATAGCTAAAAGATAGTAATATTGTTCAAGATTCATCCGAACTATCGGATTCGCAAGCCACTGACAATAATGACATTAATCGGTGTGTCAGCTCATGTATGCTCACCTTCAATCTGGGTCGTTTCGGAACGTTCAAACCCAGACCAATTTTCTCTAAATCAACTTCGCCTCCCAATGCAACACCGCAGAGACACTCAAAAAAAATCATGGAACTGTATCTTCGGAAGTTCAATTACGCTAATGAATTACCCTCCAGGGAACATAACTTGACAGCAGGTAGCACATCATATTAGCTGAACACCGATTTCAGCTTGGAGCAATATGGATATATCGTGATTGGAAAATGGATGTTGCACTAATATGAATTGGAATTGACAGAATGATTTTCAATATAGATATTGGTTCAATATTTTTTCAACAGTTCCAGACTGCATGTTGCTAGGTGAAATATTTTCGGTTTGATCTTACCACCAATACTAGGTTCACTATATAATATTGAATAAAATTAGTTCAACAATATGGACATTCAGGTCTCATTTGCACATTATCTCTTTTTATGTTTCAACTCAAATTTCAATGGGCCGTTTTGGTTCGGATTTCCATTCTTTATATTATTACCTCTATCGAAACCTGTTACTGAGCAAAAAAGACGAAAAACTTATATAAAAATACAATTCGAATAAGGCAATCAAATCCAAACTGAAAGGTTGTAATGATTTTTTCTGGCGAAGAAAAAAATAAGAGAAAATAATATTGTGATAGAAAAATTGAGATATAGACTATCAAATAGTAGTTTTGAAAAATATTTGTTGATGAACAAATATATGAAGTATCATGAACAAATGTTCTCGAGAATGTAGGTGGCACCTTTGAAGGTTTTCTTCAACCACTGCTCTTCCCTGTGTATGACCACGGCTTGAGACCATTTAATGCTGTATTCCTGATTTCGTGATTTCTACTCGTGTGTTTTTCTTTTGTTCGCCCATTATCACTTCCAATGGTCTTCTGGTTTCTCCGATGCACTCGCATGGTATCCGGTAAGCGCAGTTGTCGGTGTTGCTGTGATTATTCGGTGGTCGGGATTTTGTTAGCTGGCTGGGTATTGTGTTTCCTGATCGGAAATAGACTCTGACGTTGTGGTATCAATGTATCCTCTTGCCCCTCTCTGAAAGTCTTTTCATATAGGGGATGAATAAAACTTGTTGATCCAGTTTCTCCTTGGCAATCCTTCCGAGCCATTGTCTGTCACTTACTTCTTCAAGTAGCCGTTCTTCTGAATGTTGTTGAGTTCCTCCTTTTTTTTCGATTCTGAGATCAGAAATGCAGAAAACATATGAAATGAGCGCAGAAGAAGAAATTGAATATATAGATGACTCATTTGAGATTCATTTATGTGAACACGTAATCATTTTGAAAAAAGGGGAACCATAGAAACATTTTACAGATTCATAACATTTTTCTTGTTCTCAATTTGTACTTTCACCCAAATACAAAAATGACTAGATTATGTCCTGAATTTGATTCTCTCTGTATAAACATCAATTTGGATTGGTAATTTTATAGTCATTCCTTATCAGATCATTTAAAATCCAAATTTCGGGCCATTTCTGTACCCTGTTGAACATATCTCATACGTCTTTGAAGTCAACACGAGTTACAATGAGAAAAACGTTGAGACTATTCGGTTATTGCTTCTTCATCATATCATCGCTCAACTTTTTACCTAGCGAAAGTGCAAAGATCCTAGCACATTCATTCTATCCCTCGTACAGCCATCAAATTTTGTCCAGGCAGCTCTGGGAGGAACTCTCCCTCAAAGGACACAACGTGACTCTGATAACCCCATTCATTTTTAACGATTCAACTCCAATGAATCTCAATGAAATAGATGTGAGTTTCACCATAAGGTTAGCAGAAGAGACGAATATCAGTGACAATATATCAGAAAAAAATTTCTTTGTGAGAAATGTCGTCTGGCTTCAGCAGTATTTTAGTGGCCTAGTAGAAGCACAAATTGCGCACGTAGAAGTGCAGAAGGTGATAAGGAATCCAGATGAACATTTTGATTTAGTTATCGTGGAGGGGTTGGTTCCAATTATATACGGCTTCGGTGGGAGGTTTAGGGCGCCGATTGTGAGTAAGTACATGCTTTTTCTGAAACAACCGAATTATGCTTCTCATCACCTCTTTCGAATATCTCGATCAAACCAAGAATTAATAGAATGTGCCAGTTCTGGTCACGTCAATGCAATACTCGCGTTAGGTTAGTAAGTTCTTCCCGCTGACATATCATTTCGTCATATTCTATCATCATCTAGTGCATAATGTGATGGAGAAACTGCCTCAAAGTGAATGGAGTACTGCTCCTACAGAAAAAGTGATCACAGCTATGATTTAGAGAAAGAAGATCATCATGTAGGGACTTCGAGAACTGAATATTTTGACTGTTACATAAATATATATTTTGAACTGTGTCACGCACATAGAAAAAAAATAAACCAATTCATATTTCGAAATGGCACATCGAACACCAGTGGTTATAATCTCAACTTCAATACAGTTTCGATACAATTGAGGGGTATTTTGATAATTATGTGATAAATAAATAAATAAATAATAGCTTTATTGTCCAACAGTCACCCATTTACAGGACAATGTATACAGTAAAATCACATTACGGATTGAATGCATTCTAACAACGAAAAAATTAGTACAATCAAAATAAATACACCTATTAATTAGTTCCTATATATATATATATATATATATATATATATATTAGTGACTCTGATGACATTATATAAATTAGTGCAGAATATATCACAATGAGAACAAATTCTATTGAAGTTTCGACACATGACATATAGTGGAGATTCCATCATTAAATTCGATCTTGCTTTTGGAAATTTGAAAGTAGAGTAGGATCTCGCAAGAAATTGAGGTACATTGATATCAATTTGCTGAAGAATTTCTGGACAGTCGATAGTGTTATTCAATAGTTTGTATAAAAATATAACTGAAGCACAATTTCTGCGATGTTCCAAACTAGTGAGATCCAAGCGTCCGTATAACTCACAACTACTAATACCCCTTTCGGGATAGATTCCGTCTAATTTGAACAGTAAAAGTTTAGAGAATTTCCTCTGTACTTTTTCAATAGTATGTTTGTGAATCTCATAGAAGGGACTCCAGACGTTACTCGCATATTCTAATTTGGAACGCACATATGTATAATATAATGGTTTTACAGATTTGATATTATGAAAAGATCTACAGTTTCTAACAATGGAGCCATACGATCTGGAAGATTCTGAAATTTTACTTGAGATATGCTCTCCAAACGCCAACTTTTGGTCAAATATCACCCCTAAGTCTTTGATTACTTCACATCTTTGTAAATTTGTGTTATGAATGGTGTATTGAAATTCAACAATTTTTTTTTCCTGGTGTAACTCATGACTTTGCATTTCGCTTCATTGAGCTTCAACTTATTACTGCCACACCAATGTTGAAGGTACTCTAACTGAGACTGTAATTTGACACAGTCCCTAATGTAATCAACTCTTGAAAAGAATTTCAAGTCATCAGCAAAACATAAACGTTCACAGGACAAGTTTTCACATAGATCATCAATGAATAAGATGAACATAAGAGGTCCCAGATTGGAGCCTTGAGGAACTCCGGACTTTGCAGAATATGTTTCCGACTTATACCAATTATATGCTACGAACTGCTTTCTTTGTGAGAGGTGGGACTTCATAAGCTGTCTGGCATAATTTGAAAATCCAAATCTATTCAGTTTGCTTAGTAAAACACCATGATCTATTCTATCAAAGGCCTTCGAAAAATCTGTGTATATTATATCAACCTGACCACCATCGTCTAATACCCCGGAAATGAACTGTGTGATTGTAACTAGATTCGTAACCGTGGAGCGACCAGTGACAAAGCCAAGTTGCTTTTGAGATAACTGGCGTCTCACGGGAACAAATATGCGGTTATACAAAATTATTTCGAAGACCTTCGAGAACATACTCAAAATAGATATAGGTCTGTAATTTTCGGTATGTGTTTCTTCACCAGATTTGAACACAGGACATACTTTTGATGTTTTCCATATATCAGGAAATTTTCCCGATGTAAGACATAGGTTGAAAATCTTTGATAATGGTTTTTCTAAAACTCCTATACAATCCTTAACAAGGAAAGATGGTATCATATCTGGACCCAATGTCATTTCATCCTTTAGTTTTTCTGCAGCAATTATAATTTCATTTTCGTGAATTTGATCAAAATCAATGTGTATATTATTATTTGTTGTGAGATCATCGTCCACTTCTGTCTCAGACTCCAAAAATACTCCACCAAAAAAATCTCGAAAATTATCAACAATACCTTCAGGATTATCAAATTTCTTGCCTTGGTAGAACATTGTGCCAGGAATTCTAGTGGTTTTATTTTTGGAGTGTACGTAGGACCAAAATCGTCTAGGTTCGTGTGTTAAAGAATTTTGAATATTCTCCAGATAATTATCATAAGCCTCCTTTATTTGTGTTTTACTAAGAGTACGTAACTGTTGATATTCCATTTTGTCTATATGTCGATTATATTTCTCAATTTTTTTCCTGATTTTAGCTTTTTGTTTTATATTTTTCATGATCTCAGAAGTAAACCATCGAGGATAAGTATGGCTATGATTTTGAAACGTAGGGACGTTAGCATTAAAAAGATTGTACAATATTGAATAAAGATTATTTACCAGAATATTTACTTCCATAGAAGTGTTTAAAATGCTCCAGTCAGTTTCCTCTAGTTTTTGTAGAGACTTGGAAAATCTGCCTTTCTGAAGTTGTATGATTTATTTGGTTTCCGTTATCGCTATCAAATCGAATTCACAATCACAGACGGATGAATAAAATTTGTCTATATTGCTGTTGAGGCCGCGTACATTCTGATAGTAACATGAAATGGCGCTGGTTAGATTCACTGAGGCTGTTGGAAGTATTCAGTTTAAAGCTTTGACAATTTTTGGATTGCCATTAATAGTCTTTATCACGAATTTTTGCGTACTGTCGGCATTTTTGGCATTTAATTCTTCCTTCAGTCTCTTGTAGTGTTCAATTTGTCTACGGGTACGATCAAACGATAGCGATATCTTCTTGTATTGACTGTGATATAATAATCATCTCTTCTTCCAGTCATCACCAATGCTGGTTCAAATGAATCCATAAGAGAAGGCAAGTTTTCGAATTCATCGATGAATAATCCGATTGAATCGGTTCATTCAAGTATTGATATCTTTGAAATGTTCTCATGAAATTGTGGAGACGACTTAGAGTTTTTCTGCATCCTAAATCTTACACTCCACTTCAAGATACAATGGACTTCTACCACAGGTTAAATGTTCTCATGTTTCAATCGGTTGAGAAAATCCATTAGAAATTTTCCGATGATGAAGAAGAATCGATGATATTGAACTATGAAGGAGCGAAATGGGAAGAATCCCCCTTTTGGCAAAATTCGTATTAGGTGGTAAAACAATTCCGGTATGTTCTAATGCACCTTTGAAAAAGTTGTCATTTATGTCATTCAACATTTTCAACAGTAATGGTTTCCAGGAATTGGGAGGTCTTTGTGAGTCGTCCCGTTTGTTGAGCTTTCAATTTATATTACTTCGCGAATTATTCTGTACTGGAGAGTTTCTGTCGGGGCAATAGTCTTTGTGATGCTATAATAGTATATTATGCAACGATCGTGTAATGATGGTTATTAATACATGAGCATAAACCGGGATACGAAACGAGCCGAAGGTGAGTTTCGTATGGTTTATGCGAGTGTATTAATAACCATTACATGAGAGTTGCATACGCTATTTTATCTACACCCAATAAATAATGAACTGAAAATATTATATTATTAGGTATTTATATTGAACACAATAATAGTAAGTAATCAATCGTATTTCTTTGAAAAATTCTACAAAATTATAATTAATGGTATAACCACGGAAAATACAACAATGAGAAATGAAAAGAAGAAAAAAATTAAAAAAAATTCCACCGAGGTCAGGAATTGAACCCGGACGTAACTGACCACTGCCGGCGCCATTGACCACTCAGACACGAGAGCTCATATAATTTGGTTGAAAATAAAAACATATGTGTTGCATTTGTCAAATGAAAAATATAATCCTTTCGATTGTATTTTTTTCTTGTCTAAGACATCTGTGGAGGAGTCGCTGGTAATTCTTCTATATCACTGCTATAAGACATTTTCATACGATTATCAAAAATTGACTAAATTCTTCGAAAATTCAATACCTACTGATTTTGACTTGACAAACGTCAAAATGCAAAGCTTGCACATCATGCTTGATTGAAAAATAATGGGTTTCTATTGGTTGAAAATCTGTATCGTAATGAAAATCTGTATCATAATGGATTTCATTATAAAACGGATTGTGGGCATATAAGTGTATTATTAGAGTACGGGTGTAGAGAAAGTCAATTTTGTGTCCGGTTTCGTGATGATGTTTGAAAAGGGTCGAGGTCGTGTCCGAACTGCTACTTCGTGTTCGTATGACTGGTTCGATACTCGTCTGTTCGTCTGTCCTATGTATATTTCAGGGCAGTCACGGCAAGGAATTTCATATTATCCTGGGGTCTTATTGGGTATCACATCTGTGGGTGAGCGCAGGAAAGAGAATATCTGTTAGTGTGCTATAGAAACTGTCCTAATGCCGTGTTTTGTCAGAATTCGGCTTATTTTGTCAGTGACTCCCTGAATGAAAGGAATGAGAGCTTCCGGGCGTTCAGTAGGACCTTTCAGGTTTGCTGGCGTTAAATGGTTCTTTATATCTGGGAGTTGAAATAATCGTTTCGAAGAAGGAAGGATTTGAGCTTTTTCATTTCACTGAGACTATTGTGGTCGTTTGTGACTTTGATGGATCTATGAATGAAATTTCAGTTCAGAGCCCATCGGTAAATAATTTTATGAAAAAACTACTGAATTTCTGTGAGAAAAGCATACAATTCAGGATACCGCGGGGAATTGTGTGAGGTTCTTCGAAGGAGTAGCACATGTTAATATTCGGGGCATTGGATTTAGATACGAAGGAATGCCCAAATATTCATTATTGTCACTACCACATAAGGTATATCAACGATTGATAGGTGAATGATAGCTATATCACTGCCAGAGATAGAAAGGAATACTGTCTCCAAAACTAACTGTCGAAATCCTTTAAAAGGTTCACTCAATCAATCAAAAGGTGTTATCCAAAAGTATGGTCGTTCAAACCATCTGGTTCCAAAGGAGGGGTGGGATTTATGTCACAAAATCAAATCTGTCAATACCAAATATCAGGGAATAATCAATAAATAGTCATCAAATACCCTCGGAAATTGTCTATTTTTCTCATGTGCTATCAATATTACCGAAAGGCGGTTTTTTCTATGAGCTTTATTCCAGTTTCCTCAAATGAAATGCCTAATTTTTTCCACTCCCACTGGCAGCCGCCCTTGATTTACAATTCACTTTATGTTACAGCTGTCGAAATGGAAGTAGAGAAAGAACAGTATGCGACTCGGGGATGAGGCCAATTACGTTCACTTGTGAAATACCACACTCGGCTAACGCTAACGTCCAGATTATGGAAAATGTGAGAATTGACTGGTCAATTTTTATGGTAGAAAGAACACACGTGAAAATGACCTTATCTCAAACAGGTTTCAATTCAGAGCAATAATATTGATAAAACTCAAAACAATTGCTTTCCACAATCATTATTTTCCATTCACATTTGCTCTTCAAACTCAGTTGTAGCATAATCTGATTCTACTTATTCCAAGGAGACGTTGATCCACAGCAATTATTGATGAAACTCAAAAAAATGCTTCCCATAATCATTAATTTCTATTTTCATTTTCTCTTCAAACTTTATTTGTAGTTGTACTCTTATTTCAATAGAACGAAAAATTTCGATTCAATTTTTTATCTCCTGTTGTTTTTGGTTCCACTCGATGAACCCTTCCTCTATCGTATCTCCAGAAATATGAATCTAGTCCTGTGTGTCCGTTTTTGAGCACGAAATGGGTCGGTTCATTTCCATTCTGTTATTTCTAATTGCACCTGGCGTCAATCGAAATAACTTCCAAAAAAGTTGGTGAATCATTATCTGAAACTCTTTGTTAATAATAATAATATACGCACATTAGAAGAAGCATCACTTTCATGTTTTCTGTTAATTCGTTCAGAGACTTCTGCTCGAAAATATATGTTTCCTCCAAAATCCTTCCCCCCTACCTTCCCTCAAAAATCAAACTGGCTAATAAACAATTCTTGACACATTCACCAAAAGACAAGAATCGCATGTATCATTTTTCAAAACAAAAACTTGGTTTTTCTTTTTTTTATATAAATTTTGGGGTTATGTGAAAAAGTGTGGATACAAAACGTGTAGATCTTTTAATTGTTGTTGTTGTTCGTTTCCGTTAACCAGCTGATGAACGTCAACCCTCAGAAGTCGAAACTTGTGCGAGCAATGGATCAACGAGGCCTTACCTTTTAACGTGCGATTACCCAGAACGGTGGCCCGGCGAGGATTCGAACCCCAGCCTTCCGCTTGATAGGCAGATATGCTAACCACTACACTACCGAGACCACCTACAACTTTGCTTTTTCACTTTTTCCCAGAGGCCTCCAGTTTTGCCGGAAATTGAGACAATCTATTTTTCCCCTTAAAAACTCACCCCCTCATACTTCCCTACATCAGATCGCCCGTAAATTATTTTTCCTTTCATTTCTATCATATCCTCCTTTTTTGTGATGGGTTTCATCCTGCTATTATTTTTATTTTGATGTCAAAAATTATCTACCCTGGTCCTTATTGATAATGTGACTGTTTGAAATAAATATCATCATTATTAAAAAACATTCGACATAGTCGATGGGCACACATAAAGACTGGCGTGAAATGAAATCATCATTTGAACAATTCGTTCAGGCCAGTCTTAAACTACTTACATAGTTAGTTTTGGCTGCCTTGGTCAGAAAACAACTACTTCCCTGACTGATAACACGAAGGTCATTGCCTTATATCCAACCGGTGGCAGTGCGGGTTTCTTCACAGAAGAAAATCCTGCATTTGCTTTGGGGATACCTCGTCCATAGGAAGATGGCGCAATGACTTCGTGTTATTCGTATCATATTTGGTAGGGGCTTATACTATGAAAAGTGTTTGATTTTTAATCATGGGAAGTCATCGACTTCATGTTGATGATGGCGATTCCTTGTATTGATGAGAGGCAAATAGCCCGGAACCAGAAGTGTTCCAGTCCTAATTATTGAAAATCAATATTTTCATTTGTATCGCCAAAAACAGGTTAGACTTCATATCGGCCGTCATCTGTCATTTTATCTTTATTTTAAGAAAATTGTACATAAAAAGCTTTCACTCACAATGGGGATTCCTAAGGAGTGTATGTCGGAATTTGAAATGTTGGGAGTACAGATCTTGATGTGGTCATTTGAATTAAAATGGTTTCAACTTTCACTAATTTCCAAAACCAAAAGTTCTATTATTAGTATTATTTCGAGAGTAACTTTTTCATTTTATCAGAAAGTGGTTATATTTGGTTTGCATTTCTCATGTTTTCATCCCACATCCAACAAAATGTAGAGAAGCTAAATACCATGTAGACTTCGTTATGGATTCTTGAGTTTGTTCAAGCCAGACAACTGATAGAACTCTCATATAGTTCTATGGTTTGACCTCTAATACCACCAGAGCCGCCTGATGGAAGCAAAACTGGACATTGCTACCATTATAACAGAAAATTTTGGCATATATAAAATCAGTTGTGGAACCGGCACCGTAGAGAAATGAACCGTATAACGTAAGCAATTGAAACACATTGTTTCCAAAAGACTTAGGCGAACATCTGATACGGAAAACCTCACAAAATAATATCAGTGAAATCCATTCGCAATAAAGCAGATATGTACCTAATTCACGATAGGTTCCTCACTGCATTAGGCATTAGAAAATCTGAAAATGGATTAGTGTGGTAGTTGAAGGAGTAGTGACACGGGAAAGTTTTTATTCAGTCTGATTTTTTTGTTTTATTCCACATATTTTCCAGATCGAATAAAGGAGATAATTTTCCTATATTACCAAAGGGTAGATGGTTAATTTCTAATCGCAACAATAAAAAAAAAGTTGAGGCGAAAGAATTTTCTAATTTCAGGTAACATATCTTCTAAGAGAACAGCACTCATAATGAATTTCGATTTACTGGAATCATTTCCTGAATGATATAAAATGTCAGTTTGGTTGGCGCATTGTGCGTTCGGTGCAAGTTTCTTCAGTTTGGTGTTCTATCATACCCACGATTATGCAGTACATAGGAGGTCGATATTCAATCATTCAGTGGTCCTGTGACAGATACATTTGGGTACCTATCAGTGTATTATCAATGAGATCCCTGTGAATATTCATAGTCATATGTTATGCTCATATCTATAAAACTGATTGAATGACATCGTCAGAGTAATAAAATACAACTTTTTCAACTATTTTATTGCTATTTTTATTCTTGAGTTATATCAGTACGATAATTACCATAATATCAGGTCATTGTATATAGAGTGCTCAAGAATATTATTCATGCTTATTTTCGACTCCTTTTTGAACGGAATTTAGTTCATAAGACATGACAAATAATAGAAGTATCCACCCCAGACTCCACATATTTGGGGTTTCTCTGGTACACGAAGATCTAATGATAACTGGTGTGATAGTAGAATGAACTCAATGGTTTTCCAAACAATAACATTCAGAAAAATGAATACGAACCCCAAGAGGTTTTACGAACCTCAAGAGGTTTGAGTAACAACGTGAACTAGCTTTGGAATTGGCCAGCTTGTTTCAAACCACATTTTTATGTATTTCTCACCAAACTTTTTGACGAGGAAGTAACAATATATTCTTCTCAAAAGCGTTCGCACCACTGATTCATTTGAAAAAAGTGGTCATGACTGATGAGATAGTATAGCGTTTCAAGGGAGAATATTGTATCGAAAGGATTTGCTTGTACTCGAGAAATCATTTTCTAGATCAATCAGCATTTAAAATTCAAAACTGAAAATTGTCAATAACGAAGCGGTAAGTCTGGAGAGTCGGAGAAACAATTTTTCCAAACTATTGAGGGGTCATTTGATCCGAGTTGGCATCCAGAAAATATTCCAAAAAATCGCAAGTAAAGGATGAATGACTAATTATTTCTCATATGCGTACGTAAAAAAGTCCAAGCATATATTTCGATTCATACATTTTTCATATCTGAAATTATTACCAGTGTCACATTGTTTTCGGAGGAATTGGATCATTTCTTTCGCCATAGCATCACCCGCTCTTTCAATTATTTCATCAACAATTATTCGAATAATGCGTTCAGTTATTGTGTTCAATATAAAAGAGAATAACTTCGTACTTCCTCGACATGTTCAGCCAGCATTTCCAATGTAAGCGCAAAAAAATATATTATGCATGTATCAAACATAGGAACCTTCCTCTTGGATCACTCTATCAACAAAAACCGAATCAAAATCCGTTCAGTAGTTTTCAAGATCTAAGCATACATAGGGACAGACAAACAGCGGCTAGCGACTTTGTTTTATACTATGTAGTGACTACAACCTCATATCACTAACCAAAAATGAACGTTAGTGGTTCATCAGTCATTTTGTCAAGTACAGCATCTGATTTTTCCTATTATCTTATTGCGTCTCGTTCAAGGCCGGCCCATTTTTTTGTGTTTCTGGTACTCATTCGTCAGTTCAGTAGTGGGCTTTTTTTTTCACTTTCATTGTCGGTACTGATTAGCGTGCTGAACCATTATGAAAAATTACACGATATTTGTTGATTTGGTTCTTCTATTTGCATTGTCATCGTGGAACATATTCATTGGGATGTACCCTGCAAATATTCATCCCTTGTTTATTTCAAACTATTTTTTCTGAATGAATTTGAATGAAATAATATAAGAACCTCGACAAAAGTTAACGATTTCCTCTCTGTGAATTGCTTATCTAGGGACACAGGTTCGGTATTGAGAATATTGATGGACTTTCCGCCTCGGCATGTTATTTTTGCGTTGACTGTCACATTGCATTTCCAACACAAAACTTCCTGAGACAAATTTATATTTCCGACATCAATATCAAGTATTGAACTAATCTGGATATTTGAATTACAAAGTTTCTTGAATGGATTCTCAAAAAGTTTTTCACATATTGCGGCCCATATCGTTTTCGTAAGTATCATTCCAAAGTATTTTGTGTTTGTCGTGGATGATTGATCTTCTTTGAAGCTTTGTGAACTTCTTGTTATTGAGGAGTTATTTCTCCATTGCACATATCAATCATTTGTCTTTCCATCTCGGAAGAATCCTCAAACAAATCCCAAAACTGTTCAAATCACTCTCAAGAATACATTAAGCATAAAGAATATTTTAGCAAACTCAAACACAACGATCCAACATGAATCTAAAGTAATCTATCTACCTCGTTTCATGTGGGAGTTGCAATAAGAGCAGACCGGCAGACTTCTCAAAAAAAGAATATTTCCACATATAAGAGTGATGCATGTTAGCCAAACATAGTAACGATCAAGATCATAATTTCAATTTTTATGATGTTACAATTTTAGATTCTTCAATTAATTCACAGAAAATACTTTTTTGAGAAATGACTCATATTTTCAAACATTCCAATTGCATCAATTCAAGAAGAGATATGGGAAGTATCAAAGTAATTTACACAAACCCGCTTCATCTAGATAAAAACGACAGATTTCAAATTTCACCAATTATAGCACGAATTGCTTTTAGCGCACATTGAATTTCAGTTTTGTGAGTCATAAAATTGTCATGGTTCATGTACTATTCTCAACTACATTTTTCTATAGCTATTTCGAAAACGAATAGTTTTATGTCAATATGCCATCCATAATAATTAAAATGTCCCATAACTAATTCATCCGATTTAACGTGTGAGAATTTCGAACTGTTATTTTTATTTTATGTTGATTTATACTAGTTTTATACAACCAAATTTTATGGAACGTTTTTTACATGCGGGGAAATTACTTCAAGGAAATATTTTCAGGTATATCATCTTTGACACCATTCCTCCACTGCCAAGATATGATGGGCAACCCCACGCACCCTATTTACCCTGATATGCTGATGACAGCGTCTGAAAACAACAATTTTATGGACCGGTTGCGGGGCTTCTTGTACAACTTCTGGGACAGGGCTCTCTTCTATTGGTATTTTCTACCGAAAGAAGACAAAGTAGCCAGGAAGTATTTCGGGGACGATTTGCCATATCTGGGAGACATAATCATGAACACTAGCCTACTCCTGGTCAATGCCAACCCCATAATGGGTATACCCAGACCTAATCTGCCAAACGTGATTGAGATCAGCCAAATGCATATTCGAGAGGAAAAGCCATTACCAAAGGTGAGTTGACAATTCAGGCTGCTAAACGAGTTCCGTACCATTGATAACTTTGTTATTATCGGAGACACGGAGTTGTATGGATTGACAAAATAGTTGCATTAATTCAGTCATTCAACAGATGCAGGAAATAAAAATAAAAAGGATATCGCTTTTTCAACTTTTTCATTATTATTTCCTTCCAATAGAAAACCCTGTATCTTGATTCGATGATAGTATAACACGATATTCCAATTAAGTACGTAAAATTCCCATTGTGAAATGACAAATTAAAGAATTTAAAAAGAATATATTATTATTATTGATTTACATTATATGAAAAATATATCAATACTATTGCACAATGACTAGTCTCAAAACACGATTTTGAGTTTGCTTCAATGTCGTTGGATGTTTCTTGCTGAGTGCTATCAGTTCGAACTTCCCTTGTCTATATAATTGATTTAATGAAATTGAAACTCATTGCAAAAAATCTATAACATGGAAAAATTCGATTTCTCTTCATAATTCATTTGTTTTTTTTTTATTTCTCTTCATATTATATATATTCTTTGTATTTTATATATATATATATTTCACTTCTCTGAACACTCTTACGAGTCCGCCCAGAAGGCAGAGCCTTGTGCGGGCAAGGATCAGCCATTGATCTTGGGTGCCGGAGAGCTCCAAAGGCATCTTACTGATTTCCACGGTAGTACATTTGGTATTTCAGCTGTAGAAAAAAAAACCTATAGTGCTCCCGGGTCGGTTGGTGTATTCAATTTACCTATCAGGATTGGTATCTAGGCAACTAACAATTGCCTATCGAACCAAGCCGGCCAGAAAAATTCTGCCCTGACAACGGATTGATCTAGCAACGATAGAGCCAAATTGAATATACAGACCGCGCCGTAGAATGATTGGCCACACAGACCAGAAACAATAAATCACGAATAATGTATCGGTGAGTTAATGATATATATCTCATTCTCACACTTTGAAAAGGGGGGTGCTATCAATAAGGCGCGATTAGTTTCAGTGGGAAATGGATGTTTTAACGCGAGGTTTTCGTTCGTCGGGCCAAATTTGGTTGCTCTTTTGAATGGGTGGTTTCCACACATTCCGGTCATCTACGCAGGTCTGCCTCAATGCATCGTCGTTGAGAATGAAGGCCGCTGCCTTGATTGGTTCGATTAATACTCCTCCATGTGTATGACCTCTGCTTCACACCATCTAATGCTGTGTTGGATTGTGCAAACGTGCACCGTTATTAGAATTATAGCGGGTTGCAGCGACTTTTTTTTATGGGACCACCAACAAAGGGGCTCTTAAAAAAATAGGTTACGGTTCGTAACAAGTGTTCAGTGATCTCTTAAACAATCGCTGCTGTGCGTTGAATGACCTCTAATGTCCCATTCGATACTCTCATCATCATCATCATCATTTATTGTTTTTTACAACCATAGTGTATAACAAAGAGTTCGGTGCCATACAGTTTTCCTTAAATAAAAAAAAAATACAAATAACAAATTTCAACCATCAGAAAATGTTTTGCTCAAACGTAAATAGTGTGAAATTAAAGGGGTGTTGAACATATAAAGAAAAATTAACAGCATAAGCCTATCCTACAATATTGCTTCAATCTATTCATTGATTATGAAAGATCGTAGTCTCATTACTTCCATCGTGAACTGACTAATAATTTTGGCCTCGGTCAGAGTGATGTTGGTGAGAGTATTTCTCAGTGAGGTCATATTCTCTAGGATGTGACAGTCAGGTTTCAGAGAGCTGAGAATGGGACAGGTGAAAAATAAATGTTCCAATGTCTGTGGTAATTTTAGGTTACAAAGCTCAGTAAGATCGACATGATAATAAATATTTTTATGCGTTATTCTCAGTTCTTTATCATAAGAAAGTCGTAATTGTGCAATAGTTCTAATTGTATGTATGGAACAGTTAAATGACAGGTAGTTTGAAATACATTGGGCACTGTTTGTTATGATCCCCCTAAAGAGGGAGTATGTGGAATTTGCGTATTTATTCAGGTCTGATTCATAGCAAAATTGTTTATATTTATCTAAGAGATATTGCGTGTTTCTTTTGAGAAGCCGCGGATCTAACTCATTATATAGATCTATGCAGTTGATTGAATCGAAAAACAAACGTAATTGACTCGCCCAGTTGTACCTGACGTCGTGACATGGAATCGTAAACAGGCTGCGGAAACATTTTCTCGGTAATCTTCCCTCACCCATTTGTAGGACTTTTATAAGCCAGGTTAGGGAGTGTTTGAATACCGTGAATGAAAGGTGGATTATGCCTGTTTCGAGCCGGACGCAGAAATCCGGAGTATTTTGCGGAAGTCTGAGCAGCCGCTTGAAGAACCCAACTTGAGCCCTCTCGATTGTATCGGTATAGCGTAATGCCCAGACTGGCATACAGGACGCTAAAGTACTAACAACAATCGAGTTGAACAGGTGGCTTCTAGCCTCCCATGAGTTCACATTACCCTTAGAAAGAAGTGAAAATACCGTTCCGGATGCCTGTTTACATTTTGATACCGATGTGTGTGCCATTTCTCTAAATAGGGAGGAAGAGACGAATTCAACTCCAAGATACTTATACTTATTCACAATTTCGAGTTCATTGCCATTCAGGAGAAAACGATAATTATAGACTTTCTTGAATCCACTTTTTGAAAACCGCATTATTTTGGATTTATTGGTATTGACAGATAGCGCATTTAGTTCAGAGTATTCTTCCAGTATTTTTAGTTTCCTAGAGAGATCAATTGGTGAGTCGCCTAGTATAATCAGATCGTCAGCGTACAGTAGGATAACGATGTCAGTCTGACTATCTACATATATTCCTCTTGCACCGGGATCGCGGAAAAAAATTTCAATATCGGCGATGAAGAGCGAAAATAAACTAGGGCTGAGCGATTCCCCTTGTAGAACCCCTGAAGAAACATCGAATTCCTTAGTCAGCTGTTGATTGACCTTGACTTTGAACGTAGCGATGTTATGAATATTTCTCAGAACGCGAATAAAATTGGAACTGACCCCCAGAGAAAAAAGTTTCTGCCAAAGCAATGTGTGTTCAACGGAGTCGAAGGCTCTTTCGTAGTCTATGAATGCTACAAATAAATTACGGGTTTTTAGGCGCAGTTGTAATTGAATCAAAGAGCTGAGAGTGAAAACATGGTCGGTACAGCCACGCGAACTACGGAAGCCGGCCTGGCACTCGGGAATTATTTCATTGGTGTCACTCCAATAAGAGAGTCTGTTTTTCAGAATAGAAGTGAATAGTTTCGTACAGCAATTCACGAGTGCAATACCACGATAATTTAGAGGGTCTCCAGCAGTACCATTTTTGTGCAGCATAGTCATAACTACTTCACCCCAAGCGGAGGGAATTAGCCCTGTTTCATAAATCCTGTTGAAAAATGAACATAAGTAAAGAAGCCAGTTCTCAGGCAGGTGTTTGAAAAACTCGTACGTTATTCCGTCCCCTCCGGGAGATTTGCCATTACGACTTTCGCTTATGACACGTGTAACTTCGTCCATTGATATAGTGCAGTCCAATAGTGGATGTTGAGCGTCAAAAAATAATGAGTGGTCGAGAATTTTTGGGGTAGCAATCGAGTCGTAAAAAAGTTCCCATTCAGCGGTTCCCAAAGCACACACGCGAATTTCAGAACGCAGTGCTTTCACAGCACTCCAAAATTCTTTGGAGTTCCGAGCATTGCTAATAGAATTTGTTACTGAAAGTTCGTGCGAATATTTTTTCTCTTTTATAAGTTTTCTATAGAATGCTTTGGCTTTTAGCAGTTCAGATTTGGCAGCAGGGGAGAAATTATTCGTTTTACAAATTTTAAGTTTGTTTTTCAACGAGAATTTTGCCGCTTTACATTCTTTATCATACCAAGGTTTATTCTTTGACGTTGTTTGTTTTCTAGAACGGAAGTTATGTAAAAGTCCGGGTTATCGGCTGTTTCATGTATCGCAAAACAGAGGTTTTTATATGATTCATTTGGGCAAGCAATAAACATACTTCTTTGAGACCAGCGCATTTCATTTTCAAAGTGGGTGGCAATATTGCTGTCCCATATCAAAGAACGAACATTATAACTATCAGGCTCTCTGACGTGAGTTGTCATCTCGTAATTAAGTGTTAGCAAAATCGGGAAATGATCAGAGATCACGATATCATTAAGTACAGTGAAATCATGGACTAGCCCCAAGTGGGTGCTATTAATGAAAACTAACTCTACAACACTCTGACCTAGGTGGCTAAAAAAAGTAAAATTTGCGGGTGTATCACCCGGAGTTCGACCATTTAGTTGGCTTAAGGAATATGAATCCATGAAGTCCAAGAGACTACGACCTCTACTGTTTATATGATTATCTAGACTATTCCTTTTTTCAGAAAGAAGAGTACCCTCTAACATTTCTTCAGGTATAATGCCTAGATCACCGGTTCTACAATTGAAATCGCCACATAATACTAAACAAGTATCAGGGTACTGTTCCACAATATTCGATACTGATAATTCGTAAAGTTCTAATGTAGTATCAATGGAAAGAGAGGGCTTGAAATATACAAAACCAAAAATAACGGAACAGTTTTTCATAGTTAGTAAACACAGAATCCACCAGGGTGATTCGTCCAAAATTTTGACACTGATATCTTTTCTAATGAAAACACACAAGCCCCCGCTTGCCCGACCCCAAGATTTTTCTTTCAGTGCGTGTGATGAAAACATTTGAAAGTCTCTCAGAAGGGGGGAATTTACCAGGTCACCTTAGAGCCAGGTTTCGGAAAGGAATAGTACATCAAATTTTTGTTGGCAGGTATCTAAAAATTCTTGAGAGTGCTGGTAACCCTGCATATTCCATGAAATCACACTAAGTGGTTGCTATTCTAGGCGAGAACCGTTTTGCCTCACTACCTTGGACTCCCTTTTGGGGGAATTTTCCTCCTCACGTGATCTCTTTGAAGATTTCACTATTTGAGGGCGGTTTCTAATATATTTTATTGTGATATCCTTTTCTCCCTCCTGTAAGCGTTTATCCAACTCTACGCGAAGTTCAGACAGTGTTTTTTGCTGTTGTGGAGTTAGGTCAGACTTCAGAAAAATTTTAGGGTACTGACTTCTTGAGAGTCGATTTTTGTTTCTTAGTATCTCTAGTGCAGTGTCGGATGTAAATAGGGTAATTTTGGTTGGACGTGAACCGTTTACTGATCTCCCAAAATGAGTGATATCTTGAATTTGGGATGAAGCGTTCGGAACCACAGAATCTAGAATAGAATTCACGATCACACGGCTCGCATTCCTGTCTTGTTCGGCTAAACCCATTAAAATAATATTTTTCTCGCGCTTCAGGCGTTCTCTTAATTCATATTGAGAGTCGACTATTGCATTTTTAAGCTGTGTTTCAAGTCGGTTTACGTTGGCTCTGAGGGACTCATT
Source organism: Zygogramma bicolorata (assembly GCA_032362365.1). Classification (NCBI taxonomy): domain Eukaryota; kingdom Metazoa; phylum Arthropoda; class Insecta; order Coleoptera; family Chrysomelidae; genus Zygogramma; species Zygogramma bicolorata. The sequence goes on from JAVJAQ010003892.1 coordinate 324,142, forward strand.
TTCTTTCTGAACTTGTGAAATATTGGTTTCGCAGGAGGCAATGGACGTTTCATGTGCGGAAACTAAAGTGTGGAGATCATCAATTTGTTTATTGCAAGCGGCGATAGCCGTATTAATGTTCTTGAATTGATCCATTATTTTATCGAAGTGTTTCACAGTGAGTGGTTCAAAAATCTCGCGTTGGGAGTTTTCTTTGGATTCAATACATCGCGGGCATTTCCAACGAGAGCTCCCTGCAGAATTGGCACACGTATCATGCGCAATGCAAAGACAGACTGAGCACTGCCTGTGTAGATCAGCTGATAGAATGATAGGGCTAGCGCACACTCCGCAGATAAGAGGTGGAACCATGGCAACTGTTTACTTCAATCGTATTTGTGAAGAAAAACCAAATTACAGGCGAAAATAAAAAACTCTACTCACAAATGTGGACACTTGTACTAGAGCGAGGGTAAACTGATTTTGGCACTATTACTTCGGTTTAGACGGTGATTTAGTAGAAATTTCAAACTATTTCACAGAGCAAACTGAGACACGTGTGTCTCGTATCGCATTTACACTCAAACACTAATGTCCCATTCGATACTCTCATAAGAAAAAGTCGGTGCAATCGGCTGTTAGTATTTTGAACATAAAGGCAGAAAGTGCTTTATTTTTCTTGATAGTGTATCTGTTGAAGAATTATATATTATTTTTGAAATTATATTTGGAATATTAAATTTCTACCAAAAAATAGAACAAAATCGGAACGTTTTCTGTTTAACGAGGTTTCACGTAACGATTCCTTGCACGAATCGAGAATCATCTTCGACAGGAGAAATATTCCTTTGTTTTCATCTTTTCCTATGTCTCTATGTCTTAACACTATCTGTACCTCCATTAATCTCAATTTCAAATGCTTTTTTTATTTTCAGGATCTTCAAGAATTTTTAGACTCATCAGAACACGGAGCTGTCTACTTCAGTCTGGGTACAAATATTCATAACACATATTTGAATAAAAAAAACATAGAGATCATTATCCAAGCTTTCTCAGAACTACCTTACAATATTCTTTGGAAAAGTAACATGGATAATTTTTCTTGTAAACCAGATAACGTTCTCATTAGGAAATGGTTCCCGCAACAAGACGTTTTAGGTGAGTGGAGTAAGGGAAATTGAAGTTTCATTTGACCGGTCTTGGAAAACCAAATACAATTTGAAAAAAAAACTTTTTCAACTTTCATTGAAAAATGACTCCGAGAAGTTATTCGGCACTTATTTTTACAAATTATTCACATTCACTACTGATCCATTACCACGAAATATAGAGTAATTTCTGTTGAAATAAGTTTTGTATTCGTCTCATCAGACAGCATATGCAGCTTTATTTGAGCAAATTTTCCTTATAGCTATTGCAGCAAGACCCCTTTTTCAAGAGATAGTTGCTAATCTAGAATATATTTTAAAAAATGTATCCAGTACATTTCTGCTGATCGATGATGATATTATGAAGGAGACACACATATATGATAATTCAATGGTGGTATTGGTGGGATTGGGATCAATTTAATTAAAGAAAAACTATTGTTTCCTTGCCAACGTTTCGAATTTTAATAAATTCATCATCAGGGCTCTATAACAATGAGTTGCGTGTTAAAGTGGTATGATATAAATAAAATAAGAGAATGCCAACAAACTATTGGAACATTTTCAGGGGTTCAAAATGTTGATTGATGAAAAAAAAAATTTTAAAATACTTACCAAAAATCAGTTTTTCCGAGTAAAAATATTAAAACTAGGTATAAAACAGACATTTTAGATACACACTCTAGGTACAAACAAAACCACATTGAGTACGGGACAAACGAATACTGAAATAAAATTCATAGAATGGCTGTAGTTCTTATGAATGCTGATAGGAAGAAAACAAAAACAAACGTGATTGTTGAAAACATATCATTATACGGTGTTTTCAACAATCACGTTTGTTTTTGTTTTCTTCCTATCAGCATTCATAAGAACTACAGCCATTCTATGAATTTTATTTCAGTATTCGTTTGTCCCGTACTCAATGTGGTTTTGTTTGTACCTAGAGTGTGTATCTAAAATGTCTGTTTTATACCTAGTTTTAATATTTTTACTCGGAAGAACTGATTTTTGGTAAGTATTTTAAAATTTTTTTTTTCATCAATCAACATTTTGAACCCCTGAAAATGTTCCAATAGTTTGTTGGCATTCTCTTATTTTATTTATATCATACCACTTTAACACGCAACTCATTGTTATAGAGCCCTGATGATGAATTTATTAAAATTCGAAACGTTGGCAAGGAAACAATAGTTTTTCTTTAATTAAATTGATCCCAATCCCACCAATACCACCATTGAAGAATTTAACTCTGGATCACCAAACCTACCAAAAATATATGATATACATTATATTTTATCTGATTAACATGTTTTTGGGGGGGGATACCCCTTCAGGAGCTAAGTCTACCAAACGCACATTCAACTAATCCTCCTTGCTCGAAATATCACGTCTAGCCTATTGTACTCGATATAAGACTATACATTTATGTCTATGGAAGATGACCAATGACAAATTGGTTAATTCTCCAGTCTCAAGAATTGATTATGAATGTAAAAAACACTCAGAGAGTGACTTTATATCAGTTCTTGAAAAGAAAACCATCGATATGATGGAATGATCTGAGGCAAACTGTTTTAGCTTTCTTTTTCTCCGATCAAAAAATAGGAGTTATAACTTCTTATCTGACATTGGAACTATTTTCTGGATTGAAGATAGATATCACAAATATATTTCTTTTTAGCCAATAAGTTTTGATTGAATCATGGTATGATGGAAGAATCGTCCACAGGTACGATATCATTAGCGCTCTCAGTGGGCGGCCATAGGGCTACACCCTCCTCTCCTCGAGCCAAAATGCATGCACAGGTTATTTTGTTTTTTTTAAGGAACTCATCTCTGAAGTTGACAAAATTATTCAAAATTTTGATTTTGCTGGGCTCACCCTCCCTCCCTCAGAAGCCAAACTTGGGTGCAACCCTGAACATAACTGAAGCTTTTGATATCACCAAAAATAGCCTCATCTCTGCTTGTGTTTGAATTAATATTCTACATCACAAATATAGTCATGAATGAACATATGAGGAAATATTTCTTGGGTTTGTCTTTCCGAATCAAAAAATTTTGAATTACAACTTTTGTGAAAGGAGTGAACTGAAAAACTAGAAACACTCTCTATTGTACGTGTATATCATTTGACGTATGATTCATTCACAGAAAGGAAGAGATTCGATCTGAAACAGCTACTTCCCTGCCTATATGGCAACGAAGGGCACTAGCAGGTCTATTCAGTATCTGTTAACGATATCGTTAGCAGTCGTTATCAAGCGATAAGTCGTTAGATAACGATAAAATCACAGAATCGTATTCACTATTTGTTTCAACATCGTTATTAAACGAAAGATCGTTGACAAAACATCGTTGAGCAGACGACACCTATTTGGCTGTCGTAATTATTGTCAACGATAAAAGTACTTCAAAAAATAAATTGTTACCTCGTCCTTCGCGAAATTCATACAAATCAAAATGGATCAATTCGAGAAGGACGTAATCCTGGAAGAACTGCGAAGAAGGTATTGTGATGATTTTTTAAGGTATATATCGGATCACATATCTGTTGTTCCGTAGAGAGTGGAATCGAAGATTCAATAGGCAGTTGAGGGATATCAGCAACCCTTTCGAGACGCCAGAAGAAAACTTTCGGAAAGATTTTAGATTTACCAGAGAACTAGCTTGGGAGTTGTTCAATGAAATGGGTGATCACTTTGCATTGTCCCGCAGGAACACGAATATACCTCCTGTCATAAAAGTAAACAACAAATTGTGAATTCAAATATTATATACCTACCCAATTGTACAGTTTTTTAAAGCATTGCATTTCTTTGCGCATGGCAGTTACCAAAAGTCTATGGCAAAAGATAAATCGTGCGCCATGTCCCAGTCTTCAGTAAGCAGGTGTATTCACGAAGTATCAGAAATATTGGTTGATCATTTTGCCCCTAGATATATAAAATTCCCAACAGAATTACCAGACATCATCGAAGTCAAAAATGGGTAAGTTCCAATCATTAGTCACAACTGAAAAATGGCCTCTGAGGTTGCCTCTTTTCATTGCAACTTGCAAATATCAATTCATAAAATCGTATATATGAAATACATTTTCTGTTTTCAGATTTTTTTGAAAAGTACAATTTCCCGGGTGTTATAGGAGCAATTGATGCAATCCACATTAAAATATTTCCACCTCCCTCTCTTGATCCAGTGATGCCAGGCAGGGTCTTTGTGAATAGAAAAAATGTTCATTCTATAAATTGCCAAGTGGTTAGTTTATATTTATTATAAGTGATCAATATATAAATAATAACCCACTCTTTGGAGCCGCAAAATGACACAATTTTTAGTTAACAAATACTACTTTTCAATTGAATGAATTTCAATTAGTATTATTTTAATCGTTATTTCATCAAAATGAATTTCAGATATGTGATTCTAATTTGAGACTATTATCAATCGATGCTCGATATCCTGGATCTGTCCACGACGCTGCTATTTGGAGGATGAGCCGTGTTCGTTCAATGTTATTAATAAATTTCAATAATGGGGACAGAACTACCAGGCTTCTAGGTTGGCCTTTTCAACTCAGTGATGAAAATGAATAATAAACGAATTTTTAGGAGACTCAGGTTATCCCTCAAGTCCATTCCTAATGACACCACTAGTGGGCGCAGAGAGAGATAGTCCGGAAGGACGGTATACTGCTCAACAAATAATGAGTAGGAATACTGTTGAACGATGCATAGGTGTTCTGAAGTCATATTTCAGGTGTCTATCACACGACAGAACATTGCACTATGCATCTCAGTTTGCAGCAAAAATCATTTATTCTTGTGCAGTCTTATATAATGTATTGAGGATTCATGGAATTGAATTCAATGATATTCTAGTTGGTGAGTGGAATTGAAAAGATTGAACTGCTCAGGATATTAACTGATTTTTTTACAGGCGTAGAAGATCCTGTGGTAATGCCTGAGGAAATACCTGAACCTGATCTCCTTGAACAAGGACGAATTATTAGAAATAATATAATTGAACAATTTCAATAGTTTATAAAGAAGATCATAACCAATACACTTTTATTCAAAACAAAACGACTTCTCTTTATAACACAAAATAAAACTCAATAATTTACAAAACATTATAAATTCAACTAGATCTACAAGGAACTTTTATGCCAACGATGACTTCTATATATTTATCCATATTATAAACGAAATTAATTCCTAAAAACAACATTTTCTTTTTATGTAATACTTTCAAATGAAAGATGAGCATTGCTAATCATATTCTATATCAATGTCATATTTCAATTTTAATTTAATTTCCTGTATCGCTAACTGTTTTTTTTTTTAACAACCAACTCATGTAAATTGTCATCGATTGTTTTTAAATATTCTTCATTTGTTTTACATTTTTCAATAAGGTTTTCGATTGATGATACAAATGTTTTTTTCTTTGGTTTTATCAGAGTCATTTTTCTTTTCAAACATGATTGATTTCTGGTTTTATTCTCCGTTTCATTGCCATTTTCTTCATATAAGGATACATTGCAATTCTCTGGAACATCCCTCATTTCATCTTTTTTCTCAGGTTCTATTACATCTGAAGTACTCGGACCTATTTGGAAACAATAATCATTAGTCATTCCTAGTGTTCAGTTCTCAAAATGTATCAGTTGATAAAATAATAATTACCTGGAACACCCAATTCTTCAATTCCCGGTAATCCATTAACCACTACATTACCAGTCAAGGCAATCAATTTTTCCTCTATCTCTGTCAAGGGTTTCAAAGGAGGACCCCCTCCTGTGCCTCCTTGGTACATCTTATATTCTCTGGCTTTTTTCTTCACTTGGCTTCTCCAATCGCAAAAAATCTGAATAATACCCAAATCAGTTCAATCTTTCAATCTTTTGATGTATAAGCATCCTTACCCTCTTCCATTGAGCCGTGTTTCTCTTGGGGCCTCCTGAGCTGTTTAGTTTGGCTGCTAGGAGGTCCCAAGTTTCTTTGAGAATTTCTGGTTTACATGGTTCATACTTGTTCGTACGAAACCACTTGTTTTTCTCTAATTCATCCAAATATATGGAAAATTGTTCCCCTGTAGTTTTACTACTTCTTTTCCTAACAATTTCGGAATATTCACCAGATTCCATACTCGTACTCGATTCAAATTCAAATAGCTGACAGTGACACTTTCAAAATTTCATTTTCATCCATCACTCAATCACAAAACATGAATTTACACGTACCCGTCTTAAAAATTCAGGTTTGTCGTTATTCATTGGGTAACGACTGAAGCCATAACAACAGTGTTTACAGAATACGAATTTGTGAATTGTCGTTTAGATTGACGTAACCGTAAACTGAACTACAATCGTTCATCAACGACTCGTTAAATAACGACTTTTTAGAGAATAGACC
>JAVJAQ010003893.1:0-49177 GCA_032362365.1 Zygogramma bicolorata
CCAAAATGTTGTTAATATGAGCAAGAGCCTGTCCAAATGATTAATGTAGACTTGATCTTCTGCCTTGTTTTTTTCAATGAATTTTCAGGTTTTGGTTGAAATTTATACAACTCCACCATTTGACGAAGATTATTGTTCCTAATAATCTTTATTATTTCCAATTCCTTGCAGAATTGTGTCATTGAAAAAAACGGTAATGAATAGGTTCCACTACAAAATCGCTGTATACATATATTGAATGAAGTACTTGCCATCTTCCTCCTCGTCAGAGCTATCAACAGCTTTAGCTTTTTTTGCTTTTTTACGATCTCGAGGATCCAATTCTTCCTCCTGTAAATCAAATGCAAATCAGAAATATCTCAAATGTTTTCGTAATAATTTTATTTTCACAATTAAAAATGCTTAAATTAGCCATAATCAAGTACCTCGCTACTTTCTTCAGCTTCCTCATGTATGAAATCTGCCATTTTATTGTCTACTAATAAAAGTTTAACAAAAACTAATAAGGTTGATTACAAAATATTGAAATGATTGGTATGTATTCTATTATATTGAGTACAGAAAATTCTGCTGGCGCTTTGGGTATAGGACAATACCTCTCCAGAGAATGATCAAATATCTACACAGAACGTACGTGCTGCAAATAAATATTATTGAGAAATTACAGCCCAAATTGATTGAAATGTGGGAATCTTGCCTATTAATTATATATTATATATACATCTTAGGTTGACATGGTTGACAGAGCCGCCTTAGTTGACAGTAATTATAATGGAGGACTTTTCTCCAAATTGACAACCGACATATTTTTGAAAATGTCTACCACCAGGGATATAAAATTGGCTGCGTCTAACATCTTAGAGCGGTTAAAACTGCTGTACAATATTTCACAGTTTATCATGGTGAAATGTCAAATTTTGTGAAGCGGCTTCAAGCGCTAAGCGCTGTGAGCTGTAGACGTGCCCAATGTTTTGGAATGGGTTCGTTTTCATCATCCTTGACTCAAAAGTCCTACTCGCTTCTTAGGGCCAGTTGTACATACTCAAAAGAACTGTGCTAAGCATTGGCTGCGTTTAACAGCTCACAGCGCTTAAAGCCGCTGCACAAAATTTGACAGTTTTCCATGGTGAAATAATGTAAAATTTCTTGAAGCGGCTTTGAGCGCTGTTAGTTGTTAGACGCAGCCATTATCTCATAGAATCGTTTGTTGCTTGACAACTGAATAACTGAACTTGGTTCACTTGAACCACAGTTCACTAGCGTATGTACAAAAATGGCCCTTAAAACCAGTATTTCCAGAAAAATACTTATCAATCTGAAAAACTGTCAAATATTGTGCAGCAGCTTTAGGCGCTTATGAACGGTAAGAGACGCAGCCATACCAAAATGAACTTGTTTCTTGCTTGTTTCGCGCTCGAAAAAATTCTAACCTAACTTATGGACACGAAATTTCCCCGACCACGACCAGTCTATTTGAAAAGAGCGGGTAACGACTGTTTTGTTGTCTTTTCATGAAAATATTTTGGGAATTAATGATTGGGTTTAGTTATATTCAGCTTTAAAAATGTTCATAAAGTCCATCGTATTGGATGGATTCAAATCATATGGGCAGCGAACGGAAATTAATGGATTCGATGACCAATTTAATGCGATCACTGGATTAAATGGCAGTGGAAAATCTAATATACTTGACTCAATTTGTTTTGTGTTAGGAATTTCCAACCTGACTCATGTAAATATTGAACTTTCATAATTAATGACATATTTCAACTGATCATCATTTTAGGTAAGAGCTGCCAGTTTGCAAGATCTGATATACAAATGTGGACAAGCTGGTGTGAACAAAGCAACTGTTTCCATCACATTTGATAACAACAATCCTTCTCAATGTCCTCCTGGATTCGAACAGTACAAAGAAATTACTGTCACAAGACAAATTGTGATGGGAGGAAAGAACAAGTATATGATAAATGGAACAAATGTTCCTAACAAAAAAGTTCAGGATCTTTTCTGTTCAATACAGCTCAATGTCAACAATCCTCATTTCTTGATTATGCAAGGGAAAATCACCAAAGTGTTGAATATGAAACCACCTGAGGTAAATTGAACTTGTGGTGGAATCATGCAAGCCAACTTGACTTGTATTGACTTAACTCATCTTAAAAACTTGTATTTAAAAAAAATGGCCATTCATGAAATAATTCCCAAATATGTAAGTTGCTAAATATAATGCATGAAGCTTATATTTGATTCCAAACATCAAACTGCTTAAGCTACTAAGTTGAATTAAATACAAGTTTAGTTGGTTTGCATGAATCCGCCTTAACTGTTCAAAGATTTGTCAGCTGTCAAAATCAGTCTCATATATCTTTGCCATTCAAGTTTAGGAGTTGTTGCATGTGTCCCTTTTTTTTGAGATAATTTTTCAAGATAAGTTCAACCTAACTTAACAAATCAACTTGAAAACATAAATCATCAGGATTGAATAACATGTATGACAGCTGCAAGCTTACTCTGGGGCAGGGGTGACCAACTTGGTTGGACCCAAGATCCAATTTACACCGACAACACCCTGTGCGATCTACCAATCACATACTTCTTGAAATCTTGAATGGAACAGCATGGTTCAGTACACCATTATGTAGTGTATTCTATTTTATCAATATTTTTTGACTTGTTACGATCCACTGGACTTATAGTGCTGATCAACTGGTTGGCCACCCCTGCTCTAGGAGGTCCATCAAGGCTCTGTTCTTGGTCCATTAATATTTTTGTTATGAATAAATGACTTGCCTTACCATATGATATGGTGTCAATGATTGCAGATAACAAAACAATTACTATTATGAGTATCAGAGAATATTCATTTTCAAAGTTCATTACTTATAACCCTAGGTTATATTTTGCATTAGTAACATGCATTTTACCTGTTTTCATAGCTTATATGCTGTGATTCATTCAAAATGTTCACACTATTTGACATATCTCATTTAAACAACCTAAAGAGACAAAATATGTTTCTATAAATAATAGGTGGCAACTCCCCAAGATTATTCCCCACTTCATTGAAGGTGTCTATCTCAATAGAGGTGAACTTTTGAATTTGTTTCATCAATATCAGTGACAACAGGCCATTGTTTCATTTTAATGTTCTCAAGTCGCCTATTTCGAACGATCTGCGTCAGTGGCGTACGTGATACTTTCACCGATTTTTTTTAATAATATCAAAGTTGAGTTAACACAGTTTTCTCTCAACAGCTAGTTAGAACAGACAATTTGAAATTCTATATTGAGAATAAATAAACTTTTTCGAAGAAATATCCAGCTTGAGAGTCAAGAGTATTGTCAAATTTCAAAAGTTTTCCTTTCCCAAGGAAAAATTGTATTTGATATATACGCGAATATCGATCTCCTTGAGCGCCCCCACAGGTTTAATCCCCCAGTCTGAACTTGTTGAACTGGTAACGGATTTTTTTACACCTCACTTGATTTTTTATATAGCTCTCACTAATAGCCCACCAAAACAAATACAAAGCATATGCTGCATTAAGAATTTTGCGCTGATACCTGTCGGATATAATTCAGCGCCCTTTTTTGGTATTAGCCATGGGAGTAGTTGTTTTTTGACTAGTGTCAACTTACTGTGTACAAATTGTTCAAAAAACTTACAATGCTGGAAATATCTGGATGATTGAAGTTCATTTCCTACATTTTAAGTGAACTGAGCCTTGGTTTGTACTTATTCAAAAGGTGCAAAATATCATCATACATTAAAAAAAAATATCACTGGAATGAATAAACATTAAACATAGCGGATCACTGAAGTGGTATTTTGATCACTTATGCATAATATGGAATTCAATATATGTAGACAACATAATGCTGAATACTCCATTGATATAAAATTCTAATATTAAAACTTAATATATTATATTTGTCAAATAAATTTACCAACCAGAAAACAACTACATTGCGAGCTAATACCCACGACGAATATAATGGTAGTGAGGTGGCGTCAAAGGGGCAATGCAGACATTATGAAGTCATTCATCAGTCAAATAATACCATTTGTCCTTGAATCAGCCCTCAATGATTGGCTTGGCAGAAGGCTGAAAATTTGTGATGGCTGTGATGAATTCAACATGTTTTTGTGCCGTACTGTTAAAAAGGTACCTAGAGATATTTTCATTCGAGAGCGACAGTTTGCAAGCTCAAGGAATTAAACATCGAGTTATGGGTGAGGTACGCACAACGATTTATTGTTCATTTTCAGTACAGGTATTCTTATCATGAATACTAAATCAGCTCCTGGCAATTCGTAAAAAGCATGAAGTGTTGCAGTCTGTATTGTTTGCAATGGAAGGGAATATTTCACGAATTAGTGTAGTGCCTTAATGCCTAAAAATTTAAAAATCTGGGAATCCAGGGCCAGTCAATGAATCTCTATAATAAATATTGGATTGAATTGTTGGAAGCCCAAATGAGTTAAAAAACAAAAAATGTTCGATCTTGATTACAATAATTTTCAACAATTCACTGAAAAATGAGAAGGACAAGGGAAAGAGCAAAGCTAACATTCATACCTAACGTGACCATTTATTTTTTTGCCAGAGCGGGACATCTGCGGAATTATATAATGAAAAGAGTTTTTGGTATTTTACAAGTTTTTTGTTATAGAAGATAACACAATTTAATCAAGACACTGAAAATAAGATAGTTGAGTAGAAACGACTTACTGAGCCCCAGTAGTGGCATGACTTCTAAGTCGTATTTTCTTATTTGTCGGCTGAACATTAAAAATATCTGGTCTTGTTTTTCGATAAGGGTGGAACCCATTATATGACTTATATTTATCTTGGTGATCAAAATAACTTTCATTAATGCGACAATTTACTGCGTTTTATCACTTGTCCATATTTTATTAATTTGAGAAAAAAACTATTTAGACAGGTGCGTTACTCAATAATTGTAGAAAAGTTTGTTAAATGAAAATTGTTGGTACAAAAGTGTTGGAATAACTCGAACTAACGGATTGCAGTGGAAACGTTCTCGGCAATCCAGCCAGATATTTTTTCATCTGTCGCAAAGATGAAAATAAGTGAAAACTTGTCAAATACTTTCGTATCTTGGCTGCTGCTAATCAACCCTTGCGTGAACAGTAAATTCAGCACTTTCTGTACCTCTTCCCGCGCAGGCACTTTTGTTGAATTTGCAAGTTCAAACACTTCTAGTTCTCTGTTGAACTGACAGCACTGCTCCAAGTTTTCTTTACTTAATCAGACGCTGTTTTAGACTGCCCTGTAGAGGAACTTTTAATATTGTTACTATGCAACAAAAAATCTATTGATAAAAAATGTGATGAAAACTGTCATTGTAAAATAAAAAGAGAATTGTCATTATATTGAATATATAACATCTTTCGTACCGAATTGAATTGAATTATTATAATATATACAGTCCACTAAAATAATACAACAAATAAATTAAGGAGATCAGCTAAACATTGGTCCTTCGAGCCGGATATTTGGAAGCTGAAAGTAAGCGTGAAGAGGACGAGGGTTTGCCTAGAATTCCTACAAGCTCCATTCAAGGGTTAAGGTCAGTCATCAATTCCTCATTGGTTCCTTCACCAAACCATATTTACCAATTTCCTATACCTATTCCCATTTCCTATCATATCCCAATTTACAAAGAGAGTTTGAGTTCCTTTTTCGATTTGTATCATTGCCTTCGAAATGGTTGAAGAATTGAATTCTCTTAAAATCAAAAGAGGTCAAATAACAGGAAAAATTACTCGCTTTCAAACGTTTCTCCGATCTTTGGATGCGGATAATTTAGATGAAAATAATATCAAGCAATTAGAATTGAGAATACATAATATTGAACATTGTTTGGATGAATTCAGTAGAATTCAGTCTGAAATAGAATCAATCGAACAAATTTCTGCAGAAAATGATGACAGAGAAACGTTCGAAAATTTATATTTTACAGTGCTTGCTGAGGCAATAAATATTAAAGACAATTTTCATAAACATTCCAATAATGATTTTATTTTCGTTGATGAGGTACAGCCACAAACAAATTTTGCAAGAAGTAATAATTCAATAGATCATTCTTTAGTGAAATTGCCCACAATAAAGTTACCATATTTTGATGGTAACTACCAAAATTGGTCTGAATTTCGTGACGCTTTCAAGGCTTTGGTTGATGATAATATGTCACTTGCTCCAATTCAAAAATTTTATTACTTGAAATCTTCTCTTGGTAAGGAATCTTCAGAAACTATCAAATCAATTGAAGTCACCTCAGTCAATTATGATGTGGCTTGGAAAATACTGATGGAACGTTATGAAAATAAAAGTCTCATGATTCATAACCATCTTAAAGCAATTTTTGAACATCCACCGCTTAAGAGAGAATCATACCTTGAATTGAGAACACTTTATGACTCCACTATCAAACATTTGCGATCTCTGAAATCTTTAGGAGAGAATACTGATGATTGGGATCGATTAATAATATACATTTTATGCTCTAAGTTCGATAGTTCAACTAGGCGTGACTGGTAATCTTTTAAATTCAAAGGTGAATTACCTAGTATGCAAGATATAAATCAATTTCTAAAAGAAAAATGTGAAATTTTGGAAAAATTGGAAATAAATATGTGTGACATAAATAAAACTGCACACATCAAAAAACATTCAAGTCATAATTTTGTATCGAATAATAATAATAATTGTCAATTTTGCAATGAAGCACATGTAATCTATAATTGTAATTCTTTTTTGAAACTCCCTATCGAACAGCGCATTGCACAATTGAAAATTAAAAAGCTGTGTTTGAATTGTTTCAAAAAATCTCATTCTTCTTGGAATTGTAAGGCGAAAAGGTGTATAAAATGTAATAAGCCCCACAATTCATTAATTCACATCAAATCAAATGAGAAAACAGTTAATGCTGTCACTTCAAAACAAGAAAAGTCAGGTGAACTGTCAAATGAAAGTGTTTTTTCAGAAACAGAAAGTTCACCTCGAATGCTTTCTGATTCCATTCCTTCAGCAAGTGAATCAACTAATTGTAATATTTGAGAGCGCAGTGAAAATTTTGATACAGGGTGTTATAATATTTCTGAAAATAAAAATATTTTAGAACCGATTGGACAGGTATTGTTGTCAACTGCCCTAGTTTATGTGATAATTGGAAATCGCAAATATACAGGGCGTGCTCTTTTAGACGGAGGATCACAAAGCAATTTCATAACAGAAAAATTCTGTAAAAAATTGAATATTGATAAAGTACAATTGAATCATTTGGTGAAAGAAGTGGGACAAGTCTCAATGAATTTGACAGAACAAGTGAACATATGTGTTATGTCTAGAAAAAATAACTTTTGTTCAAATATCAATTGTTTAGTTATCGAAAGAATAACTGATAAACTCCCAGTGATTTCTTTTGAAAAAAAATCATTGCCTATTCCAGAAGGTTTCTTCTTAGCAGATCCCTCTTTCAATCTATGTTATGATATAGATTTACTATTGGGATCTCACATATTTTGGTCAATTTTGACAACAGGTCATTTGAAAATGGGTGAAAATAAGCCAGTCCTTCAAAATACCGAATTGGGTTGGGTGTTGGCTGGCAATCTGACTTTTTCTCACTGCTCTCAAATGTCATTTGTCAATCATAATTTGATAGATGATTCCACGAATGATGAGCTTTCGAAATTTTGGAATATTGAAGAGGTCAAGAATACAGCTAGAATAATGTCCGAAGATGAAAAATATTGTGAATCTCATTTCAAAGAAACTACCAAACGAGATGCAAAAACTGGCAAGTTCATTGTTAACATTCCCTTCAAAAAATCAGTTGCATTACTGGGTAATTCCAGAAACATGGCTCTCAAGCGATTCTTTTCACTTGAAAATAAACTCAGAGCAAATAAGGAACTGAAAACAGCTTATATAAATATTTTGGAAGAATACATAGACCTTCAGCATATGTCAGAAGTTACTGACGATCACTCAAATGAGCAGGAGTATTTTCTTCCTCATCATGCCGTTTTGAAACCGTCAAGCATCACAACTAAATGTCGCGTTGTCTTCGACGCTTCTGCTAAAACTGATTCAGGACTTTCTCTAAATGACACCCAACATGTGGGTCCAATTTTACAAAGAGATCTTTTTTCTATATTGTTGAATTTCAGAACTCATAAGTATGTGTTGACAGCAGATATTTCTAAAATGTACAGAATGGTATTAGTAGATCCTGCACAGAGAAAATATCAAAAAATATTTTGGCGTAGGCATCCAAATGAAAAATTGAAAATTTATCAGTTAAATACTGCAACATTTGGTACTTCTTCTGCTCCTTATCTTGCTATCAAATGTTTGATGCAGCTCGCCAAAGATAATCAAAAGAAGTATCCTCTTGCTAGGAGAGTGATAGCAGAAAACTTTTACGTTGACGATTTATTAACGGGGGCCGATTCAGTATCGCAATTATTGAAAATTCAAAGGGACGTTTCTTCAATTTTATTGAGTGCAGGTTTCGAATTGAGGAAATGGCTTTGTAATCAGCCTCAAATTATAAATGAATTCTCAGTAAATTCCGATTTACATGCCAGTGTTTTACAAATCGGAGATTCTGATAACAAAACTCTGGGTGTGTATTGGATCCCCGCAGCAGACGAAATCCGATATAAAATATGCAAATTTGAAAAGAACACACTGAATTTTACGAAACGTAAGATTCTATCCATAATTTGCCAAATCCTTTAGGATTATTGGGACCTGTTATAACTATTGCAAAAATATTCAAGCAAGAATTATGGTTATTAAAAATAGATTGGGATCAAGAAATTCCTCAGAATATTTTTTTGAAATGGCAAGATTTCCAGCAAGAATTGAGTGATTTGAACAACTTGAGAATTCCAAGATGTTCTGTATCATTCAAAAAGGTTGTGATTGAATTACATGGATTTTCTGATTCGTCTGAGAGGGCATATGGATGCTGCATATATGTAAGATGCCCAGACTCTTCTGGCAACATTTCATGTAATATACTTTGTTCTAAGTCAAGGGTGGCTCCATTGAAACAAATCAGTATTCTCCGGCTAGAATTATGTGGAGCTCTGCTTCTGGCTAATTTGGCAGATAAAGTGGTACAGTCGTTCGGTGTACAGTTTACCAATAAATATTACTGGACTGATTCGACTATTACTTTGGCATGGTTGAGAGGTGATCCAACAAGGTGGAAAACCTTTGTTGCTAATAGGGTTACAGAAATTAGTTCTCTAACAGAAATAAATAATTGGAACTTCGTTGAATCTGAAAACAATCCTGCTGATATAATTTCAAGAGGTATGTATCCTAAAAATCTCATAGATTCAAACTTATGGTGGCACGGTCCAACTTGGTTGAGTAAAGAAAAAAATCACTGGAATAATAAAAATGTTCCTTTTGAATTCGAAATTCCAGAGCAAAAAGCTAAAATATTATCATTAATTACAATATCAAATAACAATTTCATTACTTTATTTATTAATAAATGCTCATCATTCGAAAGGTTACAAAGGGTATTGGCATATATTTTACGTTTTTTAGGCAATTGTAAAAGTGGTCAAAAACGATTTGGCCCACTCAGTCCAGAAGAAATGGAAAAATCTTTGGAAATTCTGATCAAAACTGTTCAAATTGAGTCTTTCCCAAATGAATACAATGATCTTTCAGCTGGTAAACCATTATCAAAAAAGAGTAAAATTTCATCATTAAATCCATTCTTACATTCTTCTCTTATCCGAATAGGAGGTCGTTTAGAGAATAATGAAAGTATGAGTTTTGACACGAAACATCAAATTATATTGCCCAGTAAAAATAAATTAACTGATTTGATTTTGTTTCATGAACATAAGCGTTTGTTGCATTGTGGTGTTCAACAGTTGCTTTTTTCTATAAGACAAAAATATTGGCCTATATCTGCCAGAAATTCTTGCAAAAAGATCGTGAAGGGTTGCATAGTTTGTATAAAGGCCAAACCTAAGGAATCAACATATCTCATGGGAAACCTACCAACTCATAGAGTGAATTGTTCTTTTCCTTTCGAGAACGTTGGTATAGATTATGGTGGCCCCTTCACAATCAAAGACAGAAAACTTCGAGGTGCAAAAAATATTAAAGGTTATATTTGTCTTTTTATATGTTTGAGTACAAAAGCTGTACATTTGGAGCTGGTTACAGACCTCACCACCGAAGCCTTCCTTGCAGTATTAAAACGGTTTATCAGTAGACGCGGAAAACCATGCAACATATATAGTGATAATGGTTCCAATTTCATTGGAGCAAATAATGATTTGAAAAAAATGTATAAGTTTCTCAACAAAGAAAGTGAAAATATAGCCAATAAACTTGTTGATGAGCGTGTAAAATGGCACTTTGTTCCTGCGAGATCTCCCACCTTCGGTGGAATCTGGGAGGCTGGCATGAAAAGCGTAAAATTTCATTTGAAAAGAATTATGGGTAATGTTTCATTGAATTATGAGGATTTTTCAACTGTTTTGATACAGGTCGAGGGAATTCTCAACTCTCGACCATTATATCCCATGTCATCCGATCCCGGAGATCTGACTCCCTTAACACCTGCCCATTTTTTGATTGGTCGTCCATTAACCAATCTTCCGGAAGCCGATATGCAGCATGTTCCTGATAATCGATTGAAGAGGTTTCAACGCTTGCAATCCATGGTACAACATTTATGGACTCGTTGGCAGAAGGAGTATCTGAATGAGTTACAGACTCGTGTCAAATGGAAAAAGAACTCAAGCGATTTACTTAAAATTGGGTCACTAGTGTTGATCAAAAATGATAACGCTCCTACATCTACTTGGCAACTTGGCAGAATAACGGAACTTCACCCTGGAAATGATGGCGTCGTCCGTGTTGTAGACATCAAGGTTTTTAATGGCGTTCTTCGTCGTGCAGTAACCAGAATTTGTGTTTTGCCGATAGAGACTTGAATATAGTCATCTTTGTTATTTTATAAACTTATTGAAAGCAATAATTTCAAGGCCGGCGGTATGTTTTAGACTGCCCTGTAGAGGAAATTTTAATATTGTTACTATGCAACAAAAAATCTATTGATAAAGAATGTGATGAAAACTGTCATTGTAAAATAAAAAGAGAATTGTCATTATATTGAATATATAACATCTTTCGTACCGAATTGAATTGAATTATTATAATAAATACAGTCCACTAAAATAATACAACAAATAAATTAAGGAGATCAGCTAAACAGACGCCGCACTTTTTACATTCAACAAAAAATGACCGATCTTTATAACAACAATGTACTGAAAAATGAGAAGGACGTGGGGAAATTTATACCTAATGAATAATGTTTGCATAGTACCTTTAATGTTAATTTATCCTTATTTCGCAAAAAATAACGAGTTACAGGAATAAAGTTATTATAAATTATATAGCGTGGCATTCTTTAATGTTTCCCTCTTTTATAAGTAAAAAAATTGAAATGGGATAATGATATAGATCCATGATTACTATATTTTGGAGTCAAATTGACAGATGAAAAAAGTTGGCGACTGTGCGCCATCTGGGAAAAAAAATTAATGGAAATCTCAAATCTGGTATTGGTATGGAGGCAATTAAGAATTGCTCAAGGCGCAGAGCCAGCTAGTATAAATATTTAGTATACTTTTTTAAAGATACAGGATGATTTACAAATTGTCCGAATGTATTGCGAAAAAAATGGAATGAAAACCAACTTTTTCCAGTATGCCTTTCACAACTGAAACTAGTCTCATCGTGAGAATAACGAAAATGTATGAGGCATACTCTTTGAAAGTATACAGTGTGTTCCATCAAGAACAAATTCTGGGTTAGCCATGAAGTACCACACAGCGCGTAATAAGCTGTGGCAAACTGTAAATTCCATTTTAGAAACCTTTTCCTCAAGATATTCGTTAATTATTCTTATTTTAATTTTTTTTCAAATACTTTACCAAGTGTAGAAAACAATTCATCAATATTTCCTAATATCCTATTTAGATGCCTAGTTCACAGACCAAACTTTTACGTTAATAGTATAACTACTTTTCTTCGGGCTTGAAGGCCGTCGTTCTTTGGAATTTCTTCCTAACGTTTCGCTAGCGCGAGTGGCCAGCTTCTTCAGAGGCTTATTCATTTCTGATGACTAAACGTTTCGATTTCTTAAGGCGTATTTATATTGATAGGGTAGTCTGGAGTGTTAATTACTTCTGTCGGGTTTGGGGAATAATCATCATTATTAGTTGCTGCACTACCTGCTGTGATTTCATTAGTGATTCTTGATTTCCTCAGAATGGGATTCCAAATTCTGTTTAGACTCAACGCTTCTTCTTTTCTGTTGAAATTGTCCGCATGTTTTTGGATCTCTATTGCCTCCCGTACCAGTCGGCTATGGTAACCCTGGTTGGGGGCAATCAGCTTAGCATTTTCAAACATAATCCTGTGGTCACCCTCACTTAATGCGTGTTCCGCCACCGCCGATTTGTCGGTTTGCCCCAGCCTGCAGTTCCTCTCATGCTCTTTGAGCCTTGTTCCCATGGATCTTTTCGTGGTACCGATGTAAACCTTCCCACAAGTGCACGGTATGCGAAAAACCCCTGCTGCTGACAGTGGGTCCCTTTTGTCTTTAGCCTACCTGAGGCTTTGTTGGATCTTCTTGGTCGGCTTGAAAACCGTTTTTATGTTATATTTCCCCAAGAGTTTCCCAATTCTGTCAGTGACCCTCGGGATATATGGCAGATATGCATTTGCAAATACCTGATAGTCCTCCCTGTTATGAACCGTGGAACTCTTTGGTTTCATGGCCCTGTTGATCTCGGATACACTGTATCCATTCCTCAAGGTCACTTGAAGATGTTCCAGTTCCTGCTCTAGATGCTCCGGTTCACAAATCCTTCGGGCACGTTCACTTAAGGTAGAAATGACTCCTCTCTTTTGACTGGGATGGTGGTTCGATAGTACGTACAGGTACCTATCCGTGTGCGTGGGTTTTCAGTATACTTTTTGGGTTAGTCTAGCACCACATCGTTCAATCAGAACATCTCAGAATGCTATCTGCATAACAGACCCGACAGAAGTAATTAACACTCCAGACTACCTGCATCAATATAAATACGCCTTAAGAAATCGAAACGTTTAGTCATCGGAAATGAGTAAGCCTCTGAAGAAGCTGACCACACGCGCTAGCGAAACGTTAGGAAGAAATTCCAAAGAACGACGGCCTTCAAGCCTGAAGAAAAGTAGTTATACTAATAACCTCGGCCGCGAAAGTCTCAACCATTTTTACGTTAATGTTTTACTTTAAGTTGTCACAATGCTTTTACCTCAACGTTTTGTCGCCTCCAGTGATTATCATTGTGGGAATTATTTTACAGAAAAAATAAGTGTTTGGTCTAGGAATCTGGCATTAATTTATTCACATTTCATCACTTCTTATACTAGAATCACAGACGAGTCATTTTTAATGTTTATCATATTTGCATTCAAACAATGCTATATTTCAAATACTTTTTTCATTCCCTTTCAGATTCTGGCTATGGTCGAAGAAGCAGCAGGTACGAGAATGTATGAAGTTAAAAGACAAGTTGCTCAAAAAACTATTGAGAAAAAAGATGCCAAGCTACAAGAATTAAGAGCGGTAATTTCATCTACATTTCCAATTATTTTCTTTTTGATGAAATTTCAATTTCCTAAAAGGCTAAAAAGTCTATGAATAATGGTGTTTTCTTGCGAGCTCTCTCACTTCTTTCTCTCAGTTGTATCCGAAATGTTCTCTCAAGCGATCTGATATATTTTACACTGTACAATTCCTATAACTTAGCTATCCATTGTTTTCAGATTTTTTCCGAAGAAGTTGCTCCAAAATTGAAAAAGTTACGGCAAGAAAGGGAACAGTACCTTGAATATCAGCAGATGGATAGAGAATTGGAACTGATGTTAGGGCTCTATCAATGTTGGCAATATGTCGAATCCAAATTAATGGTGAAAAATGCAATGAAAAATTTAGAAACAGGTCAAAGTGAAATTAAAAAGTTGGAAAACAGTATAGAAGGAAATATTGAGACCATCAAAGAATTGGAAAGACAAATAAAGGAATTCACCAATAATCAGAAATCTGTGAGTGATGTTAAAATTGTTCGAAATGGAGTCCTACTTTTCACAAGAGAAATTAACTGTTTGATTGGAAAATTTTCAAAATTAAATAATTGAAATATTCTGAACCATGCCACAAAACCTATCAAAATTTTTGTGTGAAATTGTGTTACAACATTCTCGATATTGTTTAAAGTTTATTGAATATTTTAAGGCCTTTTTCTTGAGTTGACACTCAATTAACTCACATGTTACTTCTAGTTTGAAGTGAATTATTGATAACATTTCCCAGATGAAAACGAATATCGTACTAGTATAACATTTTTAAAAAGATAGACTTGTACCTGTAGACAATTCATAGAAAATTACTGTATTTAAGCGAAACAATCAACAGTATTCACTTTTTTTTTTTGTATATTGATGTGAATACATTTTTTCATAAATTATTCATATTCGCGATAGGAAGACGCTCTCAAACTTCAAGAGCTGGAAGTTCAGCTGAAGGAAAATGAAAAAAAAGAAGCTAAATCTACAGCTGCCATAAAATCTGTGAAAGATGAAATCAAATCTGAAGAGAAAAAGCGAGACCAACTGAAAAAAAATTTTGATGAGGATAGTAAAGCGTTAGAAGCCAAAAAACATGATTTGAGTAAAGTCCAGTCGTTGTTTGAAACCTTGAAAGAAAATGACAAGAGAGATAACGAAGAGTTTGCTTTGTCACAACGAAAGTTTGAAGCTGTCAGTGCTGGTATGGACGTTAACGAAGAGGGAGAGGCTCAAACGCTCCAAGAACAGTTTATGCAAGCTAAAGAGGAGGCTGTCAAAGCCAACACTGAAAGCAAACAGGCTTCCATGCATTTGAATTCTTACAGGTCTCAGTTGGCCGAGAGGCAGAAAGAACTGAGTTCAAACTTGTCAGACACACAGGAAGATGAAGTTATATTGAAGAAAAAAGAAAATGAAGTGAAAGCACTGGAGGTAAATAGTCTAAATCTAAGTTTGAAGTTGTGTTATTTCATGAACTCTTTTTGTAGGCTAACATGCGTAAGCTAAACTACAGTGAGCAGAAAATGAAAGATTTACTAGATAGGAAACGAATTTTAGTATCTGAAATAAGGAATCTCAGAGAGCAAGTAGAAAATTTCTATGCACATAAACCCTATACTAATTTTCAGTATTCGAATCCTGAACCCAACTTCAACAAGAATTCTGTGAAAGGTGTTGTCTGTAGATTGATAAATTGTTTGGATCAGAGTTGTTGCCTTGCCCTCGAAACTGCAGCTGGTGGAAGAGTAAGAATTATTAGTTTACTAACAAAGTAACAGCTTTTCATTTGAAGATCACTGAACAAATATTTGTCATATGTGATTCAATATTGTTCAGGAAACTAATTTAGTGTTGGTTTCTCATATCTTAGTTTACATATTAAATTGATGATTGGATCAGCAAATATATTTTATAGTACAAAAAACATTGAATTCTTCTTCCCAAATTTCGACAATTGAAAGGATTTTCAACAATACCACAACATGAAATTCTATATTTTGCCTTAATACAATCTACAATCCCAAATAAGTTATGGAATATTAGGCTGGGGCGGGGTGTCTAAAATATATAAACATAAACTGGAAATTATACAAAAAAGAATTCTGAAAATAATTTACAATAAGGACTGGAAATATTCAACTGAATTATTATTCGAAGAAAGTGTAAAAATGGATATAAATCAATTATATATTTATAGAATGATGATTTTTTACATTCATAAAAATCAAAAATATATAAATTATAATGAACATGAATATGAAACTCGAAATAAAACTGTAATAACATCTAAAAAGAAAATTGCACAAAGAAACTAAAAGTTTATGATACCATATCTTTATGACAAAATACCACATGGAATCAAAAAAATTAAATCATTATCATTATTCAAACAAAAAAGTAAATTATGGATTATCAAGACCTCTCGAATTTATTTTGACAAATTTTTGAATAGTTTATGAAATATTATCTAGGTATGTAACTTCAAATGTATTGATTGTAAATTGTTATTACCTTCAGTTAACCTTACAACAAGTTCTCTTCGTAAGGTTTGTTTTTCAGTTTATTCATAAAAATGTATATTCATAAAATTTTCGAATTGTAATTATTATTATCTATTCATGAATAAACTTATATTATTATTGTTGCGTGAGCGTTCAGGGTTAATTCAATAATAAATAAGAATATTGTAAAAACGATGATAATCTGGAAAATTTGTTACAGCTGTATAATGTCATTGTCGACAATGAAATGACTAGTAAGAAACTATTGAAAAATGGAAATCTCCAACTTCGTACAACATTCATTCCATTGAACAAAATCAGAGGGGGCAAAATGGACAACAATACAATTCGTTTAGCCCAGCAGTTGGTAAGGATTTCGTTCTGTTCTTCAGTATTTCTTTCGACATTATTTAAATTGTGTATGATCCAACTTTGAAGTAATGCATAATTCCATCTTCAGTTCTTTCATCACTATTATGTTCATTTATCATATCAATGCCCATTTTGAAAATAGTTTTGAAGAAACTATTTAAACCTCTGATTAATAAGTTATGGCCTTGTATTCAATTCTATAAAATATGTGACGAGTCTGATTGAATCTCTTTTATTATGGCAGATGACGCTTTAGATTTTTCTGAATTTATAGCTTGCCATAATATAAAAAATAGAAAAGTTAACGTCAACGAGATAGAATATCATAAAGTCATCTTTTAGTTTGTGGTAGACAAATTTGAGGAAATGACAAGTTGCTGACTTTGGGGTAGACTAGAAGTCTTCTGCCCTTATATAGATTCGACATTGGAGTTTTCAATTGATCTGGTAGGTAACAAACCCAGTAAATTAATAATTCACGTCGACAAGTATTACAATAATGATGGACTGACAGGTCTCCATAGACTACAGTGTAACATAACGAGATAAATCTTAGGGCATCTTGCATTCCCTACTTTAGATCACGACTCAACAAACAGAATGAGTCATTCTTGAATTATATGATTTATGTGAAAATGTCCGGGGTGGAGTAATATGCTAATATTTTTTCATCAGTCATAATTCAACACTTTTGACGATTTTTCATTCGTTTATCCATTTCTGATGATGCCAACTTGGAGATACTTGTATTGAAAATATTCATACGTTTCCTTTTTTGACCTCAGAAATAAAACCTAAAACTCTTCACTCAATTGAACCTTGTTATTGAAAACTGACAGAGATATAGATCCATAGATCTTTATTGAAATAGAATATCCTAATATACAAATAAGCTAGAAAGTATGAAGTGAAAAAAATTTATGACTAATTATAGTAGTGAAATGCTCTAAAATTTGTACTTCAATTTATTGGATATTTTCTTGTAACAGGTAGGGGAAGAAAATTGCAAACCAGCATTGTCGCTTCTGAAATACGACAAAGAACTCCAAAACGCTATGGAATACATTTTCGGAAACGTTTTTATTTGCAAGGATATAAATGTTGCGAAACAAGTAACTTTTCACGAAAGAATCAAAAGGAAATGTGTTACTTTAGTCGGCGATGTAACCGACCCATCGGGTACCCTCAGTGGAGGAGCTCCACAGAAAGGAGGTAGTGTACTTCAACGGATTTCTGAGATTCAGCAATGTGAGGTATGTCTTAATTTTCGAACAACTACTGGTTTCAAGTATATATGCTCATTATTTTATTCACCTTAACAGAAAAAATATATCAGAATCACACATGAGGTGTGATAGGATTCCAGTCAAATTGTATTACTATTGAGTTCATTTCTGGATTTTTCTACTCCCCCATTATGAAAAAGCTTTGAACTCTTATATCTGTTCTCAGGGCAAATTGGTATATTTTCCCAATACATAACTGCATTATTCATGAATAGTAAAACTGACTGACAGTTACCTACACTTTTTATGACTCGAGATATTGAATGAAAAAAAATATCCAAACACTTCATTCTTCCCCTTGACAGACTTTCGAAAGCTAATTTGCTTTCCTTCTCGACCCTTGTATAAATTTCTTGTGGAAATTCCAAGAAAAGTTTGTTGTGGCAAAATGTGTATAACACTGGCATGACTAAATTAACAAGAGTTCTACCAAGAGTTTATTTTGACACAACTTACTTGAAAATTGACTCTTCCCACTACAACTTCCATTTTTAGAACTTCAATTTTTAGAAGCTGCCTCTTCTGAAAACCAAAGTTGAGCTGGAATGATTCATTTCAAAGTATGTTGTGTTTAAATCAACACGTGGAACTATTAACAAATTAGTCATGTCAGTGACATAACTTATCGAATTTTCACTTGATAATGAAGGCAGATTACTTCTCGAAAAGTTGCCAATGGAGAAATAAGGATTTTTATTATTTTTATATATTTTTTTCAATCAATCACAATTCATTGAAAATACGGCACATAGCTAACTGTCAAAACACTCGGTTATTCAAATACCACAGACACATTTTTACGTGTAGAAGTAGTAAAAATAATTAAACTGTTTGACTCTGATATCATGTTACCTTTTAAAGTTGAGACATGGAAGTCGATGAACTCTCAATAAAATATTTTATGCATATGTGCCGAATCTTTTTTACAATGCATACTTTTTTTTACCTATTGAAACTATGAACGAATTTGACAAGTATATAATGTCTTCAGAAAACGAAAGAATACTTTGATGTCAAAATGCACTTTTCCATCGTCTTCAGGAACAACTTGCTGTAAAAGAAAGAGAACTTGAAAAAATCAATCGGGAGCTACAACAGATGAGCGGTGCTCAAGATAATTACAACTCTATGAGAGAAAGGCTCGATTTATGCCGCCATGAATTGAATTTAGTCCGACAAAGGCTCCAACAATCTACACATCACAGACAATTAGAAGAAGTTAATAAGTTGAAGACCCTTATTGGTAAGTTGTTTACCAAATAATACAAATTAGCTTAAACTAGACACGGAGTTAGCACAGTGGTTGAGCTTTCAACTCGTTACTGAAAAGTCTTGAGTTTGACTTTCCATTGGAGCAGAGATTTCTCTCTCGACTATTTCTCTGTTGTATTAAAGAACGACTGCTACATTTCAACAATGGGCTCATTCAGCATTTTTTTTTATTTCATAATTGAAAAGTACTGGACTCAAATAATCTAACTACCAAAAATTGTTCTTTCATTCACATGTTTACAGCCTTAAATTAATATTTAAAATCCGTGCGCGTATAAACGGGGCGTGGCTTATTGTGACGTCACTATACGTACGGCCGATGGGCGCCAGATAAGAGGTATTCGTTTATTAGTAAACTCAGGTCAGTTTTCGTTGAGTGTGACTGTAAGTATCGAGAGTAACTGTCGTTTGATTTTTAATGAGCGATAAAAGGAGTTTTCGAAAAAGTTGTGTGGTACCAGAGAGTAGGAATACATCTATTAATACACTGGATAAGCAGGAAAATCATGGCATTTCGATTCCTGTATAAATTTTTCCTCCGTGTTTATTTCACATGACACATCATAGTTTTTTCCTTTTATTTTATGCTCTGGTGTTATTTTTGCCCTCAACTCACGAAACGTCTGTTGTTGTTTCACTTGTACATAACCGATGGCATTGTCTCCATAATTTTATCTAGCCGATCTGCGAAAAAAAAATGTTCCAGGAAGGTGTAACAGTTCATTTCTCAATGAATGAAAATATGGAATTTGGTAATACTTCAGTCGCTATAAGCACCTTTTTTTTTCAGTTTTTTGTGTAGAACTCACGTAATTCGGTTTCCTCTACAAAAAATCCTCATCACTTTTCAGCGGTCTCGTATATTCTCCAAGAAACATGTCCATTTTTTTGTGAATCTTCACAATTTTTCAAATCAAATTTATGTTGTTTGAACACACAAAATTTGTCCTCATCAAAACAGCACACAAGTCCTAATTTACTTGTAACATTTTTAAGCAGACGAAACCATTATTGTTTCAAATAATTAACATTTTTTCAAAAGTCAATATAAATATGTTCAGTTTTCAACAATAACACGGAGGTAACGGTAAAAAGAGCTCATAGCAACCGAAGTATTACCATCAGTTTAACCACAACTATATTGTCTTTTTATGAGTTGTGTTTACCTACCGCTGTAATTTCACTCCTTTCATTTCACTGCTAATAAAGTCGTTATTATTGTTGAAATAGTCCATTATCATAAATACATACACTTCTGGTAGATTACCAGAATCAGCTTTCATAAATCCAGTTTTCAACGCGTACATTTCAAAAAGAATAACACACTTCGCTATCAGTATAAATACGACTAACATAAGCGATGCCGCGTCCTCTACCGTGTGCGTATAGTGACGTCACGCGCTGTTCTCGATACTTTTACACCAGCGCAACTTCAACTTGAATTATTTCAGTACAGGATGAAGCTATTGGTCTGAAATTTTCGTGAGCGTATTAAGGGTCCAGACACCACAAGAAAATGCATAAAAATGTTATAATGTTGATTTCACTGAACGACCCCATTGAGGGAGGCTTTCGAGGTTACCCAACTCTGTAAATCATTGATATTCAACCAAAAGTTGGGCAAAAATATTTTATTTGTTGATTCCATGAAACTATTTTTTTTCATTTATTTATTACCTCTAAAGATAACAAACATCCATTATGACTATATCAAATGATGACCTTGAAAACACTGTATATGTATAAGTGATGTACGATGTAATAGATTTTTCATATTTTAAAATCGTCTATAGAAGTACTATTTTTCACATTATCTGTAAGCTGATTGAACCATTCCAGGGATTGATGTATATAGTTCTTTTCTGTTTAATATGTGTCACATAAGGTGGTAAGTAAGAGTGTTGATTTCTGTTTCAATCAATTCATTTTTCATTTTGTAGATAATTTTAACATTATCCAATTCAATAATATCAGTAGTATTTTAAAAAGCATCTCTAGTTTGGTACGATGTGGAAGATTGAACAAAGTTTTTACAATTTCATTCTGCAATTATATATTCACTTTATATTTTTATATCTTCAATGAATACTTTATTTCTCAATAATTCAAGAATTATCCTCTGTTATTAGTAAATCTCTCCAAGAATTCTCCATAATTTTAACAGAACTTGATTCCTGTGAGAATTTCTTGAATAAGTGTTTTAAAAATATAATTATGTTTTTTTTTGTTATTGAAATTCACGATGATTGATTATCCAGCTCAAGGAAGCTACTTATAGTTATAGCAAAACACGTGTTGCAGTTTTATTTTTAATAATAATAATCACTTTATTCCTTAATACTCGTGTGGAACGAATATGTATAAATAAATAAATAAAAAAAAAACAATTATAAAAATCTAAAACACAATAAAATGCTTTTTCTGATAAATACTGCTTGAATTTCAGTTTGAATTGGTTTTTTGTCAGTTTTCTGAATTCTTTGGGAACATTGTTCAAAATTCTTAAAACTTGATCAACAACATTTTTCTGAACTTGGGCATATCGTGTTTGTTGTAATTTAAGTTTTGTATATCTGGTGTTGTAAAGATTTACTGTTTCATATGTCTTCATGAATTCTTCATAATTTTTCATTGCAAAATATGCACATTCATATATGTATATACATGGCAGAGTGAGTATTCCCTGTTCCTTGAAGACTTCCTTGCAACTGTCTCTTCTTTCAAGGTGAAAGATACTTCTTATGCAGGATTTTTGTATTCTAAGAATTCTGGTGATTTCGACAGAATTTCCCCAAAATATAATTCCATACTTCATTCTGGAATACATATAAGCGTAATATGCTTTGATGGCTGCATTTTAGTTAACGAATAATTTAATTGTTCGCAATGCAAATATAAATGACCGAAGTTTCTTTGTCAAGCTGTTAATATGTTCTTTCCAATTTAGCTGGACATCAATTTCAATACCAAGAAATTTTGTATGTTGACATGTTTTAGTTGTTTTATTCTTATGGGTAATTTTCAGTGTCGGTTCCTTTCTAAAACTGAACTTGATAGCACTCGATATTGGAATATTCAATTTGAAATTATTTGCATCATACCAGAATTTCCAGGAATTGTTTCTAACAAGTTGTCATTGGATTGTTTCCGTATTATTAATGAATTATCATCAGCAAACATATTCACCATTTGAGATACTGCTTGTGGCAAATCATTGATATACAAGAGGAATAAAATCGGTCCCAAAATCGATCCTTGAGGTACTCCACGTTCAACTTCATCCATTTTGATTTGTACTCTTGAACTCCTTCAGTGGCTGCAACACATTGACGTCTCCCTAGTAGATATGATTTTAAGACATTGAAAATATTGCCTCTGAATTCCATTATTTCTAATTTTGCCAGTAAAATTTCATGGTCTACAAGTCTACATTATCAAAAGCCTTCGATAAATCGATGAATATTCCCATTATTTTCTGGTTTTCATTGAGACCTTCAAGTATGTCATCCAAGGCGATATATATGCTTCCCAGTGAAGACCTTCCTTTCAGATAGGCACTTTGCATTTTTGAAATGATATCAAATTTTTCTAAGTAATCCAAAATTCTTTTGAGTAAGGCTTTTTCAAAAATTTTTGCAACTGTTGAGATCAAAGCTATAGGTCTGTAATTTGAGATTTCAGTTTTACTGCCTTTTTTGTGCATTGGTTTGATCACCGTTACTTTTAAACATAAATTTATGATATATGACAATGGTCTACACAACTCATCTGCACAATATTTCAATAATTTTGTTGGGATTTCATCATATCCAACTTCAGCTGTATTTTTCAACGAGTAAATAATATTGAATATTTCCTCTGGGGTTGTTTCATTCAGTAACATTGTATTAAAATTAAGCAACTTTTAGTAAGAATCATACAGAAAACTGTAGTATATTGGGTTACCATTTTTATCATTGTTTCACTTTCAGATGAGATGATGGAAAAAGTAAAAACGTGTCAGGAAACCGAAAATAGATGTAACAAAAAGGCTAAGGAACTAGAAAACAAAATGAAAGACTCTAAAGGCTATAGAGACAAGCAGTTGAAAGAAGCCGAATCAGAAATGAAAAAACTGAAGCTGAAGGCTGACAAGAGTAGGAAAGAATGGAAGCAAAGGGAACAGGACTACGAAACTCTGAATTTGGAAATATCAGAACTGCAGAAGGGACTGGAAAATATACAAGCGCAAATACAGAACTGCGAAGAGAATATTGCCAAATTAAAAGCTCAGTATGAAGAGCAGTCTGCCGGTATCGTTGAATTGAATGTAATGAAGATATATGCTTGTTTGTATCTATCATCATATTGCGATATTTTAATTTTTAGAAAATCGTGAAGAATCTTCAGGATGACGTCAAGAAAGTGAAAGGATCGATTGCAGAAAAAAATAAAAATATAGAGAGAAATAATCGTAAAAAGGAAGAATTACTCGCGAAAAATAATGAAATGGAATTGAAGATAAAAGAGCGAAACCATGAAATCAAGAAATTAGAGGACAATTTGAAGAACTGCAAGTTGAGGGTAAATCAATTTTGAAACCATGGTTCTTTTATGAATAACATTCAGATTTTAAGATGATTGAAAATGGATGACACTTATTCTGAACTAAATCAGAAAATTGTTTCTGGTTGATATTATAAGTTTTTGCATTGAACTTTTTCTTGCTACCCATTCATAATAAAAACTGCAAGAGTTTCTGTTAGATGTAATTAATTCCCAGTACTAGCCAAAAAAATTTTTTGCAAAACATACAGATAGCACTCTTACATGCCAGGATGATAAATGTGATATAAAAAATTACTGACCAATCACACTAATATCTACTCTGCCAAAAATTTTTGAAAAAATTAAAAAATCTAGAATTGATGACTATCTAACACAACAAAAATTTTTATCTCCCAACCAATTTGGATTTAGGAAAAATATTTCTACAGAAAATGCTATTACTTATTTGACAAGTAATATTTATGATTCACTCGATGATAGATTGCGAACTATCTGTGTTTTTCTTGACCTAGCAAAGGCATTTTATACAGTCAGTCATGAATTACTTTTGGAAAAATTGCAGAATATTTGTTTTCGCGGAATAACCCAAGATTTATTTGCAAATTACCTAAACGAAAGAATACAACAAGTTAACATTGATGACACATTTAGTGATCCAAAAATTTTTAAATATGCTGTACCACAGGGTACAGTTTTAGGTCCCTTGTTTTTTAATATTTATCTAAACGATCTTTTTTTAATCAAATCCAAAGGAAAACTTCATGTGTTCGCGGATGATACTGTTATATTTTACACTGCTGAAAGTTGGACAGAGTTGAAAAAAATAGTACAAGAAGATTTTAAAAATGTAAAAAAATTGTTCGATAACAATTTATCAACAATAACAAAATATCTTCCCTTTTCTTCTTACGAAAATTCACTACCAAATTGGGGCCCTATTAAAATTACTAATACTGTACAAATCATGGATAGTGACTGTATCAAATACCTTGGCATAATGATAGATAGACATCTGAAATGGAATCAGCAAATATATTTTATAGTGAAAAAAACTTCGAATTCTTCTTCCCAAATTTCGACAAAGGATTTTTAACAATACCACAACTTGAAATTCTATATTTTGCTTTAATACAATCCCAAATAAGTTATGGAATATTAGGCTGGGGCGGAGTGCCTGAAATATATAAACATAAAATGGAAATAATACAAAAAAGATTTCTGAAAATAATTTACGATAAGAACTGGAAATATTCAACTGAATTATTATTCGAAGAAAGTGAAAAAATGGATATAAATCAATTATATATTTATAGAATGATGATTTACATTCATAAAAATGAAAAAATATAAATTATAATGAGCATAAATATGAAACTCGAAATAAAACTGTAATTACATCTAAAAAGAAAATTAAAAAGAAAATTGCACAAAGAAACTACAAGTTTATGATACCATATCTTTATGACAAAATACCACATGAAATCAAAAAAATAAAATCATTATCATCATTTAAACAAAAAAGTAAAATATGGATTATCAAGACCTCTCGAATTTATTTTGACACATTTTTGAATAGTTTATGAAATTGTTTCTTTAAATTGATGATTATCTAGGTATGTAACTTTAAATGTATTGATAGTAAATTGTTAATACCTTCAGTTAACCTTACAAGTTCTCTTCGTAAGGTATGTTTTTCAGTTTATTCATAAAAATGTATATTCATAAAATTTTCGAATTGTAATTATTATTATCTATTCATGAATAAACTTTTATTAATATTATTATCTCACAGTATAAAAATATCAACATATTATTAATGTAATCTACAACTACTTCTAGCCCCACTTGAACCACATGTGTACAGAGGGCCGAATTGAATGAAGTTTAGTATTGTGTGATTGTTGATAACATTTTGGTAGAGGTTTATGTTTATATTTCAAATCATTTATCACATCGGGATAATATGTATCATATGCCTCACTCTGATAGGGACCAGTTTGGTGGCCAGTCTGTGATTGCCTTTGTCAGGAAGGTAAGCTACTCAGATTTGTGGCTTGGGTAGTAGACCACTCATAAAATATTTCAAAGAGGCACCTTCCCATGGTCTTAGTGTATTTACCACATCTGTCAGCCAAGAGATGTTCTCTTGATCTTCACAGTTACCTGGACCCCTCCAGGCCGGAATGTGCAGCTTTGGAGTCGCACCTGTGAACCACATTCTGGAATATTCTCAACGGCAGTCATGATGGCATTTTGCAGAGATCCCAATTAGTCGGCCGATAGAAAGGTTGTTGGATGTTCAAGGTGCAAAATTCCCACATGCCCGCAGCAACCTTCCCATATTAGTATATTATGCAACGATCGTGTAATGATGGTTATTAATACATGAGCATTAACCGGGATACGAAACGAGCCGAAGGTGAGTTTCGTATGGTTTATGCGAGTGTATTAATAACCATTACATGAGAGTTGCATACGCTATTTTATCTACACCCAATGAATAATGAAGAACTAAAAATATAGTCCAATTAGGTATTTATATTCAACACAATAATAGTAGGTGTAATGTTTGAGGGGTTTGGATTGATGCACACAAGCATTTGATTTATTTCTTGATCGTCCATATAGGGATGGTGGGGTGGTTACATACAACGTTTCACAATTCACATGTCGCGACATCCAGACGATACACACTATCTAACATTGACATACACGCTACATGATACATACTAACTACTGTTTCCTGATCATGAGCTTAATGATGCTTCTGTGAGCCTGCGCATTCCCTATCAGAGCAGTGGCGGAACAATTTACTTTTCCATATATCACAAAATGTATTACCTCTTCTAGATGGACTGTGATGGCATTACTGTTTAATAATCTATATTATTGAAACTAAGTGTGGTTTTATAAGGTTTTCTGTATTGTTAGTGTTTATGTGGCTGTTATTTTTGTTCAGTTGATGTATCTATTTCAAATAAAATAATTGATTAACTACAAATATATTTGAAAGAATCCAACACTGTTGCTGGTTTCAAAAAAAGTCTATTGCATTTTCTAGATGATCTTTGATCTTATTGCTGGTTAATATTTCATTATCTTTGTATTTTTTATGTGTTTGATGTACCTATATCCATGATCAATATTTCATTATTATTTTGTTAGAATTTGGTTAGTTTTGTAAGACTATCTATGTTTAATGATTATGTGAATGTTTTTTTTTGTGAATTAGATTTATCTATTTCAAATAAACTACTACTACTGTTTACTTGTCTTGACATTCTCAAAATTTTCTAGGAGCAAGAGCAATCGAAAAAAATCAAAGGCAATAATAACCCCAATTTGCAAAAAGCAGAGGAACTTTCTCGCAAAGAAGGTTTAGAATTGGAAGCAAGAATAAAAAGTACTCAAGAGAAAAAACATAAGCTCGGAAGGGTGGTTAATACCAAAGCTCAAAGTATGTTTGAACACGAAGAGAAACTGGTAAAATATTTCCAAATGGTGCCTGATTCGAATTTTATCTTTGTGTTTTTCAGTACAATGAACTCCGTAAAAAAGAAAGGATTGTAGAAGCGGATAGGAAAAAAATCATAGCCACGATTGCGGAAATGGATAAACAGAAAGAAAATGCCCTGAAGTTAGCATACGTACAGGTGTCGAAAGATTTTGGATCGATTTTTGCCACTCTTCTACCAGGCGCTAATGCTAAACTTGCTCCGCCACCCGGAAAAACAATTTTACAAGGATTAGAGGTGATTACAATTTTTGATAATAGATAACCACGAGACGTTGACGCTTTTTACTGTACCGATTCATAATATCGCACCGCTTAAAATTTCGTTTTCGCGCACACTAGATAGTGTGCAAAAACTAGACAACTCACAATTCAGATCAATTTATAATCGCGATAAAAAGAATATGAAACATATATGTATTTATTGAAAATAAATTTTAAAAGTACTTGTCTCTTTAGAAGCAGAAATAATTTGACAAAGTCCAATAGTGTCTGTAGGCTTTGATAATTTCTTCCGAAAAAAAAATTGATGGTCTGAAGAGTTTTTTATCATGATAAAAACAGAAGAATATGACTGCAAATTTATGTAAATGACGCGTGATTTGTTTTCCTGTATTTGACATAGAAGTTACGAAATACTTGGGAATGGATGGATCTTCAGACTGAAAAACAAATGCAATAATGCATAATATACCGGTAACGTCTTATTTCTCGTTTAAAATTTTATAATCAACAAATCTGAAGATTTGTTTTTTCGAGTTGTATTCCTATCAAACGTAATAATGACGAATGTAACCTTCTTAATATCTCCCTCTTTAATGTATTCCACTTGAGTTTCATGCAATTTGAATGGGAAAGTTACGTGACAGCAGGGTGGGGCAGAATCTGATTTTTATTAAAAAAATCACGATTTATTTGATTTTTTTGATTTTTTAAATTTGATTATAAAATTTGAACATTTTGATTCTTTGAAATTATTGTTGATTATTTCAATGTATGAGTCTAAAAATTTTAATACAATTTGCGGCTCAAAAACTTGTGACAACGCATTTGTCGCGCTTCTTGCAAGAAAATTATTATCAATCTATAAATTGACGTTGCCCAACAATTTCACGCATTTCGCTAGTTGTACACTCGGATATTAGAAACAGATTAGGCATAGAAAAAGAAGGAAAACTCGTGTTTTTGTTTAAATTGTATAACGAAAATGAATAGACTGAAAATATACAGTAATAAAATTTAGGTGTTATGTTTAGTTTAAGAATTTGGGATTATGTACTTCTTGTTTGTTGTTTTTGCTAAAACCAGATACTCCTTCTGATCTTCGAGAAAACTTTTATATTATGTTGTTATCTGGTTCTGAATCAAAAACACAAAAATTGATTTGAATCATGATTTTAATCGTGATTTCAATCAGCCCAACCCTGCGTGACAGTCAGTCCAGGTATTTTATAAGGTCCATGGTATTCGGTGACTTGTTCTTTAGAATTTTATGATTTTCAAAGTATATCAAGAATATTATTATTATATGGCTGATGTCCAACAAATTTAATTGAATTTTTAGCCGTGTTTTGTTAGTTGAGGTATTGAGTTGCCAATCTTCTATTTCAGGTTAAAGTATCGTTGGGTGGTGTGTGGAAAGAGAGCTTGACGGAGTTGAGTGGCGGACAACGATCTTTGGCAGCGTTGGCTCTGATATTGGCAATGTTATTGTTCAAGCCAGCGCCCCTTTACATTTTAGATGAAGTGGATGCGGCGTTGGATCTGTCTCATACTCAAAATATTGGGAATATGCTGAAGTCGCATTTCAAAAAGAGTCAGGTAAGGAATATAATATGTTATTATGAAAAAGGAATGTGGTGCCAAAGAATGTTTCCATTTTCAACTTCATTTTCCTTGAGAGTCTCAATAGTGTGTTTCAAATACAATGAGTAGGAACCCTGGTGTTCACACATACCTGAAAAAATGAAAGAGGGCTTTGGAGTGCACTGCCAGATTGTGCCTTATGCTTTTTAATGCAATACGTTATTTCTTTGGCAAGTAGGTATGGGAGTAGCAGATATCTGTCTAATGTCACGGTACGTGGAAACGACATGACAAGATATCGATCTTACGGAGAATTCGTTCCTAATCGTCGATTTTTTTTCGCCCAATAATTCTAAACAATATCTAATCAGTTATCGATCGACGTCAGAGAGTTTACATATTATCCTATTGAAACATTTTCTCTGTTTCAGAAGTAGATGATGAATTACTATGGTATATCACAGCTTAAAAGCTAATTTTTTCTACAAAAAATCTTGAACGCGTCTTATATCGAGCAATTTTTCACAGGAAAATGTGTACAATTCAAGGTTTATGTTCAAAACATATCACTTCCTTTCAGTCTTTTCGAGGAAGTTGAGGTTGATAATGGTATTCCAAAGAATATTGAAAATAAAATTTGTTTGAGCCAAAAATCAATATTTTCGAAGATTTCAACTACAAATAAATTTCGTCTTTCGAAAAGAAATGCACGCCTGTGTTATATTGTTGAAAATGGAATTCCATGTTTTATGGAATGGTCAACAAAAATGTTCAGGGTATTATTTAACACTTTTGACTCAAAACCAGAAGGGCCTTGAATTTTTTTATTGTTATAAATATCGGCCTCGATAAACTACAACATTCTTCCTAATATTAAATTTCTAACCCTAGAAACAACTGATGAGATGCTTCTTAAATTGAATATGCTCAAGTACAGAAAAATGATATCCCTCATATTAAAAAAATTCGGTGTATCACAAGAATTCAATAAGAATCGCAAAATAGAAATATGAAAACAAACTCAAATAATATTTTATAGAGAAAATATTATGGCTTCATATTTTCTTAATTAACTATTGTATTTAATTTTTTGTATTTGTAATCTCTTCCACCCTGCATGTGAATTATGTATGATTCATACTAATCTACTGAAAGTGATACATTTCTGTAAGATTCATCTCATTTACTGTCAATTATTTTGTTACAGTTCATAATTGTATCTCTGAAGGATGGTATGTTTAACAATGCCAACGTATTGTTTCGAACCAAATTCGTGGATGGCGTTTCTATGATAACAAGAAAAGTAAACAGGAGCTAAAAATTTTGTACAAACTAATGCTATTTCTGCTACCCATCAATATATTGTTAAGTTTCAGTTAAGTATGATATTTCATATTTTTGTAATAAATAGTACCTATTCAAAAAAGATTGTTTTTGTACTTTCAAACCTCATTACTAAGCTTTGATCAAAGCAAGTTATGTTAATCTTCCTACCTCATCAGTCCCAAAAATCACCAGGAAAAACAAAATTCAGTTGTTGGGCCTTTTGTAAATGTGCAGAAATTTGACAATTCCTCAAAATTTGTTGGTAGTTTGTTCCTTTTCTACATCTGCTTAACAACCGAGCAGTTAACCTCAAATATAACCAGGATAATATTTAATTCCAACCCATACAAGATAGTCCAGAAAATGAAGCTAAAAAAATGGTAAAACCTAGCAATTTTTTCGTCCAGCACCGATTTGTACAAAAATTTGGGATTAGTCTTATTACACCCTCTAGTTCATTTTCTATATTGTGCCGTTGTACGCTTTTTGTTTTTAAGCGGTGAAAACTACCCCTTATTGTAAAAAATTATAAAATAATATTAAAAACCTAAATATGGGTAAAAATAATTAAAAAAAATGATTGTTTCATGCTTTAGGATACAATTTCATAATCTTTCAATCTAACCTTGTTATAAACTACCCTGGAAAACATTGAAATTACTATAATATGTCTTCGAACTTTAGAATACATTGGTGAGAAATCAACGAAATATACACTCACACAAGCGAGCAGATGTTTCTTCTTCTCTGTCTTACAATATGAATGGAAAGAAGTGGAACATATAACATATAACGGCCGAATATACCGGTTATGTAAATGACTACGCTCCGAAGCGGATAATTCAAATTTAAAAAAAAATGATCGGTTTTTAAGCATAGCTCCTTCATTTCTTTCGGAAACAATTTTGTAGGTCTTTTCAAGAGCTATGAGACTATGTGAATGAAATTACTTAAGATCCCTTAATTATTGAATAGGGAGAGTTCAAAAGGCTTGACTAGGGTGATGTTCGACCGTAAATGTAGGTGTTAAACGGCTATATCTCGCCGAATATTCACTTTACAAAAAATATACATGCAGGGAAATTTTTGTCATTAAAAAAGCTACAATTTAGTACCATATAGTTATTTCGTATCTTTAGTATTTTGGGAGATATTTTTAAGAAAAGGGTTAAAAACACGAAATTGAAAAAAATCGTTTTCTCCTCAAACTCCAATTTTTATAAAATTAGTCATTTTGAATTGGTCAAACTTCGTGGGTGTATTAATAGTACATATATAAAGGGAATCACAGAAGGGTGGCGATCAATTTTGGTTAGGGGGTACTTTGGGGGTTGTTTTCACAGATTTTTTTCGTAGAAAAAAGCGGGTACTGATCTTATTTTGATGATAAGTCGGTCAATTTTCATGCTAGGAAGACATTTTTTTATTTGTTTGAAAGCTCTGATTGAATACTTTAAAAAAAATTCTATGAGCTATTTCGAAAAATGCAAGTTTTTCTCGTTATTTCACTTTAAATCTTCCAATTTATACATTTGACGAAAAAATCTAAGCATTAATTTGCTTTACCTCAGTCCGTATGTGTCATAGGATAATTATGAAAAACCATTGTTTTTGTTTTCTCAAAGGCTACAATTTGCCTCGACACACTTTTTTGATAAAATGCATAGTTTTAGAGTTATTCGCAAAAAAGCATTCAAAAATGTCAATATTTTCGTCAAAAAACTGTTACTTTCAACTTCGAATAAAAAATATTACTTTTACGAAAAAAATGTATGGAACATTTTTTTCTTAGAATTACTTTTTCCGTCGATTCCTACAGTTGAAATGTAATAAAAAATGTCCACTCCCCAAGGCTCTTACAGCGACATGATATAGAAAATGATCCTTGAGCTATTCCCTACTTTCTGTGAAAATTTCAGGTAAATCCATGGTGGACGAAAAAATTACGAACCAAAATGCTTCATTTCCTGAACTAAGATGTTTCGCTCAGAGAAAATTATCTCCTCAGCTCTTCAGTGGGAAAATGGATAAATTACTCAATATGTTCACTAGAATCTTCAGACATTTCCGAAATTTTCATTTCGTGACAAGTTTGTCATCAGTGTCAATTGACATTTCTGTGACATTATTCATTTAATAACAAAAAACAGTCATCGTTCCTAATGAAATAAGGGTAATATATTAAGTCAAAAATGTCTGTTGGCAAAAGTTGCCCTATTGGAAACCGGAGAAAGTAATAATGATAATATAAGTTTATTCATGAATAGATAATATTAAATACAATTCTAAAATTTTATGAATAAACTGAAAAAACAAACCTTACGAAGAGAACTTGTAAGGTTAACTGAAGGTAATAACAATTCACAATCAATACATTTGAAGTTACATACCTAGATAATCATCAATTTCATAAACTATTCAAAAATATGTCATAATAAATTCGAGAGGTCTTGATAATCCATATTTTACTTTTTTGTTTAAATGATGATAATGATTAAATTTTTTTGATTTCATGTGGTATTTTGTCATAAAGATATGGTATCATAAACTTCTAGTTTCTTGGTGTAATTTTCTTTTTCTTTTTAGATTTAATTACAGTTTTATTTTGAATTCCATATTTATGTTCATTATATTTTTTTTTTATTTTTATGAATGTAAATCATCATTCTATAAGTATATTATTGATTTATATCCATTTTTTCACTTTCTTTGAATAAAAATTCATTTGAATATTTCCAGTCCTTATTGTAAATAATTTTCAGAAATCTTTTTTGTGTCATTTCCAATTTATGTTTATATATTTTGACACCCCGCCTCAGCCTAATATTCCATAACTAATTTGGGATTGTATTGAAGCAAAATATAGAATTTCAAGTTGTGGTATTGTTAAAAATCCTTTCAATTGTCGAAATTTGGGAAGAAGAATTCGAAGTTTTTTTTACTATAAAATATATTTGCTGAACCCATTTCAGATGTCTATCTATCATTATGCCAAGGTATTTGATACAGCCACTATCCATGATTTGTACAGTATTAATAGCGCCCCAATTTGGTAGTGAATTTTCGTAAGAGGAAAAGGGAAGATATTTTGTTTTATCGAAATTTATTGTTAATAAATTGTTATCGAACAATTTTTTAACATTTTTAAAATCTTCTTGTACTATTTTTTTAACTCTGTCCAACTTTTAGCAGTGTAGAATATAACAGTGTCATCCGCGAACGCATGAATTTTTCCTTTGGATTTGAATAAAAAAGGTCGTTTAGATAAATATTGAATAACAAGGGACCTAAAACTGTACCCTGTGGTACACCATATTTGAAAATTTTTGGATCACTTGATGTGTCATTAATATTAACTTGTTATATCCTTTCGATTAGGTAATTTGCAAATAAATCTTGAATCATTCCGCGAAAACCAATATTCTGCAATTTTTTCAAAAGTAATTTATGACTGACTGTATCAAATGCCTTTGCTAGGTCAAGAAAAACACATATTTGGCAATCTATCATCGAGTGAATCATAAATATTACTTGTCAAATAATTAATAGCATTTTCTGTAGAAATATTTTGCCTGAATCCAAATTGGTTGGGGGATAAAATTTTCTGTTGTGTTAGATAGTTATCAATTCTAGATTTTAAAATTTTTTCAAAAATTTTTGCCAGAGTAGATATTAGTGTGATTGGTCGGTAATTTTTTATATCACTTTTATCACCGCCTTTGAAAATAGGTTTGATTATATCAATTTTGAAAAGTTTTGGACATATTCCAGTGTGAAAAATACTGCAGTTAATGAGGTGTGTTAATGGTTTTATCACTTTATCTGCTAAAGCTTTCATAACTTCAAAAGTAATTCCATCCTTTCCCGGTGACTTTTTAAGTTTGAGTGAATTGATACAACTGAAAACTTCACTCTCGCTTGTTTTTCAATGAAAGATGAATTTAAATATGTTTTGGGGGATTCTTTATGTTGTATTACCATCTCATTTACAGAGGAGGATTTAAAAACATTGAGGTTAAAAGTTTTCTGCTAAAACGTTTTCTTTTAAAACGGCAGATGTTTGGAGGAAACCTTCCTATTAAAGTTTGCAGGATATAATTCCACATGAAAAATATCCAGCGACAACTTAGCCTAAATAGCTGGTATGAAATGATTTTCGGACGTCAATGGCCCTAGTAATAAGTGAGAGCTCTTCATTTTTCTCTTCTTTTTGGAAAGTCAAACATTTACGAAGTTTTTCCCAAATTTAGATTTTAAAAGTTGAAAAGTTTATAGTAATCCCATATGAACTTCAATACACTAGAGGATTTCAACAGATATGTGATAAAGTGAATATGAAAGTTGCATATATTTTGGTAACCCAAAAGATAAATTAGAAAACTCCGAGAAGTCGGGAATTTACGAAATCAATTGTCAAGATTGCAACAACAAATACATCGGTCAGAGCGGGCTATTAAAACCCGTTTCAAAGATCATTTTAAAATACGGAAGGGTAGAAAAATCCAGTGTCGCCCAACACGCTCCAGACAATGACCACACAATTGGTGAAAGCAATCTCAAACTGATCAAGCATGTGCATGACACTCGATGCATGTGAGAGTCTATAGTAATAGCAAAATGTAAAAACAGCATGAATGGTGACAAGTTACCCGCCATTCAATTTATTGGTGAGAAAGAAATCAGCATAATCAATAATAACAGATGATGGACCAACAAACTTTGCAGGTAGTGACTAGTTCATTATCGAGAAATTAATTTGAATAATTAACAGTAACAAAGTGCATTCAGGTGTATAAATAACTAGCTCTAGATTTAGTATCAATTTTCTTCTCCTGAAGATGCTAACCTTGTTAGCGAAACGCGTGTCGAGTACAAAAATGTCAGTTTGGTGAGGGTAGGTAATTGATCTCTAAGAAAAGTTACAAGAGGCTGCTGAAAATTTTAATATTACTTTTGTTGAATCTGACAATGAAATAAAAGGTAAGAACGTATATTAACGACAAACTTGATCCTAATAGACCATATTAAATACACTCTTTACGCCCTTTCGAGGAAAAGGAAA
Organism: Zygogramma bicolorata; assembly: GCA_032362365.1. NCBI lineage: Eukaryota > Metazoa > Arthropoda > Insecta > Coleoptera > Chrysomelidae > Zygogramma > Zygogramma bicolorata. The sequence continues at coordinate 35,388 of JAVJAQ010003893.1, forward strand.
CTCATAAAAGTATCTTATCTGTTAGCCAAAAAAAAACTCAGCAGGTGTTGACGTAATCCAATGTTTTCTAGTTAAGTATTTTGCTGACCATTTATTGACGGACCACTAACTTATTTAGTCAGCTTGTCCTTTCAAGAAGGATCGTTTCCAAACGCTCTAAAAAAATCAATTGTTATTTTCCTTAAAACGGGCGATGATCACATGATGTCTAATTACCGAAGAATATCACTTTTTTTTAACAATATTCGAAAAAAGCTTTTATAAATACGACTAGATTTTTTTTATAGCAGTTACCAATTTGATTTCAGAAAGGGTCGCTCCACCCAAGATGTTATAATATCTTTAAATTCCTACCTTATCTCAAATTTTAATTGAATAATAAGTCTTTAGCAGTCTTCTTTGATTTAAAAGTAGCGTTTAATGTGATGAATATTGACTTGATGCTAGATAACTTTTACAGATGCGGTATGCGTGGTTTGGCTTTTGCGTGGATCAAATCTCACCTGACCAATAAAAAGCAAAAAATTAACCAACTTGAAAATTAATGGCATTTCAGTTCATTCGAGTTTCAATTCATTTTCCAGTGGCGTCCCTCAGGAAATCATACTAGGACCCCTTTTATTCATTTTTAATGGCCTCGTGCAGGAATTTCACTATATAGCAGCATGCGTCGACGATACTGTTGTTACGACATCAGACGGCAGCCTGGATCTGCTATCTAAAAGGTCATCTGATGCGGTTAACCAAATGATAAACTTCAGCAAAGTTAAGGGACTTGTGTTAAATGAAGTTAAAATCGAAATTATAATTTTTAGCTTCACTGATTCGAATGAGAGTTTATTTGTTGAACTGAACAACAGAACTATTGAAAAAACAAGAATCACTTTATTGTTTTAAAATTTTTGTAAAATTGTTCGTTCCGAAAACCAGCTGACGAACGTCAACCCTCAGAAGTCGAAACTTGTGCGAGCAATGGATTAACGAGGCCTTACCTTTTAACGTGCGATTACCCAGTGCGGTGGCCTGACGGGGGTTTGAACCCCGGTCTCCCGCTTGAAAACCGAACGTGATAACCTCTACACTACCGAGACCACCACAAATATCGTGGTATTCTTATAGACGAGCCTCTGACCTGGTCGTGTCAAGTTGAATCCGTTTAAAATAAAATGCCAATCTACACTTACGTTCTTTGGCAGCTTAGGGATAAAGTGGACGCTAATTTTATTAATTTTTAGTATTTTTGATTTGTCCCATCTTATCTTTCCTATGCTATCATGTGCTTGGGCAGCTGTGCCAGAACTGATGAGGTTTACAGATCCCAAAAGAGGATATGATTGACATTTGAACCATATCCCTTTTGTAAAAAAATATTCTTCGAATTAAAGTGATTAACATTTCCCTTTCTGTTCGTTCTTGTATCAATAATGCAGGTTAGAAAAACCTATCTGACCATGGGCACCCATACCTTTGGGCAGAGGGGCTCCCTAGCCTTTAAAAGATACCATTCATTGAAACAAAATTTCACGAAGTTTACAGCCGGGGGTTGAAATTCAGTTGCGTTTGAACTTTGTTAAACCGAAATCATGAATGAGAAATACTTAGAACTGTGTATCACACCTAAAAAGGTGTAGGCCTAGATGCTTCCGGTCCGCCCCCCCTTGGAAATGTTTGTATGGGCGCTCTCGTATTTGACTATACTGTTTCCAGAAACAATAATTATAGTCTTAGAGGAAGCCTGGATTTTTGCCTTAGTCCATTTTGCTACCTATGATATTGTATAATAAATTGCCAATTGACTTAAAAAGAATATCAAATGATCATGGAGTAAGTTTGATTGATAATTCCTTTTATTCAATAAATACTTTTTTCCAAGAACTTTGGTATTGTAAATGACTGCATTCATAAATCCAATGCCAAACAGCTGTTTCGAACCGCCTTAAGGTCTCATCAGTAACCTTCGGCAAGACTTACGAACACAGTACATTTTGAACTGTCTGATCCTTAAAAGTTTGAATCTGGTATAGATGAATTATACGCTATTGGTGAAAAAAAATCGTGAAAGAAAATCTCATGAATATAGAGAATATATATATGGTCAATTCGCTACAGTGGACATCTGCAAGTGGACGCACCCAGTCACTAGTCAGTGAAGGTATAATAAGGGAGTGTGTACTATCACTGTACCAAAAGGCATCTTTTAAGGTCGAAATGCAAGGTTGGCTCTAATTTTCTGATTTAACCTCCGCACTACGATCCTCAAGACGCTTATCGTGTGGTGTAGAGGGTTATAATACATGACGATAGGTTAGGAAAATTTCTGGCCTAATATGAACTATCACGTGAGGGCCAGGAATGAATGAAACATGTGAGACTCTTAATTCACATGGCCAACCAACCGACAACGTCCTTTATATTATTTAATAAATATTGTAATTATTTAAAGTAATTTAATTTTCTCCACCCCCTATTTGTAATTGCTAGGTTTCTTGTAAATGTACGTTTTAAAGTAATTCCGGGATGCATTTACGAAAATAATAGACCTGGATTCATGTTCGGGTGCTTCATTATATCAGTTCCCAAAATCTAAATTGGTCGATTTCCTAAAATGTTGATATCTGTAAACAGGACACCTATACATTTTCAGATGCGTCATTGAATACTTTTTGCTCATATTATTATTATTTCTCTGTATCACTCAATATTGTCGCGACGCCCATGTAAGTTCTATCTCTTTCTTTATAAACGGGTTTTTACAGTAACGAGTGTAATGTTTCTTGATCCGCATCTCAACATAAATACTCTGAACCGAACAGTTCTCAGTCAGTGCCTACGATATCGTTAAATTAGTTTAGTCTTTTAGTTTTACGTTATTTATTCTTCGACGATGGCCACCTATGCTCGAATTGCTGTTATCGTGCTGATTGCTTATTATTCTACTGGTAAGTCTCATTTACAATGACCTGTTCCACTGTATGCTTTACAAGAATGTGTTTACTGATAGGAAATAGATGAGGAAAAAGTCCGACCAACTGTGATACCGACGGTAGATCAATTTTTGTTAAGAAACTCATTTCTTAAGTGTAATAGTCTGGAACTAAAAATGAAAGTAATCATCATTATTCACCACTGCATATATTAACTATCAATAAAAAAACAAAATTGTTGATATCGTACGTTACGTGGATACAATTATTTATAAGACTTATAGAAAGAAGGAGCTGTTGGATACCTATACGGTTCTGAGCTGTACTTTTTTCAATACGTATCAACACAAAGTTTCTGATTCCCCATTAAAGACTGAAATATCCTGTGACGGCAAAACTCAGCATTCATTGCTAATAAAACGGCATCCAAAACTCATTACATTGAATGTTAGCATGATTTTGTTTGAATATTACTTCAAATTCTTGATAGGAAATACTATGTGCTGTTACAGAAGATTTATTTCTGATATTTATATTATCTTCTGATGTTTTTATTTTCGAGAATGGATTATAGAACGTGAAGCAATAATTATTGAATTATTATTATTAAGAATTTTCGTAAAATGAATCTATGATAAATATGAATGTAATCATTCCTGGACCTGAAAATGCTAACATGGTTGGAGTTATCACAGAGGTGCTAGGATAATTGTTCTCTGTCGAAAGTTGTTACCGTCACATAACAATTACCCTATAACAAAAGTTCCCATAACCTAGCTGAGTGATCAGCAAATACCTTGAGGAAAAATTTTCGAAAATTATATATGTTGCAAATTTTGAGAAATCATTGAAATTTCGAAATATTTTTGGGGAACCAAATAGTAACGTAAGACTCTCAAGATATAATAAACCCACGCTTACGATCATATATATTTGTGTATATATATATATATATATATATATATATATATATATATATATATATATATATATATATATATATATATATATATATATATATATATATGTACGAATGTCTAAGTTAAAGAAGAACCCCTTTGAAATTCGGGTATGCAGTCAATAGAGAGATGGAAATAAAACTCTTTATTCTGTTCAGCTTTCTAGTATTTGGCTCTTCATTAGGAACTGAAAAAGAGGTTAATAGTCCTTTTTTTCTGGAAAATTGTTTGAAAGACAACATATCATAACACATGGAACGTTATGGTGATAAAACTTTAATTAAAATCTATGAATTATTTTACAAGTTAAAATGAGTAATGAAAAATTGGAAGAAGTTGCCTCTCCTAACGGATAGTCGATACCATATCGTGAAGTTCAACGGAAATGATGTAAATTTACATCATTTTCAGTCCCTGATGAAGAGCCAATAAAGACTCGAAAGCTTGAACAGAATGAAGAGTTCACTTTCTTTCCCTTTCCTTGTTGACGGACAAACGATTTTAGAAACCACTGCTTGAGAGTGTATCAAAAGAAAAACTGGAAATTGACCAAGGGTGCGTTATTTAGACCAGTGGAATCAATTGATATACTGATGTTTTCAAAATAGGTCAAGAGGTCCTTTCTTGGGAGGAACTTTCTCTTTTCCTCGTGATTTGTATTGTATAACGAATAATTTTCATTTCTAACTATTCGCGACGTGTGACTACGTTGGTAAAAATTAAAATAGAGGTTCTTGAGGCTATAACTTCACAATATATGCATGAACGATGGTACTCACATCTCATATATAAAGTTTCCTGTTTCTGGTTCTAGAGTGCATCAGTAGTTTGCGAGTTTATTGATGATCTATTGTTTGAAACTAATGGTGAAGGATGTGTAAATCAAAAATACTAATTGTATGTGAACGAATTGAGCCTTGGATATAGTGATAGGGTATTGAAGGCTTTTGGGATGATTCGAGATCCCCAAAACTGTTTATCTGTCTTCACTTTACCATAGGATTATTGCATTTCCAAGCATATTCGTTCAATAGTTTACAGATTTGTAATAGTGTGAAATAGAGATCATTTTCCCAATACTAAGTTTTCCCTCCTTAAAAATTAATGAATAGAATTCAGTTTCGAAGATCTTGGCTTCTTGTCATTGAAGTTAATACAGGGAAATATAAAACCTAAATGTTTTGTTTGGCAAATCTTTACCCTTTTCTTTGTTTCATTAGATATCTATTCCTTCTCCAATAGGAAAGATAAGTTCGGATCGACCAGGATATACGCCATAAATGAGAAAATGATAATATTATATCACCTATAAACTGGATTGCAAAAATATTTTCACGAAGTTGCCAATCAAAATTGCTAAAAAAGTTATGTTCTGCAGATTGGTTGAAAAGAAAAAAACACTTTGAATGTTGCAGATCTTGCGAATATGTAGACACGTTAGGAGTTTTCCACATTATATTGAAGAAGTCAAGAGTGTTCATGGAATTTATCTCGGCTTCATATTGATAAAGAAGATTTAAAACGTTCGATTCTAATAGATTTTATCGAGTAGTCGACAAAATTTGGGAAAATTGTCGGAAAATTAAATTTATTCGTACTTCAAGTGAATATTTTTGAGATGACGAAAATGGCAAAATGAATATCTAGTTTTTATTCTGTGTAGTTGTTTCTCACACAAAATTCCGAACACTTCCATCATGCGTCAAAAGAATTTTGTTAGAAATGGGTTTGTTCTATACCGAGAATATGTATGATTTTATTCTGTATCCTTTTAGATGGAGTAAGGCAAGGTCACCACCTCTGAGGCATGTTTAGTCACTCGCCAAGTCGCCAATTAATTATATTATCGCTCACCTTGTTTCGTCTTCCATCTGTTTGTCAACTCGCATGGAATACGCTGCGAAGTGAATGTTTTACGAAATATTTTCGACATTGTTTACTCTGATATTTCACATGATTACTCAGAATTGAAGACATCAAGGACTACAACGATTCTTTGAATACCATCGAAACCATTCAATTACAATAATAAGTATATTGACATATTAAATCAAACACGCATTGGGATGAGGTATAGAGAAGAAATATATTACAGCTAGAGAATTAATAATTACGCTATTCTGAATCAATATGTGACTTCACAGAGAAATAATCGCGAAAAAAAATATTGGTAAGATTTACTACGGATGTATGCAATTCTTTGGTCCACTGATATTTTGATAATTTTGCCAATCATCACAAAACATTTATAGAAAACCTCAAAATGAATAAATCGAAACTGAACGTGAACAAAACAAAAGGGGTGATAATTGCTTCACCATTTAAATATAGACAAATTGATATAAATGAAATTCACATTAAAATAGAAAATAAACACAATTGAATTAGTTCACGAGTTTATGATTGACAACCACTTAACGTTGAATAGTCATTTCAATTATATTCAGAAAAAAATACTCGAAAAACTATATTTCTTCTCTAGGGTATTTCAACATTTGAGTATGAATTCAAGAGTTACAGTATATAATACAATTATCGAATCTCACTTTGAATATTGCCCGACTTTGTTAGGTATATGTTTTTGACCTCAATAAAATAAAATCACTACAAAAACTACAAAATCGTGCAATGAGAATCACATTGAGATGTAACATATATACACCAATGTCATTGATGTTGGAAACATTGCAATGGCTGTCAATAGGAAATAGACTTATTTATTTAACTAGGAGTTATATCTTCAAAATGTTACATAATCTTCTTCCATCATATTTTCATAAATTTATAACTTTCAATACGCAAATCCACCAACATGATACGAGAAGTAAACATAACTAACATTTGACTAGGAAATCAAAGGCTTACAATACTAACCTTAGTGTTCAAGGGATTCATTGCTTACCACACTTTGCCAGATTATGTAAAGAGATCAGAAACTCCCCAACAGTTCAAATTGAAAATGATAAACCGCTTACTGCAAAAGTAAAATAGTCGTATTAGTTATCTGTCATGATTAGTAATTTTAAGGGTTGTTATATGTTCTTAAGGGCTGTGCATTGGGAAAGCATACTTATTGGTTTCATGTTCTTCATATATATAATTAATATATAATTGGCTGTACTTGAAAAGTTATTTTCTCTTAACAGTACCTACCATGTAAATTATGAGTACATTGAAATTTATAGCTTACTAGCTGACCCGGCCACGCGTTGCTGTGGCTAAAGTTTTTGTTATATTACATTATAGTAAACAATCTAAGAGGAACAATGAGAGAACATCAGTCACGGAGTCCACTATGCTTTTTCACACAGATGGTATTTGTAAAAAAATATGGTGATCTCCTTATTTGACTTTCTACTACTATAACCCTTTAGTACAATGAAATTATTTACGAACAAAGACGAAAATGTTGATGTTGGTATACAAATTCACTCGATTGAGATTTGAAGGGGAAGTACGTTGAACACAATTAATTAAAATGTTCTTACACTTGATATTAAGCAGAAATCAATAGGTACAAAATAAAAATTTATCAGATTTATTATTTCCATTTAATTTTATAACAAATAAAAGTATATTACAGTATAATACAGTAAATAACATGTGACGCTTAAACTCATGAATGAGGTAGGCAAGGCAGACAGTCTTAAACTTTTAAACATTAATATCTATTTTTTTGAATTATAAATACTATCAATTTCAATTTAATTTAACACCAATCGGTGCACAATGTTTTTGGTTAACCTGTCTTTAGCTAACACAAATAGATTCGACGGTTTCCCAACACGTGAACACGCAACAAATAGTTGCCCATGAGAAAAACATGGATTTCCAAATCTAAACCATTTGTAGTTGTGCATGACCTTCTGCTGTCCTGATTCTTTGAGCTGGATTTCTTGATTCAATTTGTTCTGCCAACTGATGGGATCAGCACCGCCATCTATTGATTACTTACTCAACCCAGTCGAAAGGTATCGACATCTTGATTCAATTTGTTCTGCCAACTGATGGGCTCAGCAGCGCCATCTATTGATTACTTACTCAACCCAGTCGAAAGGTATTGACATCTGTTAGAATCATTTGGAGTTAACAGATGATTGTGACTGTCAAATAATAACAGACAAATAATTAGCAATAAATTAAAATTGCGACTATAATTTGAGATTTAAACTATCCTATCTCTCAAGTTGGATCGAACTGCACATGGTGTGCGAATTTTATTATAATCGGTTAAGTGGTTTAGGAGTCCATTGAGGTCAAACATTGTGACACGAGATTTATATATATTAAGATATAATAATACCATCGAAGGAGCTGCTACATACTACATATACATATGATTGCTTCATGTATAATCGTTATCATTTTTTATAAATGTAGATTAGGATTGCCTATTTCAAATAAATATAAAGTTAAGTTTCAAAGTTAAGAAAGGAAAATGTCTTTCTTACATTTAATAATAAAATATTTATTAAACACACACGACCAAGGCCGATATTGAGCACCTAACAGACGAGGAGGAACTAAGCGATTAGATGAGGCAGTTATAAGCCATATTGACCGAGTATTTTTTTTTTTTAATTTTTGTTTTTTGAATTTTTTTTCCCGTTACCTAGCTGACGAACGTCAATCCTCAGACGTCAAAACTAGTGCGAGCTACCTTTTAACGTGTGAATCTCCACATGATGGTCCGGAGGGGATTCGAACCCCGGCCTTCTGCTTGAAAGGCGGGCGTGCTAACCCCATACATTACCGAGATCCACAAAATATTATTCAGCATTCTTAATCATTCACAGAAAAAGATCAATTTTAGGTAGTTGGAAGAAGGTTTTGGATATAAAACTTGAATCTAGTGTACTATAAACCACAAGTACAGCTTATCCATTTCATGATGACGTAGTGCAGGACAAGAAACCTACACGATGTTCAATGAGCAATCGGATGTAGGACGATTTCCGTGCCAAATTGGATGGATAAGTTACACTCGCAATGCTTGAAGAAAAACAATTGCCAGAAAATCAATTTCAATGTTCGATTGACTGGAGGAATCCAAATGGATGAAGCTGTTGTCAAGTCAAGTATTATTACCGTCAAAGAGCAGGCAAATTTTATCTTCTCTTGAGATTTACTGTACACTGATTCTGAAGGATATAGAATAGATATAATAATCAAGGACCATGTGGATCACGGACAATACAAAAAGAAAAAGACCATCATTTCATAGAGCATCATGAGAAGGAGCACCTTCATGCTGGAAATTCAAAACAAAAGTAATAGTAGGAGAGTCGACGATGCTAAATCGGGATTTACTCGAGCGTTATAGAGACCTATTGGGTTGCGAAGCTTAGATGATAAAAAAATGTTATATGATGTATACCTTTTCATCGTTGGGGAAGCGGCTATAGACTTTCAAAAATGAAAAAAAAAATGTTGCATGGACATACTCGAGCGCGTCAGATATTGATATCATCTATGTTCTACATATTTTTGAAAATGTACGTATGTTAATCTGATTGTTTCCATGATGGGGGTGGTCGTACGTAAGGATTAAAAATGAAAAAAAAATGTATTCTCAAGCGCGTCACATTTTCTGAGGGGATTTTGAATGAACCTAAAAAAAGCTCTTATAAATTATCTGACGGTTTGGATGTGACGCAGACTCGCGGCCGTTATTAGAATGTGAAAAAAAATCGTCATTTTGAAATACACAAGCGCGTCAGATTAAGATATATATGGTTCATCTTTACGGCCTAGATGTTGCAGTCTCATAATCAGACGATTACCTGGAGGGAACCGCCTATTCTGCCAATTTGATTTTTTTTTAATTTTTTTTAATCATTGAACTTGATCAATTGAAAATCTCAGGAAGAAGCATCCAAATAAAAGAAGTGTATGCTATTTTTAGTAGAATACTTCTATTTATAAGAGAATAATTATAAGGAACTAAATTTTTAAAATTTTAAAACGTAGTATTATCGTTGTAAACAATATCATGCCACGAACGAGTCTGTGTGATCAACTGTCATGCCAACAGAAGCCAGAGTGGGGACGGAGTGAGAGAGCAATAGATAGAGGAACAGTGAGAGAGAAATAGAAACGTGGAGAGGGGAATATAGGCATCAAGTAGCTGCACGCATTAAACTTTATCGATGAATTTTTATTATTTCGGCTTGTGGAAATCGTCAGATTATATATTTTTTGCAATTCTTGAATTATTCCCTTCAAAATTGAAATAAAATTAGCCACGCTCGGAAATGATGAGATGACGTTTTTTTACAACTTTGTAGCCCTTCTCCTTCTTCAGGTCACTCTCGAATTGTTAGATTAGTGGAATATACACGTTTCAGGATGTAAATAACTCACCCTACCTCAATCTGACGCGCTCGAGAATTTCAGATGATCAATTTTTTTTGACATCTGATCCTTTATCCTTGCAGGGCGGCCATATATATAGGGCTCATATATGGTGGAAGTACTTAATCGGGTACAAGGTATACCCCTGTATAATAATCTGCCGCGCTTTAGTGAATCCCGAAATCCCCGATTGGGCTTCCCTATTATATAACGTTTACCTCCACTTATACGTAATCTCAGTTAACAGTTCATGAAAACAGGTGTTTTCTCAGTAATATGTAAACTAAGAAAACATTAAAATATAACACAGGAACAGTATAGTATCCGAGATAGTACCTGAAAAGTGAGCCGTACTCTCGGTTTATTTTGTTAAATTCGGTTTAATTGGTTAAAAGGTATAGTACATATAATTGCTGTAAAACTTTGTAGAAACCATCTATCTTTCAACTTTTTCATCGTTTATTCGCATTGAGGAGAATAATCAGTATTGATTGCTATTTTGAAATACAACCTGTTTCAGACGAGTTTCACGAACCATCAGAAGGTAAATCATATAAAACAGTACAAGTTTCACGGAGTTATAGAAAAATACTTATTTTATTCTAAATCTCGATTCCAAACTCCATACTGAGTAAAAAGTGTTCTAGTCGAGATGATATTGTTGAAATACCTCGATTTTCAGAAATTTTTCTTTTCCAAAGATACTTGTGATAGGTTCCATCTCAGGAACATGACTTGATTTTTTCAATAAAAAAGGGTCGTTAATGATAAAAAATCTAGTGTCGCGTTTTTGGAATCCTTCACCAATCTACTTTGGTATTTATGCCATGATCTTAGGGTCAAAACTTTGAAAAGTGCGCTTCCACTTCCAGTCAAGAGGCTCCATATCAGCTCCCAACCACTTCTGGTCCTGAGGAAGAACGAAACTGGCAGAAATCAAGTAGGATCATCAGTTTCTCACTGAAGCAATCAAGAAGCGATAAGCAGGTGGTTGAATGGTATTCAAAAGTTATCCTACCTGGTGATTTGTGCGCACCGTGCAAAATCTGATTGATTTCTGACTGGCAGGCAATCTCGCAAGATTGAAGTTCGTTTCCGCGCAGCCTTTGCAAACAAATTATATCTTGGATCGCATATGATCTTAGGTTCTACGTTTTGTGCAGTCCACCATGAATAGCAAGTGTGATGCGCTCGCTTGCAGCTGCACTGTTATCTGTATTGGCGATGCGGTCCAAGAGAATCGCATTAGTGCCCTTCCTTGTCTAAAGGATGAAGAAGTGGGGTCACACCAACTAATGGCTTGGATCCGAGGGGGAAACAACTCTTTAAATAGGTGTACATCCAGAAATTTAAATATTTCAATACGACTTTCAGTACCTAAATATCTCAAATATATTTAAATTATTTCAATATCAGTTTCAGTATTTCTGTATCCACAAATACCGCTTCATACTTTAAATACTACTTCAATCCCGAAAATATCCACTCCATACTCTGAATATTATTTTTATTATCAAAATATCTACAATATTTTCGAAATATTTCAATATTTGTCAGTCTCTTTCGCTTTAAATATTGTTTTCATTACCAAAATCTCTTTCTTAGTATTTCAATACAGTTTAAATGTTAGATATCCTTTTCAGTCTTCCAAAATATTTGAAATATTTGGGGTGCAATTCAGTTTACAATCGTTTCATTCGTTTTGCGCCGGGGTTAACCGACAATGTATTGTGACATAATTTGGTATTTATTAGTGGTTGTGGGTAGCTTGCAGGTTGATACAGGTAGTGAAACAAATTCGAAGTGAACTAGTGAACTTGATACTTTTACGTCAGTTTATTTTTTCTTACTGAGACCATGTCTTTAACTGGCAAGTTTTGTGATTTCTTCTACATTTAATGTCATGTCATTTATAAAGTTAAATATAGGTTCTAAGCGTCTTTTTAAGCGTTTCACGGTGCTAACTTCGAGATTTGTACATAGTATAGATATTTAACGAATAGCATTTGTAGTATGGGTTTCGGTCGGTGTGGCGTCCGTTGACGACGCTGTAATGTCTTAGATTTAGATAAACATTGGAGGAAATGCATCGAGGGATGCACGGAAATGATCATTAACTGAATAGAATGGCGTTTTTGCTTTCGTAGGTGTCTCAGGGCCAGTAAAGCGTCTGGCCTTTTGGGTGGTTTGAGCGCACGGCGTAAGGGAAATCAGATAACATTTGCGTGTACGAATAGATCTGAAAACAATATTTAGCAATTACCATGGAAAAATAAATATGAAAAAATATTCAGCAAAAGGTTTGTGCCCATATTTCACAAGAAATCAAGGAATTTCGGAATCCAAATTTTCTGAAATTTTATCAATCAATGGAGATGTAGATCATGAAAATGGTATGTCATAAAGTAAATGACTATTATTTGTTTAAAAATTATTTTATTTTCATAGATCGACCAGAAATAGAAAATGCAGATGAAAATCTAATAGAGTTGCTCAAATATTTGAAATACAATCGTTTGTGTGGCCAATGAAGAACGACATACAGGACGTGCCCATTGAATTTATTTTCGAAGGTCCAATATCGCTGCAGGGTTTCCATCCGTTTCAATTCAGTGGTTTATCATTGAAAGAAATTAACAAAAAATACAAATCTTTCAAAAAAGAAATCGGACTCAATCAGTACTCTATATTCCTGAATTTCTGATCTACTCAAGGTGTACTTTTTTTATTTGAAACTTTTTTCACTCACCAACCGTGGTAGGCTGATCCTCTAATCAAGGATCTATGAATGAAAGAAATATAAAATGTGGCAATAAAAGTTTCATTACGTTTTTTTACCTTAATTGGATCAAATATTATATGCGCTATATTCCATTTATTTTCTTTACAATTCAAATCTAAGTACGTTTCCTCAATTTTCAATATACTTTAATTATTTAAATATATTTTCAGTACATTAAATACTTTCATTATCTTAAATATATTTTGTATATTTAAATACTGTGTTTGAATATATATTTATAAATATATTTTAAATATTGTTAATTATCAGATATTTAAAATATGGTGTACATATTTTGGGTAGTTGTTTCCCCCTCGCTTGGATCACAAGGAGTTGAGGGTTATTATGTAATCATATTTGAGAGATGTGTTGTTTTAGGATACATAATGTTGACCTCGCCAACATTTCGTATTTCGTATATACATATAGTATATTACATAACGAGGAGGATGTGATTTCTACAGTTAGAAGAGTGGAGAGAAGCTGAATGTATTTGAAACTTTTTATTTCCCAAAAACTCTAAACGTCAGTGTCAGTCAAATCATCCCATGACAAAACTTGAAACGAAATGTTCATAATATATAGGGTTATACCATTCGCCCTTTCTACTCTCACCACGTTTGTGCGGTAATTTCTACTAGTGCAGCACGAATTTCTAAGTTATGCCTCATTTCAAATGATTACTGAGACACTGGATGACAGCAAGTAGGTGAAAGAATTATCTTGCTTCATGGATTTAACTATAGATACAGTACCGCAATCCACAAACTG